>CM025849.1:6602728-6664038 GCA_003952965.2 Morella rubra
CCCAATCCCTACCCTGACAATACCCCCTGGAGGAGGAATATCTGCTAATGGGCTTCCATCAGCAGTCGCCATAGCTACTTCAATGCACACATCTTTCAGTTCAACACATCTCCACAAGCCTGAATTCCAGTCAAGAAAATTTTGAAGTCTGCTTAAGCTAGTACATGTTTCTAGAGACAAACTAATGTGTGATGCTTTAGTGGTCCATTTCTTTAGGCTAGCATCAATCGGTTGATCTTCCCAGAGACAGAAGCAAGAAGGATCCTTCTCCAGGTTCAGTAGCCTTAGCTTTAATGCAGCCGATTCTGAAAAGAACAGGTTCTCAATATGAAGCCTCGCTCCGGAAAATGAGCTCTGGACATTACAGTCCATGTTACTAGCAGGACTATGCAATTTGTTCGTGTCCAAAGGAACAGTAAGATCTAATTCCTTCAGAGTCAAAATGAAGGAATTTACTGAAAAATCTGGTAAAACAGCACCGGGATTGACGACAACTCCATCAGCTAGGAAGGAACATATCCTCAAACAGGATTCTTCCTGAAGATGGATCTGAGCCAAGAACGGGAAGGTACTGCTTAGATGTTTAGAAAATTAACATAAAAAAGGTCATTTGTAGGACAAAAGGGGTGCATACCATAAGAGGTTGACACTCCACAACTGTTTGTGAAGCAAGAGATGGTGGAACTGGATAGGGCATGATCTGAAGAGAATGGAGACATACTAAAGGAACACCATCAATCAACTGCCACTGTTGTTCTCCCAGAGGATATATGGGAGGGCAAAAGTTCTTAGCTGGCCAAGCAAACAAATGGAAAATATCAATTTTATCTCACATATGCTCTACCATAGCCAAAATATTTGGTCATTGAGCTCAAGTCGATGTTCTCATGAAACTAAAATAAACACAATTGGTACCAAATTCAGGAATATGTAGAAGATCCTTTCTTGCACTTTGCATTGATGGTTGCACTAAGGTGCAAGGAGGGCGTGAAAATGTATCCCTACATTCCAGTAACCCATGTAAGTCATAATTCAGTTAGAATGTTAGGTAAAATCAAATAATTACAGAGAAGAAGAAGAAAAAAAGCTTCATTCCAAACATTCAGGACCAGAGTAAAGATCCAACTAGAAATATTTCTGCTCTATCAAACTGTATGTAAATCAATTGGTTCGAGCAAAGAGACAATTGATTTCTCAAGAAATAGATCAATATGTCCAGAAAATCAAAAACACTCTTTATGGATATAAAAAAGATTACAAGTTCCAAGCATAAAGCTTTTGCCTCTATTCCATTTCTTTTTAAGGTATGTTCTAAATTCCCAAATTTTAGGCAATTTCTAGGGGAACCTATTGCATACTTATTGTGTGCAGTAGGTTTCCTCTTTATAAGCAATTAACCATTAAGTGACAAAATTGAATTGACAGATTTGAGTGGCATTTGTATCAGAGGAAAAAATATGAAACACATGCACAAAAGCTAGAACTTTCGGAAAAACAAAGCACAAAAATGGAAAGCTGTATTCCACAGATTCAAATCATAGCGACATCAAAGCTCTGAGAAGACTACTTAGAATGAGTATTCTGTAGGAACAAACACTGTGAAAAGATGTAAAACTGAAGCTAACCTTAAGAAAAGCCCACCAATCATGACCCTAGACAGGTTATTGTCATTTTCTCCATCAGACACACTGGCCTGCGAGTAAAGTAAGCACATCTCAGAGAAGTTCCGAACCTACTTAAAGCAAGGAACAGCACCAAATTCCTGGAAATGCATATAACAACTTATTAAAAGGTCTTAGAGGTTTTAAGTGCAGGAGAATGAAAACAACAGGATGGTTTATGCAATGGTCGAATACCCTAATAAGCCACTAGTAGAACCCATCACTTGAAGTTGATTTATCTAGAAAGGTCCCACGAAAATTATCTTTGAACAAAATCATCTCAAATAACTGATGAAGCTACCACACTTCTATGAAAAACCAATTCTGAAGACACAACAGTGACATTAGTTCTATATAGAGACAGGTCCATGATCAAAAACCCATCTCACATTACATTTTCCATGTTTCTTAAGCACTGAGTATTTTAAGTATTACATTACAGAAAGCACTGAAAATAAAAACTAAGGATTGCGCACTGTTTCTTTCTTTGCTTAAGATGTGATTGAGTTTTACCCACAAAACCTTGCAAGAACAGTAAGATGAGGTCATTGGAAATTTGAAGATCAATTTAATCATTAGATACCCGTGAAAACAAGAGCGACTGCATCAAAAGTTCAAGCTGGAATTCTGCAAGCCAAAGAACAGGGAAAAGAACTCCTTCAGTTAAAATAATAATAATGATTATGTCTTATAAATAACAAGGGAAATTCTTGTACACGTGTGGGAAAACCTTTCAGAGTCAGCTAGAAAGCTAAAGGGAAATACAGTTAAGATTGCAAGAAAGCAAATTAATAGCTATATGTATAGATACATTCGAACATAAATGTTATTGAAGCGCATTATATGGATAATGAAATTGAAAAAAAAAAAACAATGCCCTTTTTCAGAGGCTAGGGAGACAAACCAGCATCTTTAATGCCTAGAAATATATGGTCCACGATGATTGAGACTAGAGAGCGCCCTGCTGCTTCAGTAGATCGCTGCCAGGATTCCATGGGAGAGAGACTTGACTAATTGGTACATGACATCAGCAAAATGACATTTTATTGAAGAATAACAACTAAGGCAAGAAAAACCTGTTGAGCACTTGGGTTGTTCCTCTATTTAAACACACATATAATCCCGTGAAGAAGCGCAGAAGGGCACGTAATCCTGTTCACACAATGCAATATTGACCCCATGCTATTTATTCCAAACTCAACCAAAAAGAAACCTAATTATCTTTACCCGGTTCGCTCAGTGCAGGACAAACAGCTTCTGTAATATGTAACTGGACCTCAAACCCAAGTGGACTGTTTAGTTCAGTCCTCTGCACCGTGATCTGGTCATCGAAATGTTATGCCATAATCAGTAATATGGAACATAAAATAATTCAGGAATTGTAGCATTGGTTGGCTCAGATATAGATAATTTGAATTACATATGCTTGTCCAGATATCCCTTCAATAAAGCGCTCTCCACCAAAGAAAACACGTTTTGCCCCATCATCATCTCTCTGGTTTGCTCCCTCAAAAGCACAGGCTACTTCGGCATCCATGAACATATCAGGATGAGGCAGGAGATCAATAGACAAAGATTCCCATTCAAGTTTCTGGTAATGATTTTAGCACTGTTAGATAGTGATATAAACATGAGCATTTAACATCTTTGATATACGAGACTATTGGAATAAATGCAAAAGATGCACTTCTGCAGGACACATCTTATCACAAAAAAGTAAATAATGATACAGCAGAGCAATTCAAGCAGAGGAAGCAGGAAATCCCTCACTCCTCAGAACCCTGCAAGGCCCAGCCCTCCAGCAAAGGACAGCTGCCCCCCCAAAAAAAAAGCCACCCAACACGCAGAGTGATATATGCATCATATTGACACTATTGAAATTCAGCATATTTACTTTGAACACATATATGTACTTTTTGTTACTGGAGAAATCCCGTGCTTCCTTAAGATTTACAACCTGTTAGGAAAAAGTTGTTTAATTAGCTGTCATACAAAAGAAAGTAGTCCATAAACTATCTCATAAGCACAACCAGCAATCACCTGCCAATTTTCATCTGTGGTATATAGCAAGAGGTTGCGTATAGTGATAGATGCCATAGGCGGTGCCCTGGGGATAGTGTAAAATACATGGACATTAGAGAATGACTAACGCAGGGCAAGAGCCACAGTTAGGATTTTAAATGGGTGGTCATTTCCCGACACATTAAAAATTCAGAATGATGCTGTTGTTTGATTGTCAGCATGTTATCCTTCAAGCTATAACTAGCAAGCGCAGAAACAAAGAAATTGTTCTTTTAAGAACACTGATGAGTACTGTTACACATAGGAGGCAAAGGGTCATAAATATCATAGGTCTCAAGCATTTCATATGGAACAATGCGAATCAGGAACTTGAACTGAATTTCATAGCCACAAACATAATGTTGCTTCAACATGGACTATGACTTAAAATGTTGCACAATATTAATCTACAATTCAATGAAAATAACACATATAGACGTCAACAGCATAATGTAAAGCAGGAAATCAGAATTGACGATATTTCTAAATTTGGTCTAAGTTTAACTGCGACTTACCATGATATGGTAAATCGTATATTCAAAAAACGCTACAAACAATCAAAGTCCACATGTAAATGATCCATACCAAATTCACATACACAAAAAGATAGATAAAGGCAACAAAAATTTACCAAGCTGCCCCTCCTTGGCCTTGAGCACAACCACGAGTTTCAAGTAGAATATTGACAGTGCGGATCTCTACAGTCATTCCATCTGCAATCTGATAATCATATAAGTTGAATTGTCTTTCAGATTCAATGATTGCATTTGTGCACGTAAGTGGTAACAACCCCATGCAAGGGCGAGTGGTGGCAGCCTGGTAACCAGCATAAAACCTGCCGGCACCCTAATGGGGATGAATCCTCAAATCAAGTTCTCTGCACTACAGATCTTTATCATTTGAGATGCATAAGTCAATATGAGTTGAAAGTACCAGGAGAAGGGAACAATGTAAATGGGTAGAAGATGAAAAGGAACATCTAAGATCTCGTTAGAGACATTGACTATTTGGAAGCCAAAATGGGCAGTTGGGAGAATGGGAGCATGATACAGGCCCAAGGAAGAAGAATAAAGCAATCTGAGTCGCCCTTCCAACTTGGCTCAACTCACAAAGTGCTGGCTGGGCTGAGGATAGTTCTCAAGTTTGACAATTTCTGCCCAATTCCATCCGTACACTGAATATAGAAACTTAAGTACCAAATCAGTAAATTTAACTTTAGCCAAAGTAGAAGCGCACCTTATCAGCAAATCCATAACCACTTCCCTTACCAGAGCTAGGAGATGGCGTGGTACTGTGATGAAAGAGAACCAAAAGTTTTAACCAACAGCGCAAGCATTAGTCTTCTGGAAAAGAATGACTCCAAACGTAAAACATAATATTAAGCAAGAAAGCAAGTAACAATACCTGCTCGGACTTCTAGATGCATCCACGTCAGTATTCTCCTCTAGAACTAAATCGAGCTTATCTATTTGCACAACAATCGGCTCTACTTGGACATTACTTATAGATGGCAGCTACAAAAGACGCAAAAGTGCACCCAATCATAAAACAGCAATCCTCAAAAATCCAACGAAAATAAGTAATGAAACAGAGGAAAATCGAGCCTAGTTGCCGAAAAGTAGTAAAACCTAAGCTATCCACTTAGACTCACAGATTCAGCACCCTTTTTTTCTACCGATTCTTCACAATTATTCTTTTATCGTTCAGAAATTAAAAACAAAATAGAGCCATTAGTTACCAACCAGTATCTCCAATTTGCCGACCTAAAACGCCGTAGTCACACTAAGCTGCTCGGCTAGATGCATCCACGTCAATCCTAGAACTAAATCGAGCTCGAACTTGGCAAAGCTAAGTCAATCATAAAACAGTCCAACAGAGGAAAATCGAGCCTAGTTGCCGAAAAGTAGTAGAAACCTAAGCTATCCACTTAGACTCACAGATTCAGCACCCTTTTTTTCTACCGATTCTTCACAATTATTCTTTTATCGTTCAGAAATTAAAAACAAAATAGAGCCATTAGTTACCAACCAGTATCTCCAATTTGCCGACCTTCGCCGTAGTCACACTAAGCGCCGGCGGAAATCCGACGCTCGAATGCAAAGTGTCACCGTCTATATCTGTCATAAATTTCAGACCAGCATCCCACAATCAACACTAATGAAATGAAAAAATTCCCAACTCTGGTCCAAATTAAGCATAGTAACTGCGCGATTTACCCAAATTGGACAGCCGTGCAGTCCCCCCCTGAAACTTGAACTGCTCTCTAGAGAACGATTTCAACCAGTACTTGAGCGTGTACTCCAGCGCCCGGCCCAGTATCGACTCCATTATTATTCTCCTTCAAGAAGCTTAGAGGAAGGTCTGGAAATAGGCCGGAGCCTCTCGTGGATCCGATCGTAAATGCGCGGAAGCACTAATCGGGTTTGGCTTCGGGACGGTGCAAGCATTGAGAGGCCTGAGTTGGCTATTATTATGAGAACGGAATTTCCAGGTGCGAATCTGAAAAAACAGGCGGGGGTGGTGGAAATGGTATGTAGCACGTGCGGGAGAGGAGTTCGTACGAGTGGCACGTGGGAAGAGGGTCAGGGGAAATGCGTTGGATCTAGGGGGTGCGTCAGGGAGGACCGGTGGATTTGTCGGTGTGCCTTCGTGTTCGGGAAAAGTAGTTGGTTTTAAGGTTAAGCTAGCGAGGCTGCAATTAAAAATTGCCAGGCCCAAGCTTTACTCAAAGTGCCAAACCTCGTTTTATAGAATTCTCTCTTTTGGTTGGTTTTCGATGAGAATGTGGCTCACGAAAAAGTTTAATTATCGTGGGAGCACATGGATTAGCATATTCAAAATACGGTAAATGAGATTTTTATTGATTTTTTTTTTTTAATAAAGGTAGCACATACAACATGCCAACCTGCATGATATTTTCTATATTATTTTCTCTTTTTTCAAAAATTTCTTAAGAGAAAAATATAATTTTTTACCAGTAATATATTTAATATATGTAAAATGGATCAAAGACGTTATTGTTATTTTATTCTTAAAATTTGATTGTAATTAAAAGATGCACTTCTGTAGTTGGTAAGAGAAAAGTGTATTTATTTCATCTTTTATAAATAAATTGGTATTTATTATTGGTAAACTCTTAAAATGATGGATTGGGAAAAACGGATCTAACAAGGGAAAAAAGAAAAGGAGAACACAAAAGGAAAAAAAAAAAAAAAAAGTCCCATATACTGTTAAAAGACACACAGCGTGCTTACTCAAGAGAGGCAAAATAACAGTTTTTTTTCAGTGGGTCAGCAAGGAAGAAACACAGCTGTCTCGGGCGGGCACAAAACTCTGAGGAAATGGCCCGAGGCGAATCTGCGAACTAATTGGGTTTTGATGGGCTGTGGGCCCAGCCCACCCACTAGGGCAAAATACCTTTTTCACTCTATATTTTTGGCACAGGAAAAAATCTAAAGATTGTGTGATGTGGCCCCCCCGACAGGGCAAAACTAATAATATGGTCAATCACGATTTTGGCCAGGCACACCATAATATTTTGCACATTATAAATGGGTATATATTACATTATATATAGGTAGAGAACATACATTTAACTAGCCCATAATGTGCTCTGTGTGCCCCCATTAAACTTTGGCCAATTTATAAAAAAAAGTTTCCCGTGATTTGATGCCAACTTTTAGCCGTCTTTATATTCTCATGACCAACTTATATTACAAATAATGCTATAATGCGGCCCACAAAAATCTCCCTTACATAAAGAAAAGAGAAAGGAATTGGCACTCTTTGGCTCTTTGTCTTTGCCCTTAAAAGTTGGATTAGACGCCCACTACGTGTACGCACATTGCAAAAAGAATGAAACATAAATATATACTTTTATAGTTTATTCCTCTCTCTTTTTCGGTCTATTTGCGATTAGACATGTGGATTGGATCCGTAATTTCGTCCGAACTTGTAATCTACTGACGCGTGAGCGTACGTGGAGGTTTGGCGAAATGACATGTGTATCCAAAAAAAAAGAAAAAAATAAATGGCAAGTGTTTCTAGCGGACACCGCCGACGACTTGCGTACTATGTGACTGACTTCCATTAACTTATCCTTCCAAGGACGGGACGCGCACGGAAACTAGAAGGACATCGACTCGTGCTCTGGCGATTGTAATGCAAACGCGACAAGTTTTCTGTTGCCTGGAGGAGTTGCGGCGCTCGGCTGAGTCGGCCTCGGCTTGCGGTAGTTATGTCTACGTGGCTAATGGCTTGGATGGCTTCTCGTATGGTCCTCTGACTCCTGGATGCTTTGGACGATTGGACAATGCTTGTTTCATCCTTCATGTATCTGACCGAGGCCTCGGAAAGTCTTTTTTTTTTTTTTTCTTTTTTTTAACTCCTCTCCTCCTAACTTTGTGTTCGTAAATACAGGAGGAACTAAAAAGAGAATAATAATTTTCAATTCACGGTAAAAAAAAATGACTTGGAGTGCTACGTGCAAAATTTAGCTCGGTCAATTATTTGATATTACTTTCTCTATAGGGACTAACTAATTGTATCAATAAAATCTAATAACATCTTGTTAAAGTCTTATAATTCTTTTTAACATCATGTTAAGAAATTAATTCTTTTGCTCCTGTCTTCCTCCTATCTTCTTATAATTCAAGAGTAAAAACTAATTATTTCTATGCATATTTTTTTATAGAAAAATTAATTAATTTTAGAAATTCAGAGACATAAAAAAACAGAGGACAAAAAAAAAATTGTCTATTTTATCAAAGATGTTGCAAAACCAAAATTTTAAAACTTTTTAGGAATATTGTAAAAATTGAGGTAGATTAGAGTTCTATTGAATTTTTTTGATAAAAATTAGTTAAAAGTATAATTTTACCATAGTGATTAAAAAATGAAGAGAGATGATTTTTAAATTTTGTATTTTTTATTACTAAAATTTTGAGTTGTTTATATTTGTATTCAAAAAATTAAAGAAAGGTCAAATTTTATATATATATTTTTTAAATTTGCAAACACTAATGTAAAATATTTTTCAATTTTTATAAGACATTGTTTGGAGAGAGACAAAACAATTGTTATGAATTATGAAAACTTCACACAAATTAGCTTTAAATGCTATTTTAGGATTGTCTCTTGATTATTATTTTTTTGAATTTGATTATCTAATTTGAAAAATTAGTTATAAAGGACCGGTGAGACTTATTTCAATGTTATATGATAAAATTTTAAAGTATAAGAGTTAGTAAAAAAATGAAGAGAGATGGTTTGAATGAATTTTTTATATTTATTATAATAAAAAAAAATTATTAAAACAAATTTTGGAATATACCAAAGACTGCCGACATAGAGTGAGGTATATGTAACCGGTGCGTTTGGAGAGTCCAATATGGTTGCTTCGCCCACTGGGAATGCTCGTCATACACGCAGCTTTCAATTTTCATCCTCTTTAACTTTAATGATGTCCAGCTAAGTTGTCACCAAAAGATTGATCCGTGACAGCATTAACGAGAGATAAGAAGGATTATAGAAAATTAGAAATCAAAGCTGATATGTCGATTGTCGATATGCGGATCGGTGATTTGGGTTATTTCTGAAAGCGAAGCTGGTTAATCATTGCTCTCTTTCAACCCGGGCTTGATAAAAGTACGTACCTATTGCTCCAAAGTCCAAACCATTTTCATACCCAGTCGAAATATAATTGCCCATTTTATGATATTAAAGATCAAACTAAGTTTTAGAAACTTAGCATAGTGTTACATAACATATACATATTGATAATTTCAAAATCACCAAAAACCAAAACCGATCAAACCTGAAAGGAATTAGAAGAGGGGGTGGCATCGGATGGATTCGGTTATTGCAGGAAGGCTTATTATGTGAGTGAACGGCTGAAATTAAAAGATGACATCTGATGGCCAAAAGAATGCCACATCATTTAATGAAAACTCAAATTAAACCCGACCCATATTACACATTACCGAACCGTTTTTAGAAGACCAAACATGTTTCTTCTTTGTCTCTCTCTCTACTTGACGCTCTCTCTCTCTGACGCACAACGCTCTCTCTCTATTGCACCTTTCTCTCTCTCAAACAGAGATCCAAGTAGATAAAAACAAAAAAAAAAAACCCCAGATCATTTTGCTTCTGTCTCTGGAGTTCGACATTTAATTTGGAGCCCACCTTATGGTAACAAGGCGCTGAGACCATATGTATATGTTGTAACAGCATTTATAATGAGGCTGCGCCTGCTTTCACCTCTGTATTTTACATGGCCTGCAGAATTGTGACGGTCGATTATCATTAATGCTCCCGAAATATACAGCTACGATCATCGGTATCTGATGATATTTTTGATGGTACAACACAGTCTTCAACCACCTGCTGCAGAAAGTCCTATATCTTGATGGGATATTAGCCGATGTGGCTTACTTCAGGGAGCATATTCCAGTACAGTAAGCATTAATCTTTGCTAAATTTTGATTAAAAAAAAAAAACCTTCGGACTCAATATCAGTAACCTTAATTTATCGGGCTAAACTATTGGTTAAATGGGAAGCCCATGTTGAAGAGTAACGCCTTATGCCAAGTTGAATTAGACCGTGCCAAGTTGTTCTGATGCACTGAGAGGGTGACAGCCGAGGGAGAGGAATCTGGGTGTTGTAGAAGCATTTTAATACCAAACATGAAAATGTCTGTTTAAGAAAACAGTGCAAATGAATGTAAAGGGCGAAAGAACGAAACATACACCAATGGGAATTAGGAAGCAGATCGAGATGTAAGAGAGGGGTGCGATAGAGAGAGAATGTCGACGTAGAGAGACAGAGTTATGCGATAGAGAGAGAGAGAGAGCGTCAAGTAGAGAGAGAGACAAAGAAGAATCGGGTTGGGTCTTATAAAAAAGGGTCGGTAATAGGTAATATGGGTCAGGTTTAATTTGAGTTTTCATTAAATGATGTAGTCTTTTTTCAGCCATCGGATGCCTATCTTTTAATCCCAGCCATCCACTCACACACACTCATATAATAAGCCTTCGCACAATAATCAAACCCGACGTCAGATGTAAAGACTCCGATGCGAAAATTAGATTTAGAGAAGTGTTTCATAAGTAATTAAGCTTAAGAAAATATAATTGGGTACATGCTATTTATAAGAGAGGGTGCTATAATCCTAAAGGGAGTCTAACGGTATGAGATTTATGACTTTTTGTCTTACTTGAAGTCTTAAAGTCTCTTGAATCCTTATCTTTCCTAGAGTTTTGGAGAGTTTAACTTACACTTATGTGAGTTGAGAGTCTACAATGTGTGTGTGGCATTGGATAAGACTGCAGATGGGCTTGTGTGTCTCAATGGGCTGAACCGGTCATATTATGATCCATCACATATTACCACTATAAATTAGAAAACTAATGAAAAACTGACATGAAATTGAGGTCGAGATGTCTATTTTTAGAGTCAATAGTTTATTCCGATTTCGTCACTATTAATATGCTAACTTTTGATAGACGTTAGACAAGAGGATCTATATATCTAAAAATTAGACTCTTTTAAAGTTATATCCAAACAAAAATTAATTTGTTAAAAATGAATACTAACTCTATCGTTAATTAAGCCAAGTAAACTAGACTGAAAGAGACACTTGGAAAATGCCAAGAAGGTTGAAATGGCTCGACTCAGTCTCGAAATCATATCATTTATTACATTATAAAAGTCTAAAACTTGAGGAGAAAAAAAAAAACCACAAATACCAAACTCTTCAAACATTCCACGAAATGGAAAAGAGTACAGAAACAACAAAAAGTCTAAATAAGTTGGCAATAATATAGCGAGTTTTACATAAATAATTAATAACCTAATCTTTACGTGAACCGTTTCAAATGTTTGGCCGACAAAATATATACATGTTTCTGCTCTTTGACGAAATGAGTTGACAGAAAAGTTCCTTACCCATTTTCCATTGCGTAAATGTTGTAAAAACCTTCAGATATATATATACCTCACCCAAATTTTGCCAAACTTTTAGGCATTGTAGCCTGTTTAATTAGTTTTTGGTTTCGAATGTCCATTGAGGAATTTTTGCAATATTTTTGTGGTTGGGTCTATAATTTAATTGGAGTCTACAGAAAGTGCTAAATTTGTTGCACACGACATTTTTAAATTTTAAATGGAATTTTTTTTTCTCTAGTTCAGTAATCTCTAGCCTTGTAACATTCATATGGGCAACTTCTCAGGAAAACAAAAATTTAACATGAATTTAAATTCAGAATACTACAAATTATCTCAAAGGTTATGAATTTTATTTAATTCTTATCTTCTTCCGTCTGTTTGTTGCAGGTGGTTGGCATCCAAGGAGGATATTCTTTTTCTTAGAATTCTCTAGAGGCACATCACACGTCGAGTGCGGTCACTAAACTCGATTAGCTTTATTATAATTAATTTTTATCCTGTGTGAGAGTATGCTCAGCACAAATCTCGAACGTTATAAATTATAATGTCCATTTTATTTGAATAAACAAGCTAGGGCGTAAATTTTGAGGAATATTCCTAAAATTTTAGGAATCTTTGCTTTATTGAGATTTATTGGGGTTTGTGAAAGGTGAAGTGTGTATGTGTAAAAGTTAAAAATTTTGAAATGTGTTTATTTTGTTATTTTATTGTAAAAAATGTTGCCTAAACGCCTCCAAAATTTCTGGAAAGCTTGAATTCAAGATGAGAGAGAGAGAAAACAAAACATCACTCGTTTTAGATCATGCTCTTAGCCCTGATGATTTGCAAGCTTATTAT
Organism: Morella rubra; assembly: GCA_003952965.2. Taxonomy (NCBI): domain Eukaryota; kingdom Viridiplantae; phylum Streptophyta; class Magnoliopsida; order Fagales; family Myricaceae; genus Morella; species Morella rubra. The sequence continues at coordinate 6,615,233 of CM025849.1, forward strand.
TATTTGTTAGGAATAAATCCAAGATTTGTTCATGTGATTTATCGTTTTATTTAATCGGTGTTTGGTTGTTAAAATTTCAGTGATACTGAAGTGAAAAATGATTTAATAGAAAGAGAGAATTTTAAAAAATTATTTTATTAAGACTTAAATTTTAGAGGTCTAAAATTTTGACTCTCAAATATCATGTTAGTCTATAGATTTTAAAATTAATTTAACTCATCAAATTAGTCAAGGAGAATTCACCAAATTTGAAGGGTGTCAAAACTAATTTCCTGATAAATTTTAAATTCAAATGAATAATTTAATAGATTTTAAAATTTAAAACCTAAGAAAAAATGGTAAATTATAAGGAAGAAATTATATCAAGCTAATCCTAACATATAGAACATGCTACGATCATTGGAATGAAATGAGAGAAATAAAATAAAATTATACTATCGAAAAACCTGGATACTCATTCACTATCTTCTTTATACTTTTATTTCAGACCAAGTTGCAGATAATTTCTCAAACTCTGAATTCCTTAAAATTTCCTCGGTATGTACGGATTTTTTTTTTCCCGGTACACTTTTTCCGCTTCCAACGACATTGACAACGTTGTAAAAGGAAAAAAAAAGAAAGGAAACAATGTCAAAACAGCAAAAAAAGAGGCCGAATACATACTTTTATAGCGTTCTACATTAGTACATATTATGTGGTAATAAATACAAAAAAGACTAAAATGAGTATGGAAAATAGCTTCCTTCAAATATTTATTTTTAAAAGGTCACATAAAAAATCCACTCAAAACTTTTCTCTTTAAGCACCATACTGTATCCTTTGTTTTAGTCCTTTTTTTTTTTAATCACGAGGCATACAGAATAATCATCCTTTTTTTTTTATTCTATTCTCTTTGAGTTATATATAAAAAAACGAAAAAAAAGAGATAAATTAGTAATTATACGAGGTCAATCAATAGAACTGCATTAAGTTAGGGAATTATATATAGAAAACCTTTTACACTATGATTTCCAATTGCGTTAAATTGCAAGGGAGTCCATAATTTAATGACTTGTACGTCGGAAAGAGTAGGAAAGAATCTGACAAAGTCTCGGAATCGAGGTGTTACATATATCTTCTGCTTGGTTGACAAGAAAACTTGGCTTGAGCTGCAAGTCGTACACAAAGTCCATGCTGATTCTCCATCCAAATCCCCACACGAAATCCAGAGCCGATTCGTTCATCGCCAGGAGATTGATATACTTCCCAATGGTTACAAGTTACAACCGTTCGATCATTATTTTCAATACATATTTGTCAACTCTACAGGAAACACGGACGCCTCCCGATCAACTCGTGTAAAACGCCGGGTGAGAAAACCATACTTCCCTGTTACGCCCACGTCGGCGACACAAATATTTCTGACCTTTTTAAATTTTTTGGTCAATAAAGTTTATAAACTTCTTAAATTAAATCATGTTTCTCCACACTTTATCACAAATTCTAACACTTTCTCATTTAATTTTTTTTTTATCAAATTATTAATCTTTACACTTTTTCTCAAATTCAAATAAAAATTAACCTCCAGACTCCAATCAAACATCTTTTAAATTTTGTACCAACTTTTTAATAATATTTAAAAGCTAATAAAATATACACTAACCCCAGCAATAATTATTTATTAAAAAATGAAAACTTTTCTATTTTTTAAACATCCAAATATAGATGCGACATAAAAAAAAAAAATTCAATCCAAACATAGCATGTGAATGATCATGGCCTCTAGGCCCTCTGAAATAAAAATAGAAGAACTATATATTGTATATAATTTTATATTCATTCAATGTGTACGAGACAAGGTGAGTATTTTTATAAATCTTTATTTTTAAAATATACAGACTATTAGATATATTTTTTACTAAATAAGTAAAGGTAGAACTCTTGATGCCTCAACGCAAAGACACTGTGCTTGTTTTGTACAAGAGAGCCTCCACGTATAATAAAGATTTGAAATTTTAACATCTTAATACTTTTCTTTTTGGGGGAAATTGACAGTTTAATCTCTGAGTTTTCCTCTCTTTAGCGGTTCGATCTTTAGGAAATAAATTCTAACAAATTACTCTCAAAACTACCATCATTTGACAAAACCATCCTTCCGTCAGGGTTCCGTGTTATTTTTTAATGGGAGAACGTTCCAGGCTGGTAGACCATACCAGCAGACTATAGAAGCAGACCAGCAGACCAGACCAGCAGACTAGACCAGCAGATCAGACAAACAGACCAGCATACCAGACTAGCAGACCTGCAGACTAGACCAGCGTGGAACGTTCTCCCGTTAAAAAATCACACGGAACCCTGATGGAAGGATGATTTTGTCAAATGATGGTAATTTAGGGAGTAATTTGTTAGGATTTATTTCCTAAGGATTGAACCGCTAAAGGGGGGAAAACCTAGGGATTAAGCTGCCAATTTCCCTTTTTTTTTTTTACACCAGAAAATTACAGCATCAGTTCTAGATTAAACGCTGCGTTTTTGTGATATTGTGGGTGTTTTGTCAAACGAGGTTTGGTTTCTGATCTGTGGGTGTGGGGAAGTGCAGAGAGGGTGAAAGCAAGTGAAAACTGTTTGACAACGGTGTGACGGACGGGGACAAGACGTGCGCTGGTGGTTTTTTGAGGTTGTTTTTTCCAAGGTTCAACTACGAGGACGAACCCCAATTCCTAAGGCAAAAAACTTCGGAGGAAAAAGAAAAAGGAAAGCAAGAGAGAGAGAGAGCTTGGATTACAGACAGAGACGTAAACGGAGAAACAAATAGATTTTCCCACTCATTATTATTTCTATTTTCGCTCTTTCATTATCCAATTCCCCCCTTTTCTCTCTCTCAGATAGCTCTCCCTCTGTCTCTCCCCTCCGATCTCGTCCGGTTCTCTGGCTATTTCTCGGCGGTTTTCCCTCCCAAAATCCTAAACATCTCTCCCTCAATCCTGTGCCATAATTGATTTCGAAATCCTTTTTTTGGTTTTTTGAAAGCCTTTCGTAATTCAAGCAAAAATTCTTTCTTTATTTTTGCGCAAGTTTTGTTTAGTCCTCTGTTGCTGCTATTCAGCGAAAAACCGTTAAGCTGTAGTTTTTTTTATGCTGCTTTGGTTTTGGGTTACTGGGTATTGAAGTGAAATCCTTGGAACTTCGTTTGCTCAAAGCACTTTGAACGTCTTCGTTGCTCTTGTAATAGAAGATTGGAGGTGCAAACGCCAGGAGAAATCAAAGCGATTTTTGTTTTCATTTGTGGGTGTTGGTTGTGTGCGGTGTGCCTTTTTGGATGTTTCTGGATTTTGATTGAATGATTTTGTCTGAGGCAAGAGGTGGAAATGGAGACACTTGTAACCTGAGGTCATGAATTGGGATTGTTTCTTTGTTTACTGGGTTTGGCTTATAAGATAAAATAGAAACAGCCCGGGGTATGATTGAGGGTGATATCGGAGAATCGGCGATTCTGCTCTTCCGGGTATTGTCTATTTTTCTCTCTTTGGTTTCTGGAATGAGGAATGATGGCCATAAACAACAGCAGGGTGGTGTGCCGAGGTCAGGGCGGCCCAGCGGCTTTATTCCGAGCTCGTTTCGCGCCATTTCCAGCTACTTGAGAATCGTGTCATCTGGAGCATCAACAGTTGCGCGGTCCGCGGCCTCGGTGGCATCATCAATTGTGGATAGGGATGATGGTGGCAATCATGATCAGGTGCGAGGTTTACTGGGTTTGCTGACTTTCGTTTAAGTGCAGTCAATTTAAGAAATATCCCTAACTTTTAGCTTTTCCCAATTGGAATTTGTTGTGTAAAAGTGGAGTTCTTGAGGGTCTGAAAATCTATGATGTGATAATTCATTTGTCCTGTATGTGCAATCAGTGTTTCTATGTTTGGGATGATTTGATTGCATATTGCCCCCTGTGGAAAGAAAATACCTAAACTTCCTAATTGGGGAGCCATTAATTAAATGCAGGTCTAGTTTAGTATGCTAATTGAATAGAATAGTGGTAGAGATTCTTGGTAGTCCCTTTTCAATTTATGGGTATTTTCCACGTGGAATTTTCATGCAAAGCTTTGAATGTGAGAATACAAGGTGTTTGTGCCGTGGAAAGAAAATGTTTGTTATGAACTAGTTCTATCTCCTATGGCGATTGCTTTATTCTGATGGGTCTGTATAAGTAATTGTGAAAAGGTACAGTTGTAAAGGGTTGGAAGGTTGTTGCTTGAGGTTGAAGTTATTGTGTATGATTGTTTGTTGCATGAAGATATGATTTTTTGTTGACCCAACTTAGTAGATTGGATTGTGTGGCATGTGTGCGAAGCTTTCCATGTCTTTGACAAACTTAAAAGTTGAATTTTTTGTAGTTTACTGTAGTTCAGATGTGTACTTTCTGACCTTTTATTGCGGCTTGGCACTTTTCTTTAATGGTTGGATGTATAGGAATCACTAACAGTATGGTTTAATGGTTGATAGCATGTTTTTTCTTGATAGTTGATAGTTGAGGACGGGTTGTCAGCTTATCATTTAGGATTTTTGTCGGTTGTGTGAGCTCATGCCGTGTGTTCTCACTATGGATTTACATTTTACATCAGCTAAGTAGTTTCTTAGGTCTTTATGAGGGTTGGGTTGTTTAGTTGCGTAGAGTTGGACGGATGTAGCTTTTGCCGGTTGACCTGACAACTTGTACCTGTATAAGTGTAAGGTGTTACCCTAACAATGATCGCCACCGTGCTTTCCCTTGGCATTGTTGGGATCGTTGCATGGTAGAGAAGGGGGGGTGGGGAACAGAGGTCTTAGGTGGTTTGTTAATTGGTGAGGTTGTCAATACGCATTTGTTGCTCATTATTGTCCGCATTGGGTTGATGGTTGCCCATGTGCTTGCCTTTGAAGCTTTTGTTTTGATAATATTAAAGGCTGTTTAAATAGCAAGAAAACATGTAAATTTCTTAATGGATAACACTGTGGTCACGCATTGAGTAAATTAGTTGTGAGTTTAAGCTAAATGTTTTGTGCCCCATTTTTGTTTATTAAGTGATAGTCATTTCGTGGGCTCCATTTGGTTTACTGAATTAGGTAATCTAATCAATAACGACATTGAGTGTTAATTTTCTTCTTATTATGTGGCACTGATGTGTTGGAAGCATTTTTCTGTACAGTAACATTCATAATTACCTAATATTGGGAAATTATTTCCAATTAGTTTGGACAGCAGTCACTTGAACTTTAATCAGCTTGTTAATTATTTTCCTTTGAATTGAGTTATGTTCTTAAAAATTAACTTTCATACGAAATGAGCCTTTTAATCAAGACAGGTTCTCAAGAGTTGCTGCCTGGCTAGAAGTTAAGTGCAATTATATACGTAGACTGCTACAGAGTAAACTTGGTCAGGAAGTCCTGGAGTTGGTATGAAGTATAAAAGGATATGATTAATATTCTTCCTTTTGGAAAGATAATTTTATACAGAACTGCTGTGGATGGCAAACTTCTATCATGTTATCATAAATCCAGGGAAGACGTTTAGAAAAGTCTAATATCGGAGACATTGCGTGCATAGCTGGGACAAAAATAATTTGACATGCTTATGAAAGTAGTTTTGTAATTTCAAGCATTTGCACCTAAATGTGGATTGTGTGAGATCAGATGTGCTTTAGGTGGGCATAAAGAGAGTTGCTGAGGTGTTATTGCACTGTAATTGAGTTTAAAATAATTATTGTTGCAGTTCTTGTTTTAGTTGCAAAAATGTTTAGATAATGTAGAGCTATTTGTTTGGAAGTGTTGTCCTGTCATAATTTCACATCGATTGATGACAATATTTACATCATATTGTTGGTGCCTGTCTTGTGTTAATGTGGATTAGTCATGTTGCTTTATATTCTTCTTTGTTAGCTTTCTCTATATGTCTGCATATTTGGGTGCGGTGGTGTTAGTCATGCAGCTTTGATATGGATGATTCCTTCCATATAAGTTTTACAATTCTAAAAAACTTCATGTATTTCCACATAAAAATATAGGTGAATTGGGCTGGGTTCGACAAGTTAGAGGGTGAGGGAGATGTCGTTCGGCAAGTTCTACTACTCGCTTACCGGTCTGGTTTCCAGGTTTGGGATGTTGAAGATGCAGATAATGTTCGTGACCTAGTTTCCAGGCATGATGGTCCTGTTTCATTTCTGCAAATGCTACCAAAACCAATAGAATCAAAGAGGTTGCAAAGCAAGTTTGCAGACAGCCACCCCTTGCTGGTAGTTTGTGCTGATGGTTCTGTTTCTATAGGTAATAATATTCTTGATGGTTCAGCCACTCCTAGTAACGAGAGCTTCACAAATGGCCACGAACCTTTGAATGGCAGTTCTTCGCCTACTGCTGTTCGGTTTTATTCCCTTAGATCTCAATCTTACGTTCATGTGTTAAAGTTCAGATCTGTTGTCTACTCTGTAAGATGCAGTTCCCGAGTTGTTGCTGTTTCTCAAGCAGCTCAGGTATTTTTTCTTATGTAATTTTCAGTCACCCTTTTCTTCTGCCTAACCCATGTGTGAAAATGAAGAGTTATAAATTGCAGATACACTGCTTTGATGCAACAACACTGGAGAGGGAATATACCATTCTTACAAATTCTATAGTTACGGCATGTCCTGGTTCTGGAGGCATAGGTTATGGTCCTCTTGCAGTGGGCCCCCGATGGCTTGCTTATAGTGGAAGTCCTGTTGTAGTCTCGAATTCGGGGCGTGTCAGTCCACAACATCTGACGTCTTCTGGAAGCTTTCCAGGTTTTCCTTCAAATGGCAGCATAGTGGCTCACTATGCAAAAGAATCTAGCAAGCAACTTGCTGCTGGGATTGTGACTTTAGGAGACATGGGTTATAAGAAGCTGTCCAGGTACTGCTCCGAGCTTCTTCCTGACAATACTTCAACGCAATTGGGGAATCCTGGCTGGAAAGGAAATGGAACTGTCAATATCCATTTAACAGATGCAGAAAATGTTGGAATGGTACATTCTTTTCTCAACTTTGCTTGTACTGTTTATGAACCCACATATGCATGCCTGCTCCATGGCATTTATGCTTTATTGCAAGTTTTGACTAGAATTCTTGTGCTTTGCTTTTGCTTCTTTGGCTTCGTGAAGGCATTCTTCTGCACAGTATAAGCTGTATGATATTTGTTGTCTTATTTGACCTGATATATATATGTCTAAAATTTATACATTTACTTTTGATTATCAGGTCATTGTCAGAGATATAGTCTCCAAAGCTGTTATTGCCCAGTTCAGAGCGCATAAGAGCCCTATTTCAGCATTATGCTTTGACCCAAGTGGTACCCTTTTAGTTACTGCTTCGGTCCAGGGGCACAATATAAATGTTTTCAAAATAATGCCTGAACTCCCTGGAAGCTGCTCTGCATCTGATGCAGGTGCATCTTACGTACATCTTTACAGGCTGCAACGAGGTTTCACAAATGCAGTATGTATCGGATACTTGTTTCAAGGTTCCTTCTTGAATATGTCATTGTTATCCTTTTTCGTTTATCTGTTTTTGGGTGATTTTTCAGGTCATACAGGACATCAGTTTCAGTGATGACAGTAACTGGATTATGATCAGCTCATCTAGGGGAACAAGCCATCTGTTTGCTATAAATCCTCTTGGAGGATCTGTAAACTTTCAGCCCGCTGATGCTAATTTTACGATAAAAAATAGTGGTTTGGCCATTATGACTAATCCAGCAGTCCGTTGGCCACCTAATCAACTGAGCCTTTCTGAAGCTGGTCCTCCGGTTACACTTTCTGTTGTTAGCAGGATAAGGAATGGGAGTAATGGATGGAGAGGAACTGTAAGTGGTGCAGCAGCAGCTGCAACAGGCAGGATGAGTTCCCTTTCTGGGGCTATTGCTTCTTCTTTCCACAAGTGCAGAGGCAACACTTCATACATGGATTGCAACAATTCGAAGGCAAAATATCACCTCTTGGTCTTTTCTCCGTCTGGTTCTATGATACAGTATGTATTGCGATCACCGATTTGTGTAGATCCTACAGCTATTGTGTCTGTATTAAGGACTGCTCCTGAGTCACCTCCGGAATGTGATGCAAGATTAGTCATTGAGGCTATCCAGAAGTGGAATATATGTCAGAAACATAATCGAAGAGAGAGAGAAGATAATATAGACATATATGGTGAGAATGGAAATTCAGATACCAATAAAGTATATTCTAAAGGAGTGAAGAAGGGAAATAGCATCTATCCTGAAGTGGGGTCCACATTCTTGAAAGCAAAGGTCAGTCCTGAGGAGAAACATCATTTCTATATATCAGAAGCTGAACTGCAGATGCATCAACCACGGACTCCGTTGTGGGTGAAACCAGAGGTATATGTGTTCTCCAGCAAAATGAAGATGTGTGTTTGTTTACGTCAATAATTCATACAGTTTCTTTGACGTTTGGCATGTCCCCTGTTCTCGTATATTGTCTTACCAGATATACTTCCAGACGATGATAGTGGAAGGCACTGACAAAAATGAAGAAAATGGATCTGGGGGTGAAATTGAAGTTGAAAGGATTCCAACTCGCATGATTGAAGCAAGGTCAAAAGGGTTGGTTCCAGTTTTTGACTATCTTCCGACCCCCAAAATCCAACCAACAAGGTGCATTAAGTTTGAGTCCATCTATCAAACTCATTTCTTAGATGCAACTGTTGCTTATATACGATCAATTATGTTTGAGATATGTGGGTACCTGATTCTTTATGATATCATACTTGAAAAATGCATATCATAGATAAAGCATATCATCTGTTGATTATAAGTGTGCTTCATGTATCATGGAGCTTTAGCTTACATGTAAAAGATGTGTGGGTTCAAAGAGCAAATGGGTGACATGCAACTTATCAATTGTATTGATCATCAAGTTTTTTAAAACGAACCGACACCGATACCTGCCTGACCAACAAGGACATGGGTGGATTTATGATGGGAGTTGGGGGACACAGTATCCAGCCTCAATGGGCTGAGTTGAGGGGCTGGATAATTGGACAATAGCCTGGCTAACATTTGTTTATATCTTTTTGAAAAAATAAAGTTAATTTTAGTAAGTCCCTCTCTCCCTCTCTTTCTCATTCTTGTTGAGCCTTCTAGAGTGCTTGTGCATCCTCCTCTACTCCTTCACTCTTCACCTCTGCTGTTCATCATTGGCCACTCGTTAGTGTATTTGCCTCCTTCAGTCACCTGAGGTGGGTCTTACCACTGAATATCTGTTCTTCCACTCTCCGCCCACTGCCTTTGCTTCTTTTGCATTGTGATCAATCTGCCTTTAACCTTTTTCTCAGAAACTGAGAGCATATACCTCACTGAAGGGGGTTGGATTAGGTGATTGACTCCCTGTTTTCACCGACATCAGTTGGTATAGGGCTGATTACCAACTAGGGGGATCAGTGATCGGCCCCGCTTATAAATCAAATAAAAGCTATATCTTGCATGAATGTGCATCAGGAATTATGACCGACAGGAGTTATGAAGTATCATTTCCCTTGTCATACAGGAACCCTGCTCTAGACAGCAATGTTAGTGGCCAACTTCAGTATCAGAGATCTGGGTTGTCTGCAAATGGCAGGTTTTCATGTGGGAGCAGCTCTGGCTCTCTTAACTCTATGACTGACAGTGGTGCTTTGCCGGCGGAATTTCAAAATGAAGTTGAAGAAACTGAATCTGATGGTCCTCGAATGCCAGTCGATAACAAGGGCTTTGTAAATACTGATGAAAGCCCAAAAACAAAGACTCGGCTTGAGATTGTAAATAATAAAGAGAGCTTAACAATGGATGCTCAACTCAAGTTTGTATATAGTAACAAAGAAGGCCTGAAAATGGAGAATCATTCTGAAGATGAAGTTGGTGAGTTTGATTAGAGGTATGTTATTTCCCATCTATTATAGTTTTTTATTGGTTCAAATAGTTTGTTGGATGAGATTGTGCAAGTAATTTATTAAAAATATCACACTGATCGAAGCGGGAATGCATTGCAGTATTAGTAAGCACTCAGAGAGTGATGCTATTGTTGCTTGACGCATATGAACTTGAAGTTTTATGCTATCGGCTAACATTAGCACAAGAATGCTATTTTGCACACCTTGTTGTACACCTGTGTTTTATGCTCGACTTTTGGTCACCATTTCTAATCAAAAAGGAGATCACATTTCCTGGAATGTCCAAACTGCTGCTATTTATTTCGGTGTTACTGAAAATCTGTAATTGAGGCATGTGAGGAAAACTCATGGTAGTTTGATTCTGTAATAACTTGGTAGTTGTTAGATTGTGTCATAATCAAGATCACACGTCATAAAAATCTGGTGCTTCTTTCTTTTGGGATCTCTTTCTACCTCTTGTTTTCTACACAGTAGTTGAATTTAACTGGACTTCTTCATGTAATGGGTTCCTGCCATGTTATCTTGTAGTCTACCTCTCTGGACATAGGGACACATTAAGTGCATACTTAGCGTTGCCTCGGGCAATGCTAATCTTTGGACTTGGTGTCTTTTCTGTCTGAATCTAAAGCCTACTTGTTTCTTTTTACTCCGAGAAAAGTGATAGCTTGTATTAGCATTAAGCTTAGCACATCAGTACGGTACGAAAAGTCAGCAGGAATACAATCGATGTGCAAATAGACTCGTTTTAGATCTTTTCGATAGGCTTGTCTGGATGGTCCTTGTATCTCTTGATCCTGTGTTTTTTGGAGTCATTATTAACGGTCTATGAGATGGGGCTGGTATGATTGTCTCATGAACTTTTCATTTGTTTGTAACCTAAGTTACCAAGCTTTTGGATGGTTTCAAGTAATGCAATCACAAAGATTGATCATTGTACATCCTTTCTGTAATCATCTTTGAATTAATTTCCCCTCGCTGTAGTTTGGGTTACACTCTGTTCCCTTGTTCTCAGGTGTGCAGATATTCTTTCATTCTCCTGTGGTGTTCATTAACAGTGTGGATAAAATGGGTGGAAATTTAGAGAACAGTGATGCGGAATTGTTGATACTTTCTACCGAAGACTTTGTAAATAACCGACGATATATTTGAAAATAATCAGTGCTAATATGTAAATAATAGCGTCCTGTAATGGCTCTTTCTACTATTTCTTTATTTTACTAATTTAAATTTTATTCTCCTACTGCTCCTGGCATTTTTCTCAGACAAAATGCTCGTTCTCATGTTCTGGATTTGTATATACTTTCTGCCTATAATTCTTTTATTGGATTTCTTCCCATTCTTGCATAGAGTCTCTGGAGGTTTTAACCATTTTACGACTTTACCGTCAGGTGATTTTTTTCAGACCTAACCACGTCGGTGAATTTCTTCCCCTCGCCTGTTTAATCGGTTTGTAGGGCAAAAACAAGGACTTTACATGTTTGTGGATTCGGGCAGAGTTGCTTGGAAGTAATATATCAGTGCAAGACCATTTGTTTTATGCAAGTTGGGGAAATTCATCCGTTTGGATAATGTTCTTTTTAAGGTATTGTTGTCATTTCAATGGCAGTCAAACCTAGGCTTCCGCTTGGAGTTCTTTGAGGTGAATTTGGTGGACCCTTTTTGAGTTTGCACCTGGAGGGAGAGTTGGGGGTGGGAAACCGACTGGGCGAAGATATCAAAGAAGATTGAAAGTGCGCTTGGAGAGCAATTGCAAGCACAGACTCCCTTCCCCAAAAATCAATGCATTGATGGCTTATTCGGAATGCAATGAACGTAATCTTTGAATAACGAAGGAGCGAGGAGGAACCAGGAAAAGGAAAAACTCTTGAATATGTGGTACTCTGAAATGGGGTGATGGGGAGGGTGGTGGTTTCCACAAGCTGTGAGGAAGGAATTCAATATGCACTTCATGTCCTATGAGTTTGAAGATTGATAAAACAGTTTTCTTTCAACCCGTTGCTTAAGCATCTGTACTGCATTTGTACACAGAAACGTACCTGAAGAGGTCCATAAACGATAAACATGAAGCTTGTATTGCATAACGAGTACGGGAGTACCTATAAGCGTACTGATCAAGGGGAAAAAAAAAAGGTGTCTGCACGTCTACAAAATGGGGGTAACCCGTCTCTCTCTGTTCTTCTTCTTCTTCTTCTATTATTATTTTTATTTTTTATCACATCAAAACCATGAGTCTTCTTCAATCTTCACTGCATCATAACAACAATGGGGTTTTAGACCCTTCATACAGCCATTTTTTTTTAGAAATGACTATAACTCCAAATTTTATTAAAAACTCTCACTTACGTGGAAGAATACCACGATTATATCCAAAACCAAACAGACTCTCAAAAACAACATAGAGGACCCAAAGAACCAAAAAAAAAATATTCATACAGCCAGGTTAAGTCAGCCAAGTGCTCACCATTTTTTTTTTCTAAGCAAAGATAATATCATTCAACAACAAAGAAACCGTACAACAGAAACACAAACGGAGAAGCAGAAATGGGGAGTCAGCCAAGTGCTCACTTGTTATGGAGATGCCGCTGGTTCTAGTGACTGTTGGCCTGCAGTTGATTGAGGGAGAGAGGAGGGTGATATAGGCCGTGAGCCGCAGAGAAAGAAACAGTCCAAGAAATTGAACGCATGGGAGGTTGGATTATGGAGGGGTCAATGTTGACCTTCGTTTCCTAGTTCTCTTCACCGAGGTCAAAGACGAACTTCTATCTGGGTCAGCTGGATGAAAATAAGGCTGCAAACTTATTTTTGTTTTGTCAGCATCCCACTCCAACGAGTCCCACCATGGAGATTCGCCACTTATCTGTTTTATGGTCTCTGCATTTTGCTCAGTGAGAGGCAGCTTTCTAAGAAGATTGCACTTGATCACATCAACCTGCTCTAAACGTGGCCAAGCCTCTCCGTCTCTGCAAAGAGATATTAATTTGGGAAGGTTCTCCAGTTTCAATGTCCGTAGGTTTGGAACAACAGGATCTCGACCCATGTTCTGCATTGAATGGTGATCGAAGAGCTGAGCTAACTTGAGACAGAAGCTTACTCTGATTTCTTCCAGGTTTGGCAGGGAGTGAATTGGGGAATCACAGTTGAGAAGAGAACGCATTTTGGCACATCCGGTCACTTCAATTAATTTTAGTCTCAGAAATTTGAGCCCAAGATGCCCAAAGAGTTCTGAAATGCTGCAAATGTGAGACAGGTGTTCAAGATGAAGTTCCTCTAAATTTGGTAGTAAGTCAGACCTTGCAGCACATCCTCCTAGTGGCAGTAAACTGCTGTTATAGTTGGCTATAGTAAGAGATTTTAAACCAGCAAAGCTGTGATTACTCTTGGTTACCAACTGTTCTAGCATCTCTTTCACTCCCAAACAATCATTTAAGAGCAGAGAACTTGCATTCTTCAACAAACCCCCTATCTGTTCTCCCGAAAGATCAAAACCACCTATAGTTACTGTTTTGTCATGAGTGCTTTGTACGGAGACATCTTTATAGCTGGAACCAATTAAAAGCTGGAATCTTCTTAATCTCTTTATCCAGGAAAGATCTTTATAGCTGAGACATGGGAACCTCACTAAATTGATGAATAAGACAAGTAGCCGCTGAAGGCATAGCAGCTCTTCAAAAGTAGTTTGGTCCTCTTCTACTGCTCCCTTCACACTGAACTGGAAACCACTGTTTGTCATATCCAGAACTTCTAAATTAGACAAGTTGGATATAATTCCAGCTTGAATGGTCTTTAGAAAGTGAGTGCGGGATAAGTTAAGTTGCCTTAAGTTGCTCAAGTTTTTCATCCCTATTGGCAGTTCATTGATAGGAGTTTCACAGAGATCTAGCACTTCAAGTCTACTAAGCCTTTCCAGTGGGGTTAAGTCTACAAGATAGTGGCAATCCTTCAAAAGGAGAGCACGGAGTTGTCCAAGTTGAGGTAGAGAAAGAGGCAATGAACGGATTCTTGTTCCACCAATATTCAGGACCTTGAGTGCCTCAAATCCCTCAAGGAATTTCTCAGGAATTCTGTCAACAGAAAAATTACCTTGTAGTAATAGAGTCGAGGCCTCTGAGCAATTTATCATACAATCAGGCAACGTCCTTATCTTGTTATTCGTGAAAGAAACTCTTTTAAGGGAATCTGATAACTCAGTAGCTTTGATCATACTCAAGCCCATCCCTGAACGAACAAGGAATTTACACCCATCCTCAGACAAGGAGGAGGATATCCATATAGCAACATCACGGACAACATCATGCATCTTCACCGTGTCCTTATGGGCACCATCTTCTAACAAACAAGCATCTTTTAGATTTTCAATCAGAGTGATACCTCTATTGACTGAATCCTCATAGTTTTCTTGTTCATCTAGCAAACCTTCCGCCAGCCAGCATTGTAGTAGTTCACTGATTGCAATTGAGAAGTCCTCAGGAAACAAAGAACAGTACAAGAAACAAGGTTTTATGTTTTTACCTTGTAGCGAGTCATAACTCCACTTCAAAGGCTTAAAGACCTCATCCTCGACGCCTCCTGTACAAGGCATTGATCTTTGCAGCTCATTTAAGGCATGCTTCCACAACTCAGCCTTTATCTTTCCCCTCATAGCGGCTCCCACGATGATGATGGCCAAAGGCAATCCACAACATTCTCTAGCAACTGCCTCTGCTAATGGTCTAAAACGTTCTGACATGACCACCTCTCCTGCATTTGAACTGAATAATTGCCAAGCTTCTTCTTCATTTAAACAATCCACTTTAACATCAACATCAGTCCTCATGTACCTACAAACATCCCGAGATCGAGTCGTGAATATGATCTTAGAACCCGTATGAACTTCAAGCGGCGGGATCCCCAAAAGGTCCAAGTCAATTTTCTCCCAAACATCATCTAGAATAAGTAGAAAGTTTTCCTCATGCTCCAGTCTTTGATAAAGTCGACGGGCCAATCTCTCCGCACTTTCTCCCTTTTTCAACTCTAAATCTAATCTCTCAGCTATTTGTGTTTGGACTTTTTTCATGTCAAAATTCTTTGAAACAGTAGCCCATATGACGATGCCAAAAGGCTGCATGGAAGAATTACTCTTGAGCTTATTGTTCAAGTTTCTTACCAGAGTGGTCTTGCCGATTCCTCCCATACCCCAAATACCAATCCTCCGAACCTTAGGATTGGACAATAGATCCATAGTTTCGGCTAGATTTTTTGATGCCGTTGTTTGATCTTGAATTGAAGGTCCAGGAATATGCTCCACTGCTGTTGGTGCTGAACAATTGATAGCCACGTTACCAGTGTGAGAATTTCCAGCTTCTAGAAGCCTCTCCGTCTCCGTGAGCTTTTTTGTCACCTCCCTGCTCATCCTATAAATTTTCAAGGAACATCGTGAAACCTGTACCGCTTGAATCTGATCGACTTCAAGCAGAAGCTCTTCAACCTCCTTAAGCCACTCTATAACTTGAGTCCTTAGCGCTTTCCCTTCTCTCCGACTCCTTTCCGTTTCATTTTTGACATCATCTCTGAAAGCAGCAAGGGATTTCATCTTCTCCTTCAAAACATTCAGGTTTGACCGATATTTGAAAATGTTCTTGATTCTAGAATAGAGAGGGCCACAAACAACTTCGCTAGTTTTGACCACTACTTCACCAACAATCGAACCCAATGCCTCCTCCATGCCGAAACTTTGCTAAGTGAGATGCCAAATCCACTGAAAGATTCACGACCAAGGAGCTGCAAAAAAAAAACGCGTTTTCTAGAGGAGAAACCATCGGAATGGCTCTCTGGGACAAATTACTCGTGCTTTCGCTTTCTCTACAGGACGTTCAGGGCCCCGCAACTCTTGGCTCTATCCTCCAGTCTTCCTTCCTTCCGCTTTTCCCCTTCGGAGAGTCCAAAACGGGTGGTCCAAAAGACAATTACGCAAAGAGAATTTAGAGACATCATCTCTGAAAGCAAGGAGGTAGATTTCATCTTAATTCAAAACAGTTCCGTTTGACCGATAAGAAAATGTTCTTGATTCTAGAATAGATTCCACAAACATACTTCGCTAGTTTTGCACCTTGCACCAACAATCGAACCCAATGCCTCCTCCATGCCGAAACTTTGCTAAGTGAGATGCCAAATCCACTATTCAGACCAAGCCTGCGAAACGCGTTTTCTAGAGGAGAAACCATCGGAATGGCTCTCTATTATCTGTTCAACCGATCCACCTTCCTTGTTGAGTTGGTCCAAAAGACTGAATACCAATCTTCCAGCTAGTATAAATCAGTCTCAAAGGCAATTCGGGGCCAATTCTTAGCAATGTGTAACGGGTCCAACATGCATGAAGAAGCTACGTAGTACATCTTACGCAAAACATGCTATATCGTCTCATGCAAAACATTTGATTTAAATCTTCTTAGAATATGCATCGAACATTTCATTCCAGCCTAAATTGATCAATCATATCGAAATGAATTTGCCATTTTAAATGCAAAATAGAGTCCAAGCGATATTTGAATTCAGGGCAATATCTCCATAAATCGTTGAACTATTTAAAAAATTTAAATCCATGGGAAGAGTGGTATATTCATTTTTTTAAAATCATATTCTCTAACACTCCATGAAAAACACATGTTTAATTTGTATGAAAAAAACGTTCTAAGCTATTCAGAAGAAAAACAATGTTTCTGCACAAGTTAGCGTTTACAGTGAACATAGGAAAAGCTGAAAAAATTACAACAAATTGACGCACCATTCTCGCCAAATAACATTCACAATCCAGTATAGTTATGACAAAAGGCGAGTCATTCGAGCTCTTTGAAACAGAAGAAGAGGGAAAAAAAATTGTGTCGGACACCCGTTTTTGGATGGGGGGTGGGAAGGAGGAGGCGGTGCTGGGCCGTGATCTTCATCTCGCAAGTCACTCTGAGTCTTAGAGGTTCTGAGATGCCTCAACTGGAAAAAAAATAAGGCTGCAGACTTGATCTAGTTGTGTCAGCATCCCAGTCCAATGCATTCCACCATTGTGCTTCTCCTCTTATTTCCTTCATATTTGCTGCATTTTGAACAGTAAGAGGCAGCTTCCTAAGAAGATCACACTTGATCACATCAACGTGTCTTAGACGCGGCCATATCTTTTCATCTTTACAAAGGGTCCTTAATTTTGGAAGGTTCTCCAATTTCAGGGTCTGTAGGTTTGGAACAACAGGATATGGAGCTATGGTCTGTAAGGAAGGATACTTGAAGATCTCATTTAACTCACCACAGGAGCTAATCTCAATTACCTCTAGGTTTGGCAGGGTTTGAATGAGGGAATGGCAGGAGAGAAGGTATTTCATATTGGAACACCAGGTCACTTCTATTAATCTTAGTCTAAGAAATCTCAGCCCAAGATGGCCGACAAGTTCTGAAATGCTTTCCATGCTAGTCAGTTGTTCGAGATGAAGTTCCTCCAGATTTGGCAGTAGGTCATAGGGGGCTGCACATCCTCCTCCTGGCCGAAAACTGCTGTCAGATGTGGCAATAGTAAGAGATTTTAAACAAGCAAAGCTGCCAACACTGTTAATGGCCAAATTCTCAAGCATCTGATTCAGTTTCCAACAACTTATCAAGACGAAAGAACTGGCATTACTCAACAACCACCCAATCCATTTTGTCGAAAGATCAAGACCCCCTATAGTCACCCTCCTTTCTTCATGCCCTGTTGGTGATAATAAGTATGCTTGTGAGCCAATATACAATTGGAATCTTCTTAATCTATTTATCCAGGAAAGATTTTTTGGGCTGTCATAGGGGATCCTGTCCAATCTGATAGATAAGACAAGTAACCTCTCAAGGCATACGAGCTCTTCAAAAGAGGTCTGCAGTTCCTCTTGTTCCTCTTCTATCACTTCCTTCGATCTTAATTGGTAGCCGCAGCGTCTCATATCCAGAGACTCTAAACAATACAACCTAGGTATGATTCCAGATTGAATGGTTTTTAAGTATTTAGTGTAGGATAAGTTCAGTTGACGCAAGTTGCTTAAGTTTTCCATCCCGCTTGGCAATTCTCTAATACGAGTGGCACAAAGATCTAGCACTATAAGTCTGCTAAGCCCTCCTAATGGGGGTAATTCTTCAAGATTACTGCAATACCTCAAAAGGAGAGCACGTAGGTCACCAAGTTGAAGGAGAGAAAGAGGCAATGAACTGATACTTGTTCCACTCATATTCAGAACCTTGAGTGCTCCAAATCCTTGAAAGAATCTCTCTGGAATGCTGTCAAGAGGAGGATTACCTTGTAGTAGCAAAGTCGAGGCCTTGGAACATTCTATCGAGCAATCTGGCAGCTTGGTTATCTTGTTATTCATGAAGGAAATTCTTTGGAGAGAATTTGAGAACTTATCAACTGAAATATCACTCAAACCCATCCCCGAACAAACAAGGGATTTACATCCATCCTCAGACGATGATGCAATCCATAGAGCAACATCACGAACAATGTCATGCATCTTTACAGTGTCCTCTCGGGTTCCATCTTGTAACAAGCAAGAGTCCTTCATATATTCTATCAAAGCAATTCCCCTATTGACTGAATCCTCATAGGTTTCTTGTTCATCTATCAAACCTTCAGCCAGCCAGTACTGTACTAGTTCCTTTATTTCAATTGAGAAGTCCTCCGGAAATAAAGCACAATAGAGGAAACAAGGTTTTGTATTTTTACCTTGTAATGTGTCGTAACTCCATTTCAAAGGCTTATAGACTTCATCCTCGATGCCTCCTATACAAGGCCTTGATCTTCGCAACTCATTCAAGGCATCCTCCCATAGCGCGACCATTGTCTTTCCTCTCGTAGCAGCTCCCACTGTAGTGATGGCCAAAGGCAATCCGCAACATTCCTTAACAATTGCTTTTGCTAATGGTCTAAGATGTTCCAAATTGACAACATCCCCTGCATTTAAGCTAAACAATTCCCAAGCTTCTTCATCGTTTAAACCTTCCAGTTTAACATCGACATCGGTCTTCATGTACCTACAAACATCGCGAAATCGAGTTGTCAATATGATCTTGGAACCTGTACCAAATTCAAGCCATGGGATGCCCAAACGGTCCAAGTCAATTTTTTCCCAGACATCGTCGAGAATGAGAAGAAATTTCTCCTCACACTGAAGTCTTTGGTAGAGCCGACCAGCCAATCTCTCCAAGCTTTCTCCCTTTTTTGCCTCCAAATTCAATCTATCTGCTATCTGGGTCTGAATCTTTTTAATGTTGGCGTTCTTTGAAATAGTGACCCAGATGACAATGGTGAAAGGCTTCGCTTAAGTACTCTTAAGCTTATTGTTCAGGTTTCTTACCAGAGTAGTCTTGCCGATTCCTCCCATTCCCCAGATACCAATCCTTTGGACCTTAAGATCTGACAGTAGAGTCATAGTTCTGGCTAAAGATTCTGATGCCGGTGTTTGATCCCGAATTGAAGGTCCAGGAATATGCTCCACTGCTCCGGAATCTTCGACAGTGTTCTTGATCTTCGAATAGATAGAGCGACATAACACCCTGCCAGTTTCGATCACTACACCACTGACAATCGAAGCTACCAATTCCATTGCTAGAAATTGCTCCCAAGTGTGAAGCCAGAAGCACGAAAACATTCACTGCTGAAGAACACAGGTTTTTTGGCAGCCTCTGATAATGGCAATTATTGCTTTCACTTTCTCTAGCTGACAATTGCGTCTCTAACATGATTGCTAACTTATTGGGGCCATATTTGGTCCCACCAGTAAAGCACTTGGACTCTTTCTCGGTTTAACTAAGCACTACATGGAGATATTTATTTGTTCTAGGCGTAACGAAGGAAATTTGTTGATGAAAAACAGCATAACTGGGAGCAAATAGCAGAGTACGTAATTGTATGCATGTTCTTGAAAACCAGTGGAATTTAAATCCTTCTACACGTTCTTGTTAATCGTTGAATACCATATTTGCATTAGCCTCATGCTATAAGGTCTTAAATAATGCTCTAATGTCTTCCCCGGGGATTTAAGCAACACATAATAAAGTGTTTGTCTTTTTCCGTTTGGCTCATATGTGCTATATAAGCTCCTGCCCCCACCCCCCCCCACCCCTCCTCTTACTCTCGAGATTATCCTCTATCTTCTTTAATTTCTTGGTTTTCCAAAAGCCCGACGATCAAACTTTGACGTTTTCCCGAAAATTATATACGTTACGTTTCAGAAAAGACGAGGAACAGCCATTTGGCAAAAGGAGAGAAGGGGCCATATGTCTTGGTCTCCAGTTTCGACTCTCTCGAACAACGACCAAAAAAAAGCCTATCCGGGTGATCCTCCAGTCATTTACCTCAGCGGCGAGCCCATGTTGGTACATTGGGCCAATGGCTAGATAAACCCAAATTACAGATTGATCAAATTTCAAGGCTTGTCAAGTCCCAGTGGCCGGCCCATGCATGACAACTACGGTGACAATAAATTACTTGGGATCTTCAAAACCTCCAAGGACCAAACGATACGCAATCGTACCTACAGTGTTGTCAGAGCTGTAGGTCTAATTCACTCAAACTTTGCCAACCAGAAGCCAAGTTTGGTTCTTTTGCCCGACCCATTGACTACCGCCACATTTTGCTTCAGGCGGACTTGTAAGGGTCTCGATGAAATCATGGGGGAAGCTTAAAACTAAAAGATTGGGACTACTTTTTTAGGTTGGAGGCACCTATCCAAAACCCACCTGGTTTACCACCTGTAGTCATCTGAATGACCTAAGTCAAATGCAGATGTGCAGTCTCAATTCGTTTGGCATCACATTGTGGCTGTAGACTGATCTCTTGTTATAACCTTAATCTTTTCCACTAATATTTGCATCCCAAAATCCCAATATGCCAAAAAAAAAAAACTTTTTTTCACTAATATTGCATCCCAAAGTTCCAATATGCCAATGTGGACCGGTCAAGCTCTTGAAGTACTAGTTGTCTTACCTCTTGCTTGAAGAAACACCTTATTTCCATGCTAATAATTTAATTAGAGCTACCTTATAAAATCAAAATATGAGTCATATATTAGGATCACAGTCATATAATATACCTTTATTTTCTTTGTTTAATGCGGTAAACCATAACTAATGATCCTGCACTGAGGAAAACATTAACACTAATTAAAATTATTAGTCTTTCTTTAATGAAAAATTTAGCCTTACAGGCAGCGAACCAAAACTAATTTGGAGTCCTCTATAACCTTCATTATTTGTTAGAGAAATGGAAGTGTCAGTTCCTCATTCCTGTAGTTTTACTCCACCAACCAAAAGCCCCAACTCACGCGAAGGGGAGAGAGAGAGAGAGAGTCATTTTCCATGTAGAAGCCCTGTTCTGTCAAAGTTCAAACTCTTTGTATGTTGAAAAAACCTCATGTGGAGGCAAAGCCAAGCAAACACCGAACAACCCATCTCGGACTTTTTTTTTTTTCTCCTCATGTTGTCTGATCTCCCTCAACTTCCCTCCTTCAAGCTCAAGGCAACACAAACCCACAAAACAAAGACATGCCTCTTCTCAGTCTCATGTCTCTTTCTCTTTAACAACCCCCTGCTCACCTCTCGAATAAATAAGTCCCCAGAACCTCGATATCTCTAGCCCAAATGCTAAGCAAGATTAGGTAACGGATAGCTACCTTAAACACCATCAAATCCTCCCATTTACATCATAACTCTTACAAGGTGGTTCTTGCAGTTCAACTCAGTTCTTCTCTGGGTGATAGCCAAATGAAATAACAAGCCCTGAGGAAGCACTTTTTACGTGCGTTTGGCTTCTGGTGTACATATTTTTGTGCCTGGGACAAAATGCAGCTCTACATATCACCGAGTTTGAAGCACATATCACTGTTACCGGGGAAAGGTTTCAAAGAGTTTATCAAAGTAAAGATTGGTTCAAGGCGGGTTTCATATCGGATGCTCTTCTATTCGCTGTTGTTCTTCACATTTCTTCTCCGATTCGCGTTCGTACTGACGGCAGTCGACACCATGGATGGAGAAAGCAAGTGCTCTTCCATAGGTACAGTCTAAGCCACGTGTTTCATTCTCCCCTACTTCATACGTGAACCATGAACTTAACCTTTTTTTTTTTTTTTTGCTGCATTGGTATTAAGGATTTTCTGACGAATGTGCGTGATATTCCGAGAGCTACGTACAAACAAAAATTCGAATTCCAATGCTAGTGCTAAACAAAGAAAAACAGAGGCAGATCATATTATGGCTTTAAGCATACATTCTGATTTACTTTTTCTCTATCTCAGTTCCGATCAGCTACCGGAGGCCAGGCCACCAAAAACTATTCATTAGGATCCCTAAGTGTTGGTTTATCTGTAAAAATAAAATATTAACAAGAGGGTGGCCAACTCCCGAGGTTTAATGATGAAGTATGTCTCTTCTGCCTTGAAAACAACGTAACCGACTTTGCCGATATTGAATTGAGATTTATTCATGTTCTTAGGGTATAAGATTGGATTATTGACCATAAAATTGATTATCCGTTCAGAGTTTGTTCATCTACTAAACTGAAAAAAAAAAAAAAAAACAACAGAGGAATTTATATCCATGTACAACTTTGTTGTGTAAGGATATTCTTGCTGCTGATCAACCCCGGTGTTGGGCTGTTTCGATGTTTGTGGAACATATTCGGTCCGGGTTAGCTGCCTTTAGAGAGTGGAAGGTTGCTTGGGTGCCGAGATATTGTAATAGGATGGCTCACAGTCTCGCTAAGTGGGCAGCCTGAATAGGCAAAATTGGTTTCTTTTCTGTTTCGGACATTCCTGAGCATATCCGGGTGTGTGACATGCGGAATAGTTTTAAGCTCTTTCTTAATATAATGAGGTATTATTCAGAAAAAAAAACTTTGATGAATTGTCTAGAATACCCTTTTGAAATTTCTGGAATTGATAGGAAAAATTTAGCCATTTTGGCGTCTGGCATAATCATTCAGGGATAGAAATTCCACTAAAGTATTTGGGGATAGATTACTGATATAGTACTATGCTCTAATGGCAGGTTGCCTGGGGAAAAGATTAAGACCAGGTATTCTGGGAAGAAGGCTGGACTCGAATGTAATCTATGGAACCCTTACTTTTGGTTTACAATTGTTCATTTACCAATTGTTATTTTTTCTCTTTTGCTTTTCCAGGCCAAATCTTATATAGAATCACGCTAATTTGTTTTTGGATTGAAAATATTTTTGGTGTCTGAAAGGTCCCAGAAGTGATATACCAAGTACTTGAGGAACCCATTGGCAAAGATGAATTACAAGGTAGATCTGATATTCCTCAGACTTTGGAAGACTTCATGGCTGACATCAAGAAAAACATAACAGATGCAAAGACCTTTGCTGTCAAGCTTAGAGAGATGGTACTACTTTTTCATCTCCTTTCTAGCACTTCTTTAACCTTTTTTTCCTAAGCACTTCTTTAACCAATGCGGAGAAACTATTGCGTAACAGCTTAAATGCTTTATCAACTCTTCTGCAATTATAAATTCAGGGACCCTTTAACAGTGTTTCATTTCAAAAAGCCCCTTAACCAATGTGGGGCTATTGCTCGTTTGGCAACAGCCCCAAAAACAGTTCTTGTAGGTTCATTATCATCTTTGCAAAAAGTTTTTAAAGTGGTATTCCACTTTCATTTTCCATCAAGTGGGTCCTTCATTTAGTGGTAGCATAGGGACAAAAAGGAAAGGAAATCTGAGTCTCAGCAGATAACATTAACATACACTGAATTTTAGCAGATAGCACAACAGATGCAAGATATAGTCTGCCACTAACCAACGGTCCCAACAAAATTTTTACAATCATCAGGTTACCCTTTTGGAACAAAGAACTCGGACAGCCAAAATCAATGAGTATTTATACCGCCATGTAGCATCAAGCAGCATACCAAAGCAGCTCCACTGCCTTGCGCTAAAGCTAGCCAACGAGCACTCTACCAATGCAGCTGCCCGCCTCCAGCTTCCTTCTGCTGAACTCGTCCCAGCCCTCGTAGATAACTCCTACTACCACTTTGTCCTCGCCTCAGACAATGTGCTTGCTGCCTCTGTTGTTGCAACATCCGTGGTCCGCAACTCGTTGCGCCCCCAAAAGGTTGTCCTGCATATAATAACGGATAGGAAGACTTATTATCCAATGCAGGCATGGTTCTCGTTGCACCCCTTGTCGCCTGCAATAATTGAAGTGAAGGCATTGCACCATTTCGATTGGTTTACGAAGGGGAAGGTACCAGTTTTAGAGGCCATGGAAAAAGATCAACATGTACGATCACAATTTAGAGGTGGCTCATCAGCCATTGTTGCAAACAATAGTGAAAACCCTCAAATCATTGCAGCAAAGTTACAAGCTTTGAGTCCTAAATACAATTCTGTGATGAATCACATTAGAATACACCTACCAGAGGTAACACATTTTAGCCATGGCTTGACTACAATTCTTCAAATTTAGCAAAGTTGTTTTCCCTTTATACTTACTCTTATCCTGTTGAATGCCATTGCATTTGTTTTGCAGTTGTTCCCCAGCCTAAACAAGGTGGTCTTCCTGGACGATGACATTGTGGTTCAAACAGATCTTTCGCCTCTGTGGGACATTGATATGAATGGAAAAGTTAATGGAGCTGTGGAAACGTGCAGAGGGGAAGATAAGTTTGTCATGTCAAAGCGGTTCAAGAGCTATTTGAACTTCTCCCATCCTTTGATATCAAATAATTTCGATCCCCATCAATGTGCATGGGCATATGGCATGAACATTTTTGATCTAGAGGCATGGAGGAGGACCAACATAAGCCTTTCATTCTATTACTGGCTTGAGCAGGTATATCTTCATCACGAATTATCTTGGTTATGAAGAATAGGGAAATATAAGCAGAACGAAGCTAATTAGTTTTGTATCCCCATATCATTTTGTTTACCTTTATGCAGAACTTGAAATCGGACCTGAGTTTGTGGCAACTAGGGACATTACCTCCTGGACTAATAGCTTTCCATGGTCATGTCCATGTTATTGATCCCTTTTGGCACATGCTGGGGCTAGGGTACCAGGACAATACGAGCTTTGTTGACGCAGAGAGTGCTGGTGTCATCCATTTTAACGGAAGGGCGAAGCCGTGGCTAGAGATAGCATTCCCGCAACTTAGGCCACTGTGGTCTAAGTATGTGAACTTTTCCGATAAGTTCATCAAAAGCTGTCATATAAAGCCATCTTAGATTGGATTTGGAGAAGAATATGTTGCCCATATTGATACAAAATATATCCTTTTGTATATGAAAAAGAAAAGGAGAGAGAGAGAGAAAGATTTCTTCCAAACTCAAGGCCTAAAGAACTGAATGAGCGATGGTAACAGCATCAGCCTCTTGTTTTTCTGAACTCCCATTCGCTGGTTAAAGTTCCTTATTCTTTTATTTCTTTCTAAGTTTTCTGGTTTTCCAAAGCTTTCAGACCATATTTATTCACTTGACTGATTTGTTCAGATCTCTGATGAGGCAATATATAGTGAATAAAAGGATTAATGAATCTGATAATTATTCAAAAGCCAGCCCTGTCATGCAACCAGTAGGGTTTTGAACATACCAGAGACTTAGACATATCTAACGTCTGTGGAGAGCACAACTGCATTCGTTCACGCCATTCTCAAAGATAACTTCTAGAAGTTCTCAAATGATTGCTATAGCATCATTTACAACGCCAATCAAATCAGATTGTTTAAATTACTTTTTTCCTGTTACATTTGAAACCAAATCCCTCAGGAACTTCGCAGATTTCGTGATGGGCGAATTGATTGCCATCAAATTATACAGCACATTCTCAACTTCGCCGATTGATGGCCGTGTCTTGAACCTTGAGATAACCTTCAATTGTCCACCTTCTTCTTCAACAAGAACCGCCCATCTCTCACCACTCACAACCCCATCTCTCACGCACTTGAAAATCATTCCCTTCCTCCTACTCAAAATCCCTCTAACTTCCAATCCCATGAACGAATAGATGACTTCAAATGACCCCACAAAGCCTCCAAGCTCACCCAAATTGCTCTCCTCCTCAAATGCCCATTTCGGGTTGAAAATCACCACCGGCTTTGGATACAAATTGTCCGCAACGGACCTTATAACTGCCAATTGTGAAGCCTCTGGCGCCAAAAAGATTGCCGCATCGATAGAATTCAAAATTCTGGAATCACCATCGTTGACCGAAGAAAGGTCCATATGTTCAATCTGGCTAGCTGTCTGAGTTCCAAAGACATCTATTGCAGCTTCTGTTAAGGTAAGGTTCGGCCATAGGAGTAGCACCTTAACAGGGGAGCCTTTTCTTTTCACGGGTAAATCTTGAAAGAACTCGAAGGCGAGCTGGGACAGCAATGCTGGCGAGTCGTCAATGACCGGAATTTCGACTCGGAACCTAGGTTGCTTTAGCTTCTTTAGTTTACCGACGAGTTTGGGGTTGTTGAGGGGCTTTTCTAAGGTGGATGAAAGGCAGGTCTTGGCCTGGAGTATGGCTTCTTCCTTTGAGGTCGGTGGCGTGGAAGAGGAGAGGGAGAACTGGATGGAAATGGGTTTGCGGGCCGCTACTGGAGGAGAGAATGCGACTCTGGAATGGAGTTGGTGGAGGATACGTTGGTCTGAATGAAACGGGAGAGATGAGAAGTGGGATTTGGAGAGTGGAAATGTAATTGATGGCTTTGCAGCTCTAACGGGTTGTAGACGAAGTTTGATAAGATCTGAAGCCATTTTGAGCTTCAAACCGAGGAGGGGAGCGGCTTGAAAAAGAAACCAGCTCGCAAAACGATCTGTGTAGATAAGATTTCCAAACCAATCACAGGCTATCAGCCTTACAAGATTTGTATCACAAAATTAGGCTCGATTAGCAAGTCAATATCCTTGGGCATTATCCATATTTGGCTTCGACACAGCGTGTATTCTTACTGAGGTTTGACCGCTTATCCACATCATACCAAGGTTACATTGTTCATCAAATTGGTTATCCTGATTGAAACACTTTCCATCGAGTTCCAATTAAATCTTCGAAAGCGCATACCGTCATGTTTTCACATATTCGGAGCCTAATTCTACTTTCAAAGGTTATTGCCCTTAGCAGAGGATCCAAAATCCAGTTCAAGTTTGTAGTGCCTAATGAAAATCTGGAAGGCACACTATCATCAAGCTTCCATCAAAACAGACAAAAACAAGAAACAAAAATTGCCAGACAAACTTATTAACATTTACATGCCAACGCCAGCATCAATTCATGATTGCAAATAAAGTTACCCACCAAGACCAGTTAGAAGACTTCGAAAACTAATACAGGCAAGAACAATGACAAAATGAATACTCTAGTTTGCGTCTTCAAACCCAAATCATTGTAGACTGCAACTTAAGCGACGATATCCTTAAAGACTGCCAACTTAAGCTACAGGCGGGCGGAGTACGTGATCCTGTGAGGTATCCACTGCCGCAGGCGGCATGAACTGCCACATTGCGACTCCTGGGTACCCAATGAAAGGCACCAATTTGTTGCCAGGGGCCTGGCCTTGAGCAGCAAATGCAGCAGGAATTGCAGAAGGGGGAGGCAAGAAGCCAGGTTGTGCATTAACAGCTTTCAGTTGTTGCTCCAACTTCTCCTTTTCTGCCTTAAGTCTCTGCTTCTCATCACGAAGCTCATTCTTCTCAGACTACAGAATGCAACAAGGGAGTTCAATGTAATTAGCCTTGTCATGTTTCATTATCCATCTTGTAAACACACGTGGATGGAATGCCTTCTATAAATCATGAATATTTGTATTGAAAAGATTTTTTTTTTTTTTTTTAAAATCACCTTTAACTCTTTAATCTTCTCCTGGAGACTTGAATTTGAGTCTTTAAGTTTCTGGGCTTCACCCCGTAACTGAGTCACCATTCGGACTGCATCAATCAAAAGAGCAGCCTTGTCCGTCTTAGGAGGCCTTCCAGGCTCAAGAAGCCCAATTCCACAAACCTAATCACGTTGAACATTAAAACATGCAGCCAGAGAGAGAGAGAGAGAGAGAGAAGAAGAGAGAGGGGGCGGCGAAGAGAGCAAGTGAAGAGTATACTTGTATTCAGTCTATCCTACGCGCTTCTGGAGGAGATGCACAGCATGATTCAGATCTACCCCTGCAGCAGAAGAACAAGAGAGTTTATATAAGATCCATTACAAGCTCATTAGTCGTAGTCTTTTCGTAAACGAAAACATGAACAAGTAGATGGGGATTCATCGCACTTCTACCAAATCAAGCAAGGGCCTATTTCATTTGGTTGTTTAGCGGAGATATTGGACTGACAAAGCCATTTCCAGGTTTTGTTCTCAGATTCAAGGATAGGTTTGTAACTGACTGCTCAACCTACATTATACCAATTGGGATACCAATATGTAGATCGTTATATGTGAGACTAATAAGGTTTGCCTAAAGAAATGCATTACAGTTTCATGTGGTTTTTGCAGTTGCAACTACAATGTCTGCAAGCAATGCTTGTGCTCCATTGACGAACTCAAGACTACTTTCTGCTATAATTATTGGTTCTGGATTTTGTAAAACTAACTATGCATCTATTCCAGGAAATATAATCACCAACAATGTCAATTTCATAAAAACAATTCCTCAAAATTCTTACTCAAATACAAGGAATGAACAAATTTTTATATGGCCCTTTCAGAGGATGGGTGAACAAGTTTTGGACAGTGAAGGAACAGTTCCTTTCAGAGAGAAGAGAAGTAGTTGTTTGTGTACCTCTTCTTTGCGTACCACAGTCACAGACACCATCTGATCCCCCTGACATCAATTCCACACTAGGGCACAGATCATTTCACCACAGAAGAACAGAAGGAAGTCAGTGACCACATGGATTCAAACCCCAAAAGTTATTTCACAGCTTTATCATGTAAACATATCACCTTTACCTGTGCTGAACAAGTTAAGGTTGCTTCCAATAGTTCAGTTTAAAGCACACTCACCATTCTACATAAAAAAGGATTCTACTTAGCCTCCAAAACAGTCCACCGCACCTTGTTTCCCTTTGTCCAAAACCAAAAGCCTTCTCATTGAGATGAAAAATGCTTTTGTGACAACTTCAATGTTAAATAGATTCCCTAGGACATTCTAAAAACAATCATGCCACTGTCTGATCCTGGATTTCCTTTCAGAGCTCATGTGAGCGCTCCTGATGCATTAGGATGGAGAGATGATAGGGCCAGAGTGGGGTTTATGGGTAAATTTTTTGTGTCTCCAAAATACTCAGTTTCTCATTATGATACAATAGATCTTTCCTAGGAATGCCCAAACTAAAAGAAGAAATAAAGCAATTCAGACAAATCTAAACCTCAAAAAGGTTGTAAACCAACGAGCCACTATAGTGATCCTGCCCCACCGCGGGTAGGCCACGGTTAAGTGCAACTGATCCTTTTCCTATTGCAATCCATACAGTTTCATCATTAGGATAGGCACAACCAATAAAGTTCCCACATTCTATATTGGTCGTCTCAATTGATGTTAGAAACGAATATGAAGTTCAAATGAAGCAAAATCTCTGTACATAAAATAGAATCCAATAATGGTAAAATGAGTCTGTGGACAGGTACTTATTTTCTCAAAAGCACCTCCCGCTTAAATGAAAAAAAAATAATAATAAGAAGAAATTCCAATGAAGATATCCACTTACAACAATCAGTTCAACATGGTGATTATTCAAGGACAAATGAAAAAGCTCTAGTACAATACTCATATTTCGATACAATAACCAACAATGGAATTCCCGTGATTATCCCCTCACATGCTGATTATCAACAATAAAGTTTGAACCGCAGATTTCAATACAATAACCAAACCGCAAGAAGCAAATTAAACACAATATGGGAACAAAGTCAGTTAAGGGAAATTTTTTAAAAGCCCTAAATTGGTCACAAGGCCCGCAGTTCAATCAAACAAAGTCGAAAACCCCAATTCCGAGATATAACGAACAATAGTACCTAACGTTAGAAGAACCATTCACGGCCTGCGCGGGCCAGGAGAATCCCGCGTTGGGAACAGAGAAATTGCCATCGGGGACAGGTATATCGTCGATCAAGCCGTAATCGAAGAGCCAATTGGTGTTTTCAGGGGAGACCATTTCGGTTGGGGCTGGGTCTGCCGGAAATTTGAGGTTTTTCCGGCTGAGATTCCGTTATCCCGGGAAACAAACAGACCGGTCGGGCGAGGGCTTGGGTTGGGTTGTTTCGGGAGAGAGAGAAGAGAAAGAGAAACGGGGTGGTTTTTTCTCGGGAAAAGGGAATCTGCGTGAGGTCAAGGCGTGGGGAAATGAGTGGAGGGCGATGGCTGGTGGTGTTGCGACGTCATCGTTCACCGAGTAAACGGGGTTTCGTGGGTTTGGGCTTCAAGCCCGGTTTGCAGTACACCAGGTTCAGCCCTCTTTTTTCTCCATGCAACCTAAAGTCTTTTTTTTTTTTTTTTTTTTTAAGCAATTTATACATATGAAAAGCAGTTTACTGCTGGCCGGGGAGATGCACAATCCTCTCTGATGGATGTTCCAAAATCATAAAACTTTATCTAGAAAAAAGAAAAATCATAAAACTTTGCCTCCAATCTTAATTAGTAGTATAGAGATTATAATACTTTTTTTGGTGGAGCCCATTCTTTAAGACAGCCTTAAAACAGTTTCAATCATTTCATTTCGATAATGTTTGTGTACCTAACAAAAAAATTATAAAATAGAGTTACCTTCGCATTTTATGTAAAATGAAAAATATTTCAAATTTCAAGAGATTGGTCTAGTGGTTAAAGTTTAGATCTTGGTGTTTATTTTAAAATTCTAAGTTCAAAATCTCATGTGTTACCAATTTTTTAGAGTCACCTTCAAGATCTTTGGTCTGATAATTGTTTGATTTATGTGAGACGAGATATTATACATCTTGTTTTAAAAAATTAATAATTTAAATATGTGATCCATGTTTTATCTCATTGTCAAAAATCTAAAGAAAAATAATATAGTAATTTTAATTAGACCATTCAACTAAAGTTCTTGTTTTATTTTATTTTATATTTTGGTGTGTGTTTCGTATGTTCTGACGATTGAATTCAACTACGGAGGACTGTGTTATAAGTTAGTAAGATATATTTTATTATTCCTCTTAGATTTTTGTGCCAACTTTTCCTCCTTCTCGTTGGTCCAATTCCTATTTTCTTCATTATTATTTTTGTTGTTGCCGTGAAGGTGATTCAATTGGGCAGATACCCAACACTTGGGGGTATTTATATTTATATTTATATCCTATAATATGACCCATCACAGAGTGAAGAGATGCCAACTAACTCCAAGCTGACTGATAAAACGTGTTTCTCTTTTCAGTACTTTTTAATTATTTAATAATTTTTTATTGGCAATAGGAAGGGCCTTTTCGTTCAGCACGCCAGCGTACACGTCAGATGAAAAAATAAATAATATACATTTTATAAATGGTGCGAATGCTTAATATTAATAGGACAGTGCGTTCGTTTTTAAAATTTTAAAATTTTTTATTTTATTAAAATTTATAAAAAAATAGAATGTATATATGTAAAGGTTAAAAATTTTGAAATATATTTATTTTATTTAAAATTTTTATATCTCTTAAAATATTAGAGAAGAGAACACCACTTTAAGTGCATGCCAACAAATTTTGGTCTATATTCTACAGTGAAATGACCAAACTATCCTCCATGCGGATATCCTTTTCCGGTGGTCTGTAGTGGCCAGCACTTTTCAAACGGATATAACCCAAAATGCGAAGTTTTTCTTCTTTTTTGTGTCACTCAGTTCCTCTGTAATGGCTTGTTTTGCAGACATTAATGGAGTCTTCAAAACTCTACCAGCAATTCCAAAGCTTCCCAACGTTAATAGGGCCCCAAAGAGAGTGAAGATAGTTGGATATCTTGGCAAGAACAATGAGGATCTTCAAGAACAGCCTTTACAGACTACAAGGAGATTAGCAATAGGACTTGCATCCGTAGCTCTTGTTTGGAACTCTACCAATGAGATATCTCTAGCCGAGGGCAATGGGTTCTGGGTCGATGGACCTTTACCTGTGCCTCCTGTCTATAACAGTAAGCTTTCTCATCGGCAGATCAGTTTATAAACTCTGCAGTTTACTGGGTGTTGCTTCAGTAGAATGCGCTTATCTTGCTTCCCAAGTGCAGCCGGGCTTCGTCTCTTCTTGCTTCCTAATTCTTCTTTTTGCTTGCAGATATTGCGAATGAGAAGACGGGTACTCGTTCTTTCCTGAAAAAAGGAATCTATATGGCGGACATTGGAGTCAGAGGTAGTGCCTACAGGCTGAGGAAGTATGCATTTGATCTCTTAGCAATGGCGGATTTGATCGGACAAGATACTTTAAACTACGTCAGGAAGTACCTACGACTTAAGTCTTCCTTCATGTACTATGATTTCGACAAGGTGATATCAGCTGCACCAGTAGATGAAAAGCAGCCTTTGACTGATCTGGCTAACAGATTGTTCGACAGTTTCGAAAAGGTAATCTCTTCACACAAATGTTCCTACAGGCAATTTAAAACTTCAATCCCTACAATATTTGGAGCTCCTTAAGAATTGAAAAAACCAAATGTTGACAGCTTGAAGATGCTTCAAGGAGGAAAAATCTGCCGCAGACAGAATCATGTTTTCAGGACACAACAGTAATACTTCAAGAGGTCATGGAACGAATGGCATAGTCTGCAGAATCTGCTGCTAATCTGGTTTAGACAAATTCTGTGTGCTAAAAAATATATTCTGTGTGCTAAATTTGGAAGCGCTGATAATCAAAGTAGCCCATGCTCCCCATATTAAGGTTCAAATGTAACTTGTACATTCGGAACAGGGCATGACAAAGCAGTCAAGTTAGCATGTTTCTAAGCTCTGGTTTTGGCTTGGTAGTCAGTTTTACTTCAAAGCAGTTTTACGTGGTCCCACATACAGCGAGTCCCAATACATTTGAGCAATTGTTTCTTTGCCAAAAAGGCAGGAATGTTTATAAAAAAATTCGTGTCAGCACCGTAGAGGTCTAATAATCAGAAAGGCATATTCTTTACTCAATACAAACACAATATTTTTTTGCTATACAGAACATAAACCTACATTAGAATCACTCATCTCAATTTTAATACTAGTTAAATAGGTACAGAAGACTTGGTTGCCTTATAAAAAAGAATCAGTTATCTCTTAAAAGATCAGCCATAGCTTAAGCGTGATTCTGAAGACCGCATGTTGGTTTGACGCCGAGGAATCCCGATCTCACAAGCATTTACCCTGGCTGCGAAACGAAGTGAGCAAAGTGACTCACCCACTGAGGAGGGCTCCGGTGAGATGTTTACAAACATCAATGTCTTTGAGTCCCCACCTAAACAAGGCTGGTTCACAGTGATTATAAAAAGGTCAGAAGCTCTCAAAATTGATCATATCCAACAAGAAGAATAGCAGGAACACAATATTGCAGAATGGTAGTTGTCCTTTGCGTTTTGCCTGACACTTCTCTTAAAAGAAACGTTGAAATTTCATCGCTCAAAGCTATAACATATTCCTCTCTAATCTTTTGCACAGAGTTCCTCAAAATAGCCAAACAATAAAACGTTAGAAAGAATTGAACTAAATAAAGCAAAGAGAATTGTAAAAGAGGCAAGGCTAAATTGCAGAGGTTTTTTATTGTTTGTCTTCACCATTTTGCAGATGATACGTGAATTTCTTCTTTGAGATTAAGAAAGCCAATCCAGGTTGTCCGCAATGAAGCGAGGGAAATAGAGATGACCTTGGAAGTGAAACTAGATCATCTTTGTAATTCTAAATAAGTTACCTGAAGAAGATATGTAAGCTTTGAGTTCCTAAAGGGAATGTGGTCCTCCTTCTTCGCCAATGCAAAAATAACATCACTTAGAGATGACAAACTTTTATTAATGGCCTGTTCCAATTGCAAAAAGAAACATTTGTAACCACACTTTTTGAGAAATTTCTATAAAAACTATAAACCAGAATAGTTTACAGAAATACCTGAGTTTCTTTTAGTCGGTCTCCCGTTGATCCACTTTTAGAAAGACGCTCACTCCCAGCAAGATCGATAAGATTCAAAACTCCTTGCACTTGTTGTTCAGTGCTCTGGTACAGAGTGGAAATTCAGAAAATTTAGTTTCAATAATGCAACATCACGGAAGCAGAATGGTGAGATCTGAGACAAACTAGTGTCTTTTCTTTTTCGATAGATTTATATATAAGTGGAGGTTACAAGAATCAAGTAAATGTCCGTACCTCATTAACACCAAATATCCGCAGGGTAAAAACAAAATGACTTCTTGATGATTGCTCATTCATCTGGGTCTTGCCTACAGACCTAAAAGTATACAAGTAAAACATTTATTATGCAATAAAGAAATAATGGCTTGTAGTTTTAAGTAGGAATAAATACACTTTGCATTCTTTAAGCTATGGGGAGTCTTGACACTTTGCACTTCTTCCAACTATTTTTGTCACATTGCACCGACTATGTATTGATTTCAGATACTTTGCATCATGCCTTAAAATTTTCTCTCAATTTTGAAAGAAATTGATTTTGGCACATAAAATTACAATTTGCCCTTATAAAATGATTATTGTCAAAAAGATTTTGAGGATAAAATTGTCATTTCATGCACCTGAAAATTTTTAACGAAGGG
Organism: Morella rubra; assembly: GCA_003952965.2. Classification (NCBI taxonomy): domain Eukaryota; kingdom Viridiplantae; phylum Streptophyta; class Magnoliopsida; order Fagales; family Myricaceae; genus Morella; species Morella rubra. Next base: position 6,649,830 of record CM025849.1, read on the forward strand.
CACAAAATGTCTGAAATCAATAGTTAGTGAGTGCAATGTGACAAAAATAATAGATTAAAGTGCAAAGTATTAAGACCCTCATAGTTGGAGGGTGCAAAGTTTATTTAATTCTTTTACATATCATAAAAGTAATGCAGAAATATTGCATTGTGGTGTACGACTATCAGTTCAACAACTTTTACCATGCGAAAATGAATCACATCTAACAAGTTTTTTCTTACCCCAAAGGAAAGCCAAATGAAAAATGCACATATGGTTCCACATAAGCATACAAACTGAACAAACCCTGAACATTTCAAGTAATTGAATAGCCCTCCCACATAACACCAAAATTGACTTAAGTAGAAAACACTTGCATAACTAAATCAAGCTTAAAATGTTTAAAATAGGTACCTGCTTTGGGCAGCCTGATCTAGAAGAAATGAGACCTCTTTAGCACTGCGAACATCCACAATTGTAAGATCAGAGACGTGCGTGTTTCCATTTGCATCATGTTTGATTGAATATTGCTTTGCAGAAGCACCATTTTCTGTTGAAGATGATCGATTTGTCGATAACAAATCACGAATTGTTTCATTATATATTTCCAACATAGATACCTACAGGTGTTGTCTAGAAGTCAAACTTTCAATAGTTATGTGTAAGAATACATTCATCTATTTGAAAAATGTTCTTACTCACCTGCATTTCATATCTCCAACCTTGAGGTTGAAGAGATTGCCTGGTCTGAAAAATTTGTTCTAGTGAGTGAGGTATTAAACCCTTTTGCTCAGGATGTCCAGGCCTACCCATCATGGTATAAGTTTTACCAGAACCTGTTTGACCATAGGCGAAAATGCAAACCTGAAGAAGGAAATCAACACCATTCCTTAAGGCGATCACATTGATAGTTATATCGAGTGTATATGATGCTAAAAAAGTACTGTGGAATGCAAAGGGGTATGCATGTAGGGAAAAACTCTTTCAATACCAATCAGATCGATTGATAAAGTTCCAGTTGCAAAGATCTACTTATCAACTTTGGGCAGGAAAATCCCGTGAGCATGATATGCTTCTGTCATGTTGAAAGATTTGTACTGACTTTGTTACTCATAAAAACCTAATCAATGTACACAGACGAACAATAAACACCCAAAAATGCCCACAACATATGCTCTTTAACTTCTTCTTCTTCTTTTTTTTTTTTTTTTTTTTTCTGATAAGTAACATATGCTCTTTGACCTATGATTAACAAACATCATTTTGTAGAAAAGTAATTAAAAGGACTGTTTGGACAGTGTCGCAAATTGACTTCCACAGAAAACCAGACTCAGAGCTCAATAATTACCTTATAACCATCGAGAGCACTTTGTACAAGCTGTGAAATTTCAACAAAAACATCATCTTGTGTTGCATCAGGCATGAAGACTTTGTCGAATGTGAAAGAGTGCTTTTGTCCTGATTCCAATATAGACTGACATGAGTTCCTAATTTTCAAGACCCACTTTGCGTATTTCAAATAATGGATATCTGGCAGAAAAGAAACTTGTCCGATTTTCTTCCTGCAATGAACGTACCGCCTTGTACTATATCAATTCCCCGTCCAAGAGCTTCTATTGACGTGGGATATGAGATAAGCTTTCCATCTGTGTTAACACCATCATCGGGCAAAAAAGGTCGCACTCTGCAGAATACTCGAATGTTCCCTTTTAGCTCCTATAACATAAGATTCTTTAGTGACATATAAGTATTTGCTGTCAATAGAAAGGTTGTGGGATAAGAACATTACCAATATGGTATTGTGTAACTTTTTGCGTAGCATTTCTCCTTCCACAAGTTTGAATTCTGCATCAGCCAGGCGATTTTGTAACTCGTATATAAGTTTCTTTTGGCCTTCAAATTCAGTTCTTGTCTCCACTGCACTTGAATCAGAAACCTGGAAAGAGAGTGAATTTGATGATAGTAATAAATCTATCACCATGACCTAATGATCATTCCTTATGTTTCAAGAATCAAATGGCACATGTGCCTAACATAACAGAAATTCCGCACTACATAAATAACCGCATATTTGCTCTTGACTTTATCAGTACCTGCAATCTGTCCTCTGCAGTTGCTAGTTGGTTCTGCAGGATCCTTAGTTGGTTATTTTGTGATGAACAAGTTGCCTGAAAAAAAAAAAAAAAACCCAACGCCTTACAAGCTTTTTCTTTTAAAAGCAAAGCCATAGGATGTTCAGAAAGCAAAAAAATAAACACTGTCATTTGAAACAGGAAAATCAACCTCTAGCTCAGTTGCTTTTGTTGTCAGGATGTCCAACTCAGCACTGTATTTTTCTGTAGATTCTTTATATTTCACCACGTCAGTTGTTAAAATCTGCACTTGGGCCAGCAACCGATCACGATCATCTCTCACTTGGTGTAGCTCTGCCCGAAGACAAGCGACTTCATTCACCAATGCATCCTTTTGCTTTATAGCCTCGTCTTGAGAAGCCTAACACCATCAAATTCAACTGTTAAGAGATGAAGTTACAAAAAAAAAAAAAAAAAAAAAAAATCTAAAAAATATTGGAATAAAAAGAAATGAGATGTCTAGTCTTCAACATAAAATTTATGGGGAAACTTGCGCATTTGTTTTGCAATCGGTGGTGCATATTAGAGACATTTATACATCCAAAAAACAATCTACCCTATTTCCTGGAAAAAGTTTACCATAAGCCTGAAAGATGACAGAGCATATAATAATGTCCATTTCGTTACTCGCAACAACAGACCATTTACTTGGTAAAATATGATTGCTTGAACTTTGGGACTTAGTATTGGAGCCTGGCTGTCTATGAGGTTTTTGAACGATGTGAACGCATACACTGAATCAGTAGTGTTAAGTCGCTTCTCCCCCTGATTGAATAATGTGTTTCCTTTTTTTCTTTCTTGGTTAATTAGGGGAAACGGATCCACACAGCATAGAGGGCCAAAGAAGTGGACTTATTGGACTAATCCACATACCTTCTCCAAAAGGGCCTAGCTCTTGAAGACAGTGGAGCCTTATAAGCCACTCTCGGATCATCCTCCTTAGTGATGTGGGACAAGTTTCTTTTTTCTTGCTTAATTAGGGGAAAGGAAAAGTGGATCAACACATCTTAGAGGATCAAAGAAAAAGATGTATTTCCTTGGTTAAACAATTAACAGACCAAATTCTTTGACAATCTTATGACGTACCAACTGTCACAATTTCACAGTAAGACTAAACATTGGTTACCAATGCAGCTGTAGAAGTATAAGAATGAAAGTTGTAATTCATCGATACACTGTAAGGTATATATCCCAAACAACACCAAATGGCACAGAAAGAAAGAAACTCACTCTGGACAAAGTAAGTTGACCTCTTAACATGCTGAGATTTTCAACTATAGTAGTCTTCTCTTTCTCTACACGCTTAAGGTCATCCTCAACTGTAGAAAGGTCGCTATGAAGTTTACCATTGTACTGCTGTAAGCTTGTGTTGTAATCCTGTAACCGCTTGTACATGTCATTGAGCGATGATATCTGAAGAATTCAGCAAAACCAAATGCAAACATTTATGCAGTACTTCCATATAAATTGCTACAGGAGAAGAAGAAGAGCTCTATCAGAAAAGTTTACTAAGTTCAAACTGCATTTTGTGCTTTACCTTCTGATTAGCGCTTGAAAGCTCTCGTTGAGCTCTGGCAAGCTCTTCTGACAGAGAAGCTTGTATCCTCTCAATATTAAGTCTAGTCTCCTCCTCTCTTGCAAGAGAGTCCATTGCGCACTGTTTTGGTATTCAAGACATTACATTATTGATAAACAACAATCATTCAAACAAAAACTGCATGATTAAATCACATCCGTTTCCTTCTTACCAACTTATCCGATTCTTCCTTCATAAATTTCTCTTGTAAAGAAACACAATTCCTTCTTAGCTCCGTAATAACTGAATTCAGTTCTTCTTCCTTGTTTTCCATTAGTATCTCTAAGACACAATAAAAAACGTTCTATTTGTATGCTAAACAAAGGATATAAAATATCAAGGAAACAAAAGAAACCAATCATATACCAATTTCACTGCATTGCTGCTTGGCCGACTCCAACGCATTCAGCAACTTCTCTTGCTCAAATAAGTAGCTTCCCTCAAGCTCTTGGAACCATTTGATGCATAACTTCAGCCTCTTAATATACTCAACCAGGTTATCACATCTTTCCTAGAAATCCAAAAAATTTAAAAAAGCAAAAATTGATACAACAAAGTAAAAATTCGATTACTGTTCAAATGAAAATGGATGACACCTAAAAAGCATAAATTGAAAGAAAAAAAAAGCAATACAAAAAGAGACATTTTTGCAACTCAAAATACTGAAAAACACATTAACCTTAAGATTGAATCTGTCTTTCCTTTTTGGTTTCTCATTCAACAGTGCTTCGACATCCTCTCTGGTGAACTCAATCCCTCCACACTCCGAACCGGCATTGCTCGCCGGAGCGCTATTCGGGTCGAGATCTTGGCCTCCATTTACTACAGAAAACGCTTGCCTGCTCCTCCCATTGGTTGCCGTCCCAACCATTTTCTCATCACCAAAACACTTTCTCTAAAAAGACCGAGAAAAAAAAAATTCCCCAAAAGAAAAGAACAACTATGAATGCAATATGTAATCCAAAAGAGAAAAATAAAAGGAACCCACTAATGACAAATCGATGAAGCTTGAAACCCAGGTGTTGGAATTAGGAGTATAAGATATAGAAGAGCAAAGAAAAGCTTACATTTGAAGAAGGGCTTGTGGTTGTAAGGTTGTTGTGGGGAAATGGAGGCTTGTTCTGGTTCTTGGTGGCCATTTTGAAGCACAAAAACAGAGACAGAGAGTGAGAGAGAGGTTCAGAGTGGGACCATGGATTGCAATGAAAGCTAACAGTGTATCAGAGCCGTTGCTTGAACGAGCAGGAAGATGGGTGATCAAGAAAGAAGGAAGTAAACAAATAATTAAAAAAAATATTCCTAATACTAATTAAAAAAAAACAATATAATATGGAAAGAGTGAATCTTTCTCTCAAGAAGAGGTTAGATTGGGTGCTTGACTGCTTTCTGTTGATTGTTGGATTTCGTTTCGATGACATTGGGATTTTGAATTGTTTTGAAATGGGATCGGGCGGTACCACGTGAGGCAGGATTCGTTGGAATAATGTAATCCCCAAACGGCCCTTAAAGAACTTTTTTTTTTTTTTTTTTTTAAGAATTTTCGGCTATATTATATTAATAGCATTTCTTGGACGTTTTGCCTCTCTATCTTTTTATTGTAAATATTTTCCTTATTTCCTGCATTTGTTTCCTTCTTTAATAATAGCTATTAATTTGGGTTCTTTTTATTCAAGAAAATACTATTTTTTTTTTTTTTTTTTTTTATAGAAAAAGGCTAAAATGATAGCATTTTTATACAGACTTATTTTTTTCTTTAATTATTCTGAGTTCTTTGTATCAACCCCGACCCAAAATCCAACCACCTCCTAACCAAACTACATTATCCTTTTCTTGTGGGAAGGTATTGTACGTAACAAATGATTATGTTATTATCTATATAATAAAGTTCTAAAATGATAGCATTTTATAATATACTATTTTTTTTTCTTTATTTTATGGGTTCTTTGTATCGACCGCAACCCCAAATCTAACCATTTCCTAACCAAACTACATCATCCTTTTTTGTGGGAAAGAACTGTGCGTAACAAATGATAATCTGATCTCTCTCTATATATATATATATAACAGAGATTAGAAAAATGAGAAAATTTGGACCGATGACAAGACAAGAAAAAAATAATTGCTTGACTACATCAAAGCTTAGAAAGATTTTGGTAGACAATTATTATATTTCTGACTTTCCTATCAGCCTAATTAGTCTATATATAGAACTTGGCCAATTGTTCTGGAGACAATATTTGATGGTAGCGGTTGGCAGTCAGGGGAAAAAAGTGTATATATATATATATATCCTTAATTGAATGGCTAACTTTGTCGCTAGGTGCCTTAAGCTGGAAGACTCATTACTAGCTAGCTGACCATATTGTATGGAAGAGCTAGCTAGCAAGGAAGCCACTTAGGGAGAATTAATACAATATCCATGCAGACCTGATTAGAAATTGACACAAAATACTTTTCTCTTGCGTCAGATGGGAGCCAAGAATTTTTACCTTTTTATTCCAACAAAACTTTTGGACAGCGATCTCTCTCATTTTGGTGAGTTAACGAACTTGGAGAGAGTGAAAAAAAAAAGCCATCTCACATGGGTCTAGCTAGTTGGTTGGTATTTCTATTCAGTTCTTGGTACCCAGCGGCAGCTAGCAATCGTCCCGTCTTTTTCTTCTAATCCTTTTTGGAAGCTTCTCCTTTACCTGCACCCATGGCTAGCTCTCAAATTGACTTTGCTTCTCCCTTTAGTTTCTCTCTCTTTCATTAAAGGGCAGCTTTATGCTAAACTTGTTGAGTTAATACTTCCACTGAAAATTAAGATAATATCATATTGATATCTATGCGACATCACTTTACAGCTTAATAAGCAACACCTGATGATCATCATGGGCTTTTAATTCTTTACCTGACAGAACAAAGAGACCCTACCTGATTCCAGCTTCTGTCAATCTTGATGTTCATGGCTTGCCTTTCTGATAGCTAATCAGAAACTTCTGAAAGAAAAATGGGATACTGTCGGTGCAAGTGACAAAATTTCAGTCAAATTTGTGCACCTTACAACGTCTCCATAGATAGATATAAAGGCAGTGGCTCCATTTGCATGCCTTATTGAAGCTTGCTGCCTTGACAAGCAACGTAGTTCTTATTTATGATTGATTTATCGTAATATATATATATATAAATATAAAGATGAGGAAAAGTCTCCGCGTAATATATATATATATACAAACCAGATAGCACTACTAAAAAAAGGACTTCTAGCCGCGGTCAAAAACCGCCGTTAAATACTAAATAAATGCCGCAATAATGTTAGCAGCGTTTTTTATAGCGGTGTTAGAGAACGCTGCTGAATATGCATCGGCATACGGTTATGGCAACGTTACAGAAAACGATGGTGCAAAGGGAGACCTATAGTGGCAATTACATAGCAGTGGTAATGTCCGCTGTTACTGACACAGGCGCTTTTTTTGTATTTTTTGGCAGCGTTTCTGTGAACGCTACGCAATATATTTTCCAACGTTTAAGAAACGCTGCTATAGACCCTTTAGTGTTTTATAAAGTGCCTACATCATTTTTCGCTAGCGTTTCATAAACGTCGCTAAAATAACTTAGCAGCGGCTTTTTAAACGCCGCTATAGAGCATATCGGTAGCGCTTTTGACACGCTGCTATAGCTCGATCGCTGTCTTGCCTTTGAATATCTACAGCGGTGTTTCTGACCGCCGCCAAAAATGTTTTTTTCTCTTTTTTTTTTTTGCCTCTCCCCCGCAATGCAAATTTTAAGGCAATTGATGTAAAAAGATTAGCATATGTGTAATAAAACAAAATCTATTACATATTGACTAAATATCCACGTCTTACAAATAATAAACTAAAAGTTTGTAAGTAGTCCAAGAAGTAACAAGTATGACATGATTTGTCAATCGCCTACAAAAAAAAGGAAAAAAAAAAAAAAAAGACATTTAACAACAAATAACTATTACTTTAATCCTTAGCAGCTCTTGCACTGTCTGCACTGTCATCACCAGCACCAGCATTGGTTGCAATTGCAATATTGAAAAATTAACAAACAGTAATATTTTGAACAAAGATAAAGGAAAATTAATGAATACAAACACAAGAGCTTAGTACACATTGGAGGACAAAAGTAATCTTACCATCAACTGTTACACAGTGAAGGACTAATATTTTTTTTTTCCAATTTTCCCCAATGTATAAGTACTCCATTTCTTGATCATATATGAGAATATTATAGAGCATGAGAATAAAATACAAAATAACACAAAAGGTTGAGTGTCCTTTCTGAAATAGGAGATGACTTCCCAACGTTTTACCAAAGCCGGCCCAGGGAAATTGGTGTAATCACTTTTCTCACAGGAAAAAAAACACACGCAAAACATTCGAGGATATTAATTCTAGAATGCAGTTTTCAATGCCTAGAATACTTTGCCACCATCTAGCAAGGTCACAACTGACAAGTATTTCTTGTCATGAATTTCAGAGAGACCTACTTAAGAATTGATTATGCACATAGATGCACACAGCTATACATAGGTTCATAAGTATGTCCATGAATGTGCATGTGTGTAGGTAGAACAATTTGTGATTCGAATCTTCAAGCAAAAAGATGCCAGACGGAGATCCTAATGAGAGTGAACATATATAGATGATCGAGATTAAAAGTACCTAATTAAGTAGGTCAAGATGGAGGAAATATAAAAACTTGGTAATTGTATCCTCTGAAATAGATCAACATGCCTTTATTTAAACAATAATCTAAGTAATGCACATACTATCTTTGATAAACGCCTTAATGTAATCCCTAAATATAAGATTTTCGCCTTGTGGAGGAGACACAATTTTGCAAGGACTATCACGAAATCTCTTCCGGAATCTAATAGCCAACAAGACATTATAATATTGTCGTGTTAATAATGCTTGTCCACAGTAATTGCAGATTACAGAAAATTTTAATAAGACTTCCTGCATGTTTTTTGGTTTGACTCAAGGCATTTTAAGGATAACAATAAATAAATACAAACACGATCATATTTACATCCTCACAAAGATCCAAATTCTATCTAGGCATTACTTGTTACAGTATTTGTGGCCAGAGATGTGTGAATGGAGCTCTGACATCATTAAAATTCTCTTGCAGCACTTAGCGAGACATTCTCTGTGAAAAATATAGAGGGGAAGCTTTGAAAGGCGTGGGATGGAAGCAAAGTTATTTATAATTTTGCCGGGTGCAACTGCTTTAGGGTAGGGAAGATTATTGGCTCTCCTGCATCAAGTCCACGCCCCTCCTACATCTTGGGCTTCTACTTATTATTTTAAGGTTGAAAAGGAAAGAAAGAAGAAGTGCTATATTTATTTTTTTCTTTGCTTATAGGATTACCTATCTACTGATGATTTCTTTCCTTTTTTTCTTTCGGTTCTCTCCTCAGTATATACCAAAATCCTATGATTCTAAGGGTTGTAACTAAAGCCTTATGGACGTATTGTCAAGTTATATCAAATCTTTTATGATTTGCCTGTGCTGCATAGAGAAAAGTTATATCTACTGTGTTGGGTGACCACTAATTGATTAATTTCTTGTTAATTCTTAATTCTGTAAATATTTGGCCGTTTGAAGCATTACCAGAATGCAATTAAAATTCATTGAAAAATCCCATTGCAATTCAACTCAAATTATTAATGCCTGGATAGTATTTGGATCACACAGAAGAAACTAGTACACACTTAAGACAAAAGTATCTTACCATCAAGCGTTGCTCCTAGATCATTTGTGCTTGCATGAGCTGATCGAGGAATTGATGGAACTTGTTCGGGATGGGCCACATTTTGTGCATCACGGTTTACCTACAAAAGTAAAATGGACAATTAAGTAGGATAATACATAAATAGAATCAATACTGATTATGTGAGGGTAAAGCAATAAATTACTGCCAGGGCTTGCACAAAGGATTGCATTGTAGATTGCAGAGATTGAATTGTAGATTGAAGAGATTGAGTTGTAGATTCAAGAGAATCAATTTTATTCTGCATCTGATTTTGGTTGTCCAACAGCTGCTCTACACTAAAGCCTGATTGATTCAAGATTATGCACGTGTTGGTAGAGTTGGATGAAGGAGTGGGTCCCAGTCCAACGCTGCAAATGCGACCATGTCGTTCTGGACAGAGAACTTATGCATATGCGTCAGAAGGTGACCAATTGATTGTGCCTTCCGTTCGAGATTGCCTCGAGGGTTGTGAGGTTGCTGACTCATTGCATAAAATCTCCTCAATTTGCCGCTGAAAGAATAGAACATACAGTTAAATTATCAATTAAAATTTGTTGATTCAAAGTGAAATTGATGTAATAGTAACATACTATTTTCTCTGCTGCATCAGCATTCATTGGAGTCCCATCAGAACGTGAATGCACAGCTTTGTACAATACTGCTCGATCAATAGCAACCTGTTTCTCTTTTTCCTACATCACAAACACCATATAGAATGATTTTTAACTACTATATATGAATCCTGATAGTAACAACTATACCAGTAAACAAATGAAGTAAATCCTACGTACCATCTCGTAAGCATGACGTGCAAAGCTTTGAGATCCTCCAGTGTGCAGGGATGTTTGGAGTGAACGACTTTGTTTGCCCCTTTGACTACGATCCTACATGAATACCAAGACATTGGAAATTAATAATTTAATTCTATACATAATATCCAGAATACAAAGAAATAAGCTCCTACTGTCCTGTAGCAGAGAACCAAAAATCAACTAGATTGTAAAATTGGTCCAAATTAACGTTCGATGGAGTTCGACTTTTCACCTCTTGAGGCGTCCTGGCCTCATCGAAATGTCTCTCCTTCAAAGCACATTTATGGTTTCTCCACTTTTCTCCAAGTCTTTGAAGAAGCGTCGTTTGACGACATCCCCCATTGGACCCTCGGGGATAACAAATCGCTTCTGCAAAATATACTTAAGAGTTAGGTGCGTCAATTATTAAACTTATATAAGCGCATTTCAAGTACTATGAATAAAATTAGGTATACCGTCATGATATTCCAGCAATCCTCCTTTGCCGCCATAGGGACTCTACGCCAATCTGTTACATCTAAAGGGATTAGATTGCTTACACGGGCAACGAACCCGTGAATTGGCCAAAAACGCCTCCTTCAACACCTACAGGCTGACCCATGTCATTAAACTGCATGGGTATCACTTCGCCTTCTTCTAAATTCCACACCTCAGCCATGCGCGTAGCACGCGCGCTTTACGAACTCGAGCATCTTCTGCACGTTTAAGAAGTGAAATTAAAACCACTAATTTACAAGTACAAAGTAGCACTATTATGGTTTTTAACATACCATGCGTTTCGTCATCATTCGAAGGTGATGGTACCACCGTAGGTTGTTCTGATGACCTATTCCTATAGGTGTTGAAGGAGCTGCTTGTGAAATAGCGTCTATAGGCGGCGTAGCTTGATGTGAAGATGAGGCTATACGCGACGTAGGTGGTTGTGATGAAGATGAGCCTATATTCGTAGACTGAATCGTCCTGAACCTCTTCCTCGTCATTGTACCTACACAAAACTGTAGTTATTAATATTGCATTGCTTCGTTGCATAATCAGATATCAATATTAATTAACATTGGAAATATCAATCTACAAATTATATATCGATCATATATACATCATCGTGAAATTAGTCACATACCATAGGTACGTCCTGAGGTATATCTACTGTTGTTCCTTCCACATCATTTCTAAACCACGTCAAATTATCATTATGTTCATCCTCAGGGACTTGCTCAATGTTGAAATTGTAAGGCTCATTTTCACAATAGTCATCCACCTCGTCATCAAAAATCTCATGGCCATTACCAACATCAAACACATCTCTTGGTTTGGTCTTGACAACTACTTCCCAATTTGGATGCCTTTCATCAGATACGTAGTATACTTGAGATGCTTGTGATGCCAAGATGAATGGATCATCACTTAATCGCTCTCCAGTATGCACTAAACGCGAAAAGTTAACAAGCTCAAATCCAAACTCATCAACTTTATATCCCTACCAATAGTTGTGTCAATCCAATCGCATTTGAATAGTACAAAACGTTCCTCATCAAAATAGTTTAACTCAATGATACAATTTATTCGCCCGTAATATGTGGTACCCCTTCAACAGTCACACAAACTCCACTATTTTGAGTTGTTCTGCCCATTTCAGTATCTTTTGCCGGAACTTCATACCATTATGTACATATCTGCTGAATGATCTAGCTTCGGGTTTGGACCTTTAACAAGCCATCGAACCCTATTTGGAAGGTCACGCCTCCTTTCATCGTCCATATTTTGAATCTGTTTTAATTCAAAAATCAACTCAACATTAACACTATTTATAAGTTGAGGAACCAAGCAATGAAAAATATTTTAAACATAACACATACATAGTCTTCGAAACCAGCCACAAAATTCATCCCTATGCATCTTATCGATGACATAATCTGTGGGTCGAGTCCTATCAATCGATCCTTATGCATTCTGCATGGACAATAGAACTAAAAACTTAATTCTACACGAGCATAAACATTCTTAATGAAAGAGTTATATGTCTAACATCTCTTACGCGAATTTGGATTAACTCATCGCAATTAAAAAGGACATATCGATGAGCTTGCATGCATTCCTTTGTATCAAGACGAATGTAAGAGATTCCTCCCTTGTGTCTTCTACATTTCTTGGGGATCTATTAAAGATCATAGGAACTGATTCTAAATATCTTGAACAAAAAGTTAGGCATTCATCTGCTATGTATCCTTCAGCAAAAGAGCCTTCAGGTGCGGCTGTATTGCGAACATAAGATTTGAAACGATGCATGCACCTACACAAACAATATTACAGTTTAAAAAATAACACGTGCAAAGAAACCGTACATAACATATTTCTAAAAAGTCCTACCTCTCAATAGGATACATCCACCGAACTTGAACCGGTCCACCCATCTTACATTCTGCAACTAGATGTACGACCAAGTGCACCATAATAGTAAAAAATGAAGGCGAAAATATCTTTCAAGTTCACACAATGTTATATGAATTTGAGCCTCAAGTCGATCTAGGTCCTCTAATCGTAAGGTTTTGGAACAAATTTTCGAAAGAAATAAGACAATTTGTTAGCCCAAGGTTGTTCTTACAAACAATCATTTTTGATTTTGATGATAACAAAGTTGTCATACTCGTTCAAGTCTTTTAGTTTTTACATTGAAATTCCTTTCAAGAAAATTATGTTTTTAGAGTATCAAGGTTTCCTTATTCTAAAATCTCTCCAAGCATACTTGATCATCATTACACTTGCTAATTAATCATCTTTTATATTGTAAGTATTTTTTTTATATTTATTAAATTGAAAGTAGTTGCTGAGAAAGAACAATTTTTTGTCTTGTTGGAAGTGTCGACACATTGAACTACTTCCCGAGAGTTTGTTTTTTAGGTCATTCAAAATATTTTTTTTGACTAAGTGTTGGAAGTGTCGACACATTGAGCCATAGTGTCGACACATTGCACTTACACCCGAGAGCCCAACTCCAAAATGCAAAAATTCACTGTCTGACAGCATTTTCAGACTAAGTGTTCAATGTGTCGACACATTGAAGACTATGTGTCGACACATTGCACTGTCTCCCGAGAAAAAAATTTCAGGCCAAGTTTTAATGTGTCAGCACATACTATCAATGTGTCGACACATAGTGCGAAATTGCAAATATCCTGGAAACGACGTCAGATCATCCAAAATGTTTCAAAAAGTCTTTTAAACCCCTCCAACGGTAAAATGAAGCCACTTGATGACCGTTGAAGACCTAGGGGCTATAAGAAGAACGAGATGGAGAGAGAAGAAAAAGCTCGATCATCATCGCAACATCTAGAGAGAGAAAAAGCCAAAGATCCAAAGATTTCATTTGCTGATTCCTCCAAGATCAAAGCTCCCATTGTTAAATCTTCTTCTCGTGCTATCCTTGACGATCTAGCCTCCAAAGAGAGAGAAGTTTCTTGAAGAAGAGACAGCACACTTGCAATCAATCGTGCCCTAACTTCTAGAGAGAGAAAGTGCTTTGAAGAAGAGGGAAGCCGCACCTATCAAGAAAGTCTGTGCTCCTACTTGCCAAACTTTAGGTTTCATTCAAGAATCTTGTCTTCTTGCACTTTATTGAGCTTTTTCATTTGCTGATTCGGCTTAGAGAGCCATTCCACAAGTTGTGAGCTTTCCACTTGCATATTCGGCTTAGAGAGCCATTCATTGTGCTTTATTTGTTCTCCTTTGTATCTTTTGGAATTTTGAGTGTTGGGTAAACACTTGTCCTACTTGTGAGAGTAGAAGAAATCCCTTGGGTTTTGGGATTTGTGAGAGAGTTGAAGCGTGAGCTCGAAAAACGCTTTGTAAAGGTTCCTTAGCACCCGGAAGCTAAGGTGTATTTGCTATTTGGAGAATAGTGAAGGAAGCCCAAGGAAGTCAATAGCCTTGGAGTGGACGTAGG
>CM025849.1:6664138-6780278 GCA_003952965.2 Morella rubra
CTTGCGCTTTTCTCTCTATTGGCAACTATCCCGTGGGCTCAAAGCTTCAAAGTAGAGAATTGGGCGACAATACTAGAATTCCAAAAGGAGACGGTGACGAGCCTCCAATTCTACTTCGGAGGCCTAAAGGGTACTGAACCAAAGCTGATGGAGATTGCTTATGCCTTTGAACAAGCGACCATGGTGCAGAGGGACTCGGATTCCCTTCTAAGAGGGAATTAACTAGTAGGTCCTAACAGGCCATTGGATTAATAACATTACATTAATGAATCAATCCAATGGCTTGTATAAAATGCCTTTAAAAAATCCAAAATGAAAAACAAAAACGTTGGATGGGGCGTTAAAACATAACGGGGAGCAAAACTCACCGTTTCACTAAATATTTCTCCTTGCTCTCTATCTCCCTCTGAATACGAAGCTGAAGATTTCTTCCCGCCCAATTTTTTTATTTTGCTTCTTCTCCAAGCTACTTCGACTAGAGATGGAGAGAAAGAGAGACAAAGTGAGAGAGAAAGAACATCACTCTCAACCTTTCTCTTTTTTGCAGCAGCTGTGTCAGGAGAAGAAAGAACTGTGCAGTTGTCGTAGCCGCTGTGCAAGACAGAGAAAAGAAGAAGAGCAATGTGATGAAGATGAGAGGCGTTAGGGTTAAATGACTAGCAACGGTGGAGATAAAATGTGAGGTGAGAAGATATCTTAGCCGTCAAAGTAAATGGAAGTATCTGGAAGCTTGATGAAGAAACATTAATTAATTATTACTTGACAAACAATGAAAATACCTTTCTATAGTATTTTTTTAATTTATAGTTATTATGATATTCAAAAATTAATTTTATAAAAAATCAGAAAAATATATAATTCAAAAAATAAGTAGAAAATAGTTCATAAATATAAAAAATTATAAAAATGGATAAAATATGAAACCATTTTCTATATTATAAAAATTATAAAAATAGATAAAGTAGAAAATTAGTTGATATTTTATCTATTTTTATAATTTTTATATTTATGAAACCATTTTCTACGTATTTTTTGAATTATATGTTTTAATTTTTTTAATATCATAATAACTATAAAAAATAAATAATATTATTATTTAATTTAATAATATATAAATCATTCAAGGCCACTACAAGTGCGGTCTTGAATGATCATTCAATTTTGTCGCGCGCGCGGCCTTGCTGTTAGGAACCCCGATCAAGGAATCAAAACAAGCACCAATTTCTCCTATACCCGACCTAATCCAATACCACAACGATCCTCCCGACCAATGAAAGTAACACACGAGCGTAATAGATAGGATCTAACACACTAAGAATACAAATACCTCACTGTTTAAGATAAAAGAAAACATGGTCTAAGGATTATTAGTCCTTCGAACCATAAGAAACAAGACAATCCCGATCAAGGGTTAATTAGCCCAAAAACGGGTACCCAAACTAGGTTATTAGCCTAGAATGAATCCCAAGCGACAAGGTTATTAGCTCTGACACCGACTTAGCATATACGTGCCTATGCTCGGCCAAAACACTCCCCGAAAGCACTCAAGCTCTCTAAGACTCTACTGTTCTTCGATATTCTCTGGATGCCCCACACTTATACATCGAAGGGTGTTTATATAGACATCCTTAGGTGCTTACAAACCCTAATGGACTCAAATCAAATTTAAATCAAATCACCGATCTTTTGGAATTAATCTCGTCGATCAAGCAGATTTGATTGAACATACCTAATAAACCGAACTCAAAAAGGAAAGATAATATTCTAGACTTTCGGAGAACGTCTGAATCTAGAAGATTGATTCATCGTATCGCTTCAAAAAGGAAACCAATCACCGAAGATATTTATATAAATGTGGTCGCGCTGCCCTACGCTCCGAGCTGGTCTTGAGCTGGTCTGATCTTTCTGCGATTGGCTAGTTGGCATGCCGACATTAGTATCGCTGGGCTCTTGGTCGGTCAGCACGCCTGGGCTGTCCTGGTCGGTCAACATGCTTTGGCTTCCCTGGTCAGTCAGTCTTCCTAATCGGTCGGGAGCACATTGGTCGGTCACTGGCGCCACTTCTTGCTCCTCATCTTCTCACTTGTGGTAGTCCAGGCCGTGGTCTTCACTAGGGATCCTGTCACTTGCGCGTAGGCCGTGCGCGACAAAATTGAATGATATAAATCATTGTCGCGCACGGCTTGCACGCAAGGCCACTTGTGCGGGGCTATGCGTTGGAATTTTGAGCACGTCCCCTTCGCGGCGCTGGAAATTCCAGCCCCTGTCACTTGCGTCCCGCGCACAAGCATAATTTAAGCTACGAAATTAAGTCTATAACGACAAAACAATATTTATATTGCAAAAGCATAGTTTAAGCTACGAAATTAATTTTTTGTTGATAAATTCGTAGCTAAAGGAAAAATCTCTTGTAGTGTATATTGTACGTAATTGATTCTTAATATATAAGGAGTATATAGTTATTTTTGTATGATCTATAGGTGACGAATCTTGTGGTTTGGCAAGACTTCTCAAAAGTCTTGGATAGTACTCAAAGGAAGTGAAAACCTCTTGAAAATTTTAGCATTTCACTTTGTTGTTTTCTTAAACTTCCTAAATTTATTAAATTACAAAATCTAAAAACAACCAACAATAGGGAAAATGTTCAGCAATAATATATGTTCTAATAATTTCAATAGAACGAATTAAAATTTACAAATCCATTGATTTTTAACATACCTAAACAAATGGGCAAAACGCACAGAGGCGAGAAGGCTGAGGGCCAGAGTGGGGGTCAGGGGAATCGGGATATTTCTCAGGGGGTCTGCGAATAAATTGGGGAGGGGGGACTGGGGGTTTAAACAAAATGATCATTTTTTTTTAAAAAAAAAATCCTGGGGTCTGCGAACAAATGGGGGAGGGGGGGGGGGATCTGGGGTTTAGACAAAACGATCGTTTGTTTTTTAAAAAAAAAACCCCTGGGGTCTACAAACAAATGGGGGAGGGGGGACCAGGGTTTAAACAAAACGATCGTTTTGTTAAAAAAACAAAAAACCCCGGGGTCACTCGAATCTCACTTCCTACTCCCTCCTGGTTAAGTCTTGCATTAGGTCTAGGAGTTTTGAACTCGGCAAACTCATCCACGCCTGGTTGAATCACTCCCAACTAGAGCTCAACTCGGTCATTCTCCTCACCGTGTGGAAAAGAAAAAGGTTGAGAGTGATGTTCTCTCTTTCTCACTTTGTCTCTCTTTCTCTCCCTCTCTGGTCTAAGTAGCTTGGAGAAGAAGCAAAATAAAAAAATTGGGCGGGAAGAAATCTTCAGCTTCGTATTCAGAGGGAGATAGAGAGCAAGGAGAAATATTTAGTGAAACGGTGAGTTTTGCTCCCCGTTATGTTTTAACGCCCCATCCAACGTTTTTATTTTTCATTTTGAACTTTTTTAAGGCATTTTAATACAGGCCATTGGATGGATTTATTAATGTGCTGTCATCCATCCAATGGCTTGTTAGACCCATTAGGTAATTCCCTCTTAGGAGGGAATCCGAGTCCGGTGCGGAGGCCTCCCTTTTCCAAACCATTTGACATGAATAATGAAGTTCTGTTTGGAAGTGCGTAGTAATTTGGGTATAGTCGTGTAAAACTGTTTTCTGATAACTTCTATTTAGTTTGGATGTGCAAATCACTCTTTTAATTCAAAGTCACTAATTCACTGTGGCAAAATAAAAAGTTAGCTCTCGGTTGATAAAAGGTCTTGGTTGGATGGAAGACAAGGCTTAATTGCCACTATAGTTTCTATTGATTTTTAACAAATCAGTCTTTGTGATACAACTTTGAACATGTTGGTCTGTGTGGTCTATTTTTTAGACATATAGATTCTCCCGTCCATTAAACATTAATTTACTAACTGAGAAAATATCTAATCACGATAATAAACATCTGAACTTTGACTTCATGTTGGTGTTACTTTTCTAAATAGTCAATCAAACCAACTACTTATCTAAACATCAGTCAAACCAACTCTTGGATCTTCACCTAAACTGAAAGCAATAACTGTTCACTGCAAGAAAAAACGGCCTCTGCCACATTTTTGAACGTTGGCAAAAGCCTAATTTTCGTGGCCTGTGGAGTTCTGGTGACGGTTTCATTCCGTCGGTCGAGTGTGGGAAGAACCGGGTGGTCCAAAAGATAAAGCCATGAAAAGACGTTTTGTGGCCATCTGTTGATGTCCATAGTGAATAACGTGGGCTCAACTATGGAATCTTGTGTCACTAAAGCTCTTTCCCAAAATAGGAAATTTCATTTTGCTCCACAATTTTTCCGTTGCTTTTAACTCGTAGAGAATTTCATTTTACCCCACAATTTTTCCGTTGCCTTTACCTCGTAGGGAATTTCATATTGCCCCAAAATTTTTCGGTTGCATTTAACTTGTAGGGAATTTCATTTTGCCCCACAAATTTTCCATTGCCTTTAACTCGTTGGGAATTTCATATTGCCCCACAATTTTTCCGTTGCTTTTAACTCGTAGGGAATTTCATTTTGCCCCACATTTTTCCGTTGCCTTTAACTCGTTGGGAATTTTATATTGCCCCACAATTTTTCCGTTGCTTTTAACTCGTAGGGAATTTTATTTTGCCCCACAATTTTTCCGTTGCCTTTAACTCATGGGAATTTCATCTTGCCCCACAATTTGTGGCGTCGTTATTTTGGAAAAACCCACATCTCTATTATATCATAAGTTAGTTTTTTCCACAATGTTACTGTTGTGCCAAGTACTATTTTTTGACAATTAAATTTAAATGATAACCATATACATTCAGATTTTTTTGCCATACCAACAGCTGGATTATGTTGTACAACCAGAAAATTTATAGTTAAGATCAAACTAATTCATAGTTAACACCAAACTTGACCAGCAGTACTAATAGATCATAACAGGCACCTTACAAAACCAATAGAAATGTTCTAGCACTGATAGAAATGAAGTATTGCTGCACTAATAGAAATGAAGGACTGCTGCACTAATAGAAATGAAGTACGGGTGCACCAATAGAAACGTAGTACTGCTGCACTAATAGAAATGTAGTACTTCTACTAAGGCTGCCCATTATCGTTGTTTCTCCCACTTTCTTGGTTCCTTTTATTTTCTTCTTTTCTCCCAGGAATCTGCTCATACAAGAACTCAATCTTTCTATCATGTCCTTCCCACTTACTAGCATATTCCTTGCATTGTTCAAGAAGTTGTTTGACTTCAGTGGTCACAGTTTCATAGGCAGATTTGTAACGTTCTGCTTCAGACTTGTATTTTTCAACCTGGTTGTCGAGTCGCATAACTGTTGATGATCGCGATTGGGTTGATGGTGGGGGAATAACAGACTTTCCCATGCCTCTTACGTATCCAGACTTACACCCAAGCACTTCAGTCAAGATATCATTAGCAATCCCTTCATCTTTCTTTTCAGGGTCTCTCTCCTTTTGAAGCTCTACCATCTTCAGCTGTAGTTTATGAAAAAAAAAATAATTAGATTCAAAAACTTGTTCAAACATTTTATAATTTAAAGTTAGATGCCATTTCATTCGATTTTCTATTATATATGCAGTAAATAATTTAACAAAAAAACTCACGTATAATTGTTCAGCCTCTGGGCATATCCAGCTTCCGTCTTTGCGGACTCGTGACCTCTTGTAGAAATCAATAGCTGTGATGTTCTCGCTCCTCTAAAAATCAAACATTTGATGTCAAATCAATCTTAATTCTCTTACTCAAAACTAATGACATAAATTGTACATCGAAATTTCCGGCACAAAAAACATTGGTATATAATCATACCTTCTCTACTCGTAGTCGGTGAAGGGATTTCGATCCTGCTGTGTGGTTTACCCTCAATTTTGTTCTATTATCAGCGTTCTTCTTGCACAAAGTCTACATATTATAAGGAAAAAAAAAGGCAATCAATTAAGACATGTTATTCGTAAAAGGTAATCACTCGAGCCATACATACCTAACTAATTACAATATAAATTTTTTAACTAGCATATGGAAGAAAACAAACCTTGTAGTCCTCATCCTCCCATCTATCGCATAACTTATACCACGCTTCAATATCAACATCATCAGGTGGATTCTCCCTTGCAACCTTGCTGTCATTGAAGGAGTTGTAGAAATGATGCAACTTGTACCTATATATACTGCCTGAACGCCTCTTGCAGTTGCGACTTAATCGTTTCCTGATCTTCATAACGGTCCCAATCAAGCACAAAGTCATCCTGAAATATACAAATGGTCATCGATATATCACCAACAAAAAACAGACATTTCCATAACAAATAAAAATTATTTATAACTTGATTGATAATTTGTAAATCATACCAATACGTGGGAATAAAGCTCCTCTTTGTCTTCTTTTGGTAAATGGCACCAACTTTTGCAAGAAATATCTACAAAATGTCTTACAAGATACGTACACCTCTCCGTAAATAAGCGAGTGTTATCGCACGAAACTCCCTTGGCATTATCAATCACAACTAAAGGAATTCTTCCAAACTTTCTCATCTTATCAAACTCAATTCCTTTAGCTGGTCCTTGGCCTCTTCTTTTGGGAGATTCTAAATATCAAACATACAATATTACATTTTAGATGTAAAACTTCAAACATACTATATCTTCTACCAGTGGCGGATGCAGGGGGTGCGGCCGCCACCCATTACACCGCCCAAAATAAAATTTTATATGTAAATTTTTTTTTTTTTGGCCTGGACCTGTGGGGGCCCGATCCCCATAGACCCAGGCCAACCCTCTCCTCCTCTCCTCTTCTTTCTTCTTCTTCTTCTTCTTCTTCTCTTTTCTTCTTTTCTCCTTCTCCTTCCGCTCCTTCTCCTTCTTCGCGTTTGAAGTTCGACCCCCATGAATTTTGATCTTGGATCCGCCACTACCCTCTACAAAGGTGATAGCAAAACACATTAAAAAAAATTCCTGCCTCATCTTTATGGAATACAACATCAGGTAATAGATCGTACAAGAGTAGAATATATAACACCATCTAATACCAAATGAAGAAATTCAGCTATGTCAGATTGTACAAGACTAGTAAACATAATCCCATTTATATTCGAAAATTCATCAACATCAGCCCAACTGTGTATCATTAATATAGAGGAACAGATCGTACAAGAGCAAATAAAAGACAAACTGATCAACCAAGATTTGTTCATCGACCTCATATAAAAATAAACATGCTGAACGTACATAAATTAGCCATTAAAAAACCAAATACCGTTATTCCTTACAAGTCATGTTTTCAGCTGTGCGATCTCAGTATCATCAATGTCTGGCGCCTGTGTCTCATCTTCACATTAGAAAACAAAATTGTTAACGAAAAGAAAATGGGGAAGGAAACCTAACATTTTTCCATAGAAAACACTTGAACAGAACATAGAAAGAATGGTCTTACCATCATCTGTTTGAACTGTATTCTGTGATGAACTCATCAGATTAAATGTGGGTATTTCCAGAACTTCTTCATCTATCAACATGTACTTTCTCTTATTTTTTCCAGGAACTGGATCGTTAGGTGGGAGACCACCCTTACCTGCAAATACTCGAACATTTGTGTTGAGAGACGGATTGACTGTGCTTTGGTTCCCATACATGTTAATGTTTGCATTTTTGCTAGGACCCAACCAGAATTCTGCTGCATTTCCTTTTTTCTTCTTCCCAAACGGAGCCATCTGTGTAATGGATTGGTACAAGAAAAAGAATAAGAATTTCAAACACAATTGAAATACCATAAGTGATCCATCAAGACAAACACATATATACACAAACCTGCTCTGGTCTTGCACCGTAGAGATAGAGTATGAAATATTGGTCTACCCGAGTGTAGAGATCCATATGAGTACGTTGTCCCTTTATATAATGAAGTCATGAGCGGGTCAAACTTTTTTCAGGAAAAAACAGGCGCTCTACTTTGTCCCGCCATGGGAGAAGACTGAAATTTTCACCATGAGAAAATTTAGCATCAAGTAAAGCATTGTCTTTGAGAATTGAAACAAATACAACTCTTTGTAATCAACAGCCGCATATATCGAATATGCAGTTGACAACCCATTCATATTAATTCTGAATTTAATGCCCACTAGAACGCTCAGTATGCCTTGATCATGCACACCTCCTCCCTGATATTTCTCCTCTTTCCTTCTATCTTACTCACGTATCTATCTATTTAGTCTATGTTTTTTTTTTTTTAAAAAAAAGAAAATAGGTTTAGCCTTGCATCCGTATCTATCTATTTAGTCTTTGTTTTTTTTTTTTTAAAGAGAAGATAATAGGTTCAGTCATTGATGCAAGGCCACGTCTTTCCTTTAAAGTAGGAATTTCAATGCATTTGAAAATTAAAGCTAATAGGTTCAGTCACATACATTCGATTATTAGACATCGAATGGAATAATAATACCATAACCAACAATTGTGTAATGGAAAGTCCCAACCTCATGCACAAACATTTTTGTGTAATGGAAAGTCCTAACCCAGGGAACAAGGCACTGGACAATCGAAACTTGACATATATTGTAGCAAACACCCATTGATTGAAGGCTTACTAGCAACTGCTCCCTTACTGCTCATGAAAGGCATAGATGTCTACCATGTCATGTTGTACTCAGAATGCAAAAAATCGTTCCCTGTGGTATGATGTCCAAATATGAAAGGGTTTTTGAAATGTGACGTTTCACTTGAATTGAAAAATGAAATTTGAAAAATAAAAATCTAAGGAACAAGGAAGAAAGATTGTTATACAAGTGGTGAGTACGTACGGCTAATCTAAGTGCATAGTTCTCTTTATCTTTCCATCACAATTGGTAGCAGTTCTTGTTAATGTTTTAGTACTGCGAGGTATTTATATGGACATACACAAGAAAAAAAACATTATTCTATTTTTTTCTGAATAAATTAACAAAACAATTATCATAAAGAAAATTAAAGAAACTTTATTGAAGTCAACTTCAAGGAATTTTGAGACACAGTACAATGAGAGAATAGAAGAAAATGCCTCAATTCCATGTCCATCCTTGGTAATCGTCATGACGACAACGTTCTTTATAGGCAAACCTTGGTGGGCTTCCCCCACCCAAAATCAGGTTCATAGAAAGGAAACCTGCACCAACTAGTAAAGTTACAAGTTTCCATGTCATCTATTAAAAACTCCCCAAATGCTTTCCCAGAGCGTTGGCGAGCGACCCCCGCGCACCATCGCGCTCGCTCGAAGTGCTGGCCTAAATCCAGCACTTACTAGAGCACTGGTGCGCAACCCCCACGAGCCAGATGGCTCGTGCTAAAGTCCAGCACTTTCCAAGGCGCTGGTGTGCGACCCTCACTAGCCATCGTGCTCGCGTGAAAGTGCTGGACTAGCACAAACAAGAATTTAATCATTGTTATTGACTTGATTTAAACAAGAATTTAATAGAACGACACACCATTCTTTTCTTTCTTTTTTTCTTTGATTTTAATAGTAAGTGTATATACCAAGACCGTATATGAGCAACTGATTTCTTGCTTGCATAGAAATGACATTAGTACGTAGTGGATCTTTTTTTTTTAAAAAAAATAATATAACATGATTTTTTTTAATAGGACATAATGGAGTTAACATATATAAATCCATTTCAACAAAATCACCTATGGCTTGATTTTTTTTTTTTTCCTTTAATAGGTTTCTCTGTAATTAGTATATGACATATTGATCATTTACTTGCATAGAATTGACATTAGTACATAGTTTTTTTTTTTTTAAAAAAAAAATAGGACATGATGTTTTTTTAATAGGACATAACGGGTTAACATATATACGTCCATTTCAACAAAGTCACCTATGGCTTGATTTTTTTTTTTCTTTAATACGTTTCTCTGTTAGTATAAAAAAAAATATATATGAGCAATTGATCACTTACTTGCATAGAACTGACATTAGTACATAGTGGAGATTTTTTTTAAAAAAAAAAAAAGGACATGAGATTAGTTTAAATAGAAGTGTCTTTTGAGAGATTTTTTTTTTCCCTTCAAATTGAGATTCATTTTCATTTATACTTTTTTTTCTTCAAAAAATTGAAATGCCCAGGGCATTCCGAGAGAGGTCCAAAGTTCAATTCTTAGAATGCCCCTGGTTTCCCAATTTTTTAAAGCAGAAAAAAGTATAAATGAAAATCAATCTCAATTTGAAGCAAAAACAAAAAAGAAACACTTCTAAAAAAAAATTGAATATCAGTGTTTTCGCAATCCCCACGTAAAAGAACGTAGTTATAAGACCTTACCGTCATGGCTAGAAATCTTCTTTTTTTGGCAACCATTAATGGCGTGGTAAAAATTATCGGAACTGCGTAGCAAATAAATAGTGATTACTCTAAACCGATACGCCATGGCAACGAATTTAACTTTTGTGGCTTGTAATTCAGATACCCATGCATCGTTAATATGATGTGGGAATAACTCGTTTTAAAACCATGAAAAAATAATTGCTGGAAAAAATAACGCGGCAGCTGGTTTAGTTTGGTGGCAATATGGCCACAAAAAATTGAATATCGATGTAATCGCAATCCCCATGTGAAAAAATGTAGATATAAGACCTTACCGTCATGGCTAGAAATATTTTTCTTTGGCAACCACTAACGGTATGGTAAAAACTATCGGGACCCCGTACTAAATAAATAGCAATTACTCTAAATCGACACACCATGGCAACAGATTCAACTTTTGTGGCCTGTAATTCATATATCCATGCATCGTTAATATGATGTGGGGATAACCCATTTTAAAACCACAAAGAAATAATCGTTGGGAAAAATAACGCGGCAGCTAGTTTAGTGTGGTGGATCTTTGGGCACAAAAAAATTGAATATAAACATCATTGCAATCCCCACGAGAAAGAATGTAGCTATAAGAACTTACCGTCATGGCTAGAAATCTTTTTCTTTGGCAACCATTAACGGCGTGGTAAAAACTATCGGGACCCCGTAGCGAATAAATAGTAATTACTCTAAACCGACATGTCATGGCAACGGATTCAACTTTTGTGACCTGTAATTAAGATACACACGCGTCGTTAATATGATGTGGGAATAACCTGTTTAAAAACCACGAAAAAATAATCATTGAGAAAAATAATGTGGCAACTAGTTTAGTTTGGTGGATCTCTGGCCACGCAACCGAATCTGTTGTGGATATTAGTCTTATAGCCATGACCCTAAATAATCTAACACGAATCTTAAATGGATATTACATTTCCCGCGTTAAAAAACGTAGCTAGTAGTACTCATCACCGTGACTATTCATATTTATCTTGGCTGGCAGTCGATAATGTCATTGAAAATACTGTTTACCGTAGCGAATAAATATTAATTATCCTAAGCCGACGAGACATGGCCACAAATTAAATTTTAGTGGCCTGTAATTCAATTAACTACGAGATGTCAATCGGGCGTGGTAATAAGCTGGTTTCAGCCACGAAAATATAATTGTTGCAAAAAAAAAATGTGGCTCTAGATCTTTTTTCTTGTACTGGTTGAATCTTCATCTAAGCTGAAAATAACAAGATATTTTTTTTTTTTTTTTTGGCTGAAAAAGCTCATAAAATAGAAAACTCCAAAGTCAGGTTGCATATCACAAACTCGGATATACTCAAGGATAATAGAAATAGGAACAAAACGAGTTGCCCACTGAGCTAATAAGTTCGCAAGCACATTGCACCTCCTCCAAACCCACGCCACCATCCACTCCCTATTCTCCTCAAGGACCTTCCGAATATGCTCCACCACATCGTAACAAGATCTGATCGTCCAATCAAAAGTTCAAAATTATCTAGAGTCACAATCAAAAGATCAGAATTAGAATTATCTAGAGTCCCAGCTGTGGCATATCGGTTGCCTGTTGCGAATATCCAACAGATATCTAAGTTGAAATCTCGACGAGCTGACTCAGGGGGTCAACTTCTTAGTCAATGGCTACCAAAGCACCACCACATTTGCCTCTCTTTTGGTCACTGCTTCTTATTCTTCTTGCCGTATCGTCGTCATCTGAGCCACTCACCGTTAGAGGCCATGGGTTCTCAAATGTCAGGAACCACTCGATCACGCTCGAAGAAGCAAGCGTGCGCCACCTCCAGCTCGCTCTCGAGCGAAACCAACTCACTTCGAGGCAACTCGTTGAGTTCTACCTTAGACAAATCCGGAGACTCAACCCGATCCTTAAGGCGGTCATAGAGGTGAACCCAGAGGCGCTGTACCTAGCTGATAAGGCGGACAGCGAGCGCAAGGCGAAGGCGCCTGGCTCACTCTCTTGCTTGCATGGTATACCTGTTCTGCTCAAGGATAACATAGCAACCAAGGATAAGCTCAATACTACGGCTGGATCCTACGCACTCCTCGGCTCAGTCGTGCCAAGGGATGCTGGCGTTGTCAGGAAGTTGAGGAAAGCTGGGGCTATAATAATAGGGAAGGCCAGCTTGAGCGAGTGGGCTCATTTTCGGTCGGCTTACGCACCCAGCGGTTGGAGCGGCAGAAGTGGCCAAGGAAAGGTAAAGTTTTAAAGTTTAAGCACTTAATTTGATATCGCGCAGGCAAACCCACATGGGATTCAAGCGGATATAATAATATTTTAACTAGGTGAAAGGATGTTCATAAACTGTACATTTCAAAGATATTAAACAGTTAATTAAGTCTAGTTTGAAAGAAAAGCTATGATTAATTAATATAATATTCAAGAGCTAGAGCTCTTAAGTTTGAACCATGGCATTACACGTCAGTACAAATAGCAACATCAATTGAGACAATCATATTGACCTTTTTAATTAGTCTAAAGTTGAAGACAATCCGGTTATTGCAGAATCCTTATGTTCTATCAGCATACCCTTGTGGATCAAGTAGTGGATCAGCTATATCAGTTGCACGAATTTAGTAGCAGTGTCACTGGCGACGGAGACAGATGGCTCGATTATATGTCCATCAAGTCATAACTCAGCAGTGGGTATCAAACCAACCGTTGGTCTAACCAGTCGTGCTGGTGTTATCCCAATCTCTCCTAGACAAGACACTGTTGGGTAAATAGATTAATATACATTCTCGGAAATTATATGGAGCTAGAAGTTAAAAGGATTTAGCGAACTGTAAATTTTTCTCTGCCTGGCTCCGTACTCTCTAATAAACAAAGGAAGAGGTAAGCAGAGCTTTTGTATTTTAATTAGATCAGGTACTATTTACTCTGAATTTCGATAAAATTTTGTGTGATTTTGAAAGAAAGTGTTGTCTAGCTTAGTCTATACTTATGTCTCATATGCTATCCCTATTTTCCTGCCATGTCGATGGAACAGGCCCATTTGCAGGACAGTATCAGATGCTGTCTATGTTCTTGATGAGATTGTTGGTCTGGACTACCGCGATAAAGCGACCATCAAAGCATCACTCTACATTCCACGCGGTGGCTATAAACAATTTCTAAGGCTAATGGGCTCAGGGGAAAGAGATTGGGGATAGTGAGAAAGCCCTTCTTCGATTTCGGCAATGACAACGTCTTGGAAAAATATTTCATCAACATCTTAAAACTCTAAGGTAACACGACATGCTTTGCATGATGTTTTCAATGATCCGTTTAAGCTAGAAACTTTGCTTAATTCCTGATCCTATCGCGCCAGACCAATCATGGGATTGCAAGCGGATATAATAGATATTTTAACTAGGTATCCTGAAATGGATGCGTTAATCTGTACAAATTTCAAAGATATGAAGGTGACAGAAGTTTGAAAGAAAAGCCACATTAATTATATAAATCGGAGCGGAGCTCATTGCATGCATTACCCATACGAGCATACATCAAGAGACTCATCCCTTTTTAATTAGCTTCTAAAGATTGCCACAATCTTCATTGCAAATCGGACTTGGTTAGTACCCTTGTGGATCTCAGTAGTGGATCATATATAGTTTAACGAAGGCGCAGTCTCACAAATGACAGAGATTATATGTCCATCAAGTCATAACTCAGCAGTGGTATCAAACCAACCGTTGGTCTAACCAGTCGTGCTGGTGTTATCCCAATCTCTCCTAGACAAGACACCAACATTCTCGGATTATATACGGATTTAGCGAACTGTAAAACTCTCTTAGTAAACTGCAGAGCTTTTGAATCAGGTACTAAGAATTTCTGACGAAAGAAAGTGTTGTCTAGCGGGTTTGGTGACAAAGAGAAGGTCTGCATCTGCTTGATATGTCAAGGCTGACATTAAATGGTTCTTGTGAAGGTGATGAAGGAGCATAGAAACTCCTGATGCACTGGTGAGGTGCTCCAGGCGCAACTTTACCGCTGTCCTTGCCATTGGCAGGGCTTCCCTGGAATTAGGTGTCCCTGCAGGATATCGGCAGTAATGCATTGGGTCAAGGCTGACAATTGGTATATGCTTTGGAGGACTAAGGGGTTCGGAGCCAAACTTGATTGAAATCGCATATGGCTTCGAGCAAGCTACTAAGATTAGGAAGCCTCCTAGTTTTAAGCCTTGAAGCCTACGAGCAGCCTCCATCCAAAAGTTTTAGAACTTGTACTGGTAACTATATATATATATATATATATTATCATCCGGCTTGATAAATGTGCCGGTATCCAGTGATATTGGGTGTGTATCAGCTATAAGCTGTTCTACTAATAAATCTTATTTGGTTTAATATTAATTCCTCTCCCAATTAATAATCTAGTCAGAAAACATGTAAAAAATTCTTCAAGATATTATGTAGTGCGTGCTGGCATGCACATAGAGGACAATACTCTATTTCTCTCAACTTTTAAGTTAATTCCAACGTCACTTCCTCCTGTGTGAATAACATGTACTATGAAATCAACTTCGATGGTTTAGGCCGCGCGATATCGAAGAGGGAGCACAAGTTCCATAATTACGTGACAAAAGTCATGAGCACCGTCTTCTAAGAAATATTGCACTCCTCTCTGATTAGGTGAGCAAATATACCTATACATAGTCAACCAACCAAACCATTGAACTTCTTTGTTTCTTTTGTAAAAGGATCCCTTTCTAAAATTTGAAAATAAAGAACGTGGGAACTAGCTAGGAGGTTCTTTGATGTTAATATGAACAGCCCAAAATTAATAATCAGGTAGGAGTATTGTGTCACATGATTTTTGCTTGTCAAATATTTGTCATTCAAGATATTTAGCCTAATAAAATAATATCTCCCTCTCATCAAATCATCTCTTTTTATCAAAATAAATATAAAAAATATACGATTCTCATACACCAAACTTGACACAGGTGTGGTCAACACAAAAGGTCGAGATTGAAATTTAATTCTGGAATGATTTATGAATGTTTTCTATTTGAGCTATAGCTTTTTAGAAATCTCTATGATTCTAGTTTTCAACGCATCAAACGACGTACAATTTGGAGTTTTCTGGACGAAGTTATGGTTAAATTACTACATGGAGGTCAGGCTGGCAGCTAATTCCGAGGTCTAGCGAATTTTAGACGAGTTTGCTATTTTTAGATTGTTCTTTTGGATTTTCAAAGTATTTTTTATTATTTTCCTAAGAGTCTTTTATGTTTCCTAAGTCTCAATTAATGTTTTGGAAGATGTATTTCTCATTTACTCATGCTTGGAGGGTTGTTCCAAGCTTACTATTTAAACCCCTATCTAGTAGTGGAAAAAGAGAGATTTTGAGTGTTTATACAACTTGAGCCTTAGGCTACTTTGAAGAAGGATTTCTTCTACAAACTCTTATCCTTTGGTGGATTCCGATAGGTGGCGAGTTCTTACTCTGTATCCCATGTTGGATTACATTGGGTGGTGATTTTTGTATCCCTTTGTGTTCTACTTGGGTGGTGAGCTTATCTATCCGAGTGTGTGAGTTAAGAGTGTGTTTCTAAGTGTTTCCCGACATTCCCACAAACATCTTGAGATACCCATACATTATCCCAATGTCTCATTACTATTTCTGAGGTGTCCATTTCTCTCATTCCAACCATCCCAAAGTGCTCCTGAGGTGTCCCGCGCTTTCCCTGGTTAACCCGGTATCAAGTGGTATCAAAGCTTTTGGTTGTCATGGCAGGTTGTCGTCGTCGTAGGTCAAATGTTGACTCTCCTCCAACTCGTGAAAGAGATCTCTGTGAAGTTGAAATTGCAGATCTAAAGAGACAATTACAACAACTTCAGCAATGTCTTGAGCATTATGAGCCTTTTGATTCTCATCATGGTTCGGATGGTGAATCTTCTCATCATGAGAATGAGAATCTTTTCTATCGTGCTAGAAGTGAAGCATCATCGGAGGAACATGTTCATCATCGTCGTCGTCGTAATTGAAGAAACCATGAAGTTCAACGAGATCAACTTGATGTGAGAGTTGATATCCCCGAGTTCGAAGGAAGATGCACCGGACGAGTTTCTTGATTGGTTACATTCGGTGGAGCAGATCTTTGATTATAGGGAGGTGTCGAAAGAAAGTTTGTGCTCTTGTGGTGATGGAAGAAAATGCAAAAGTGAATGAACCACCTCTTATTATGCAATCTCTTCTTGGGAAATTCCTTGATGTCATCCCAAAGAAATTCCATATGGTCTCCGTCCTATGAGAGACATTCAACATTGCATTGATCTTGTACCGGGTTCCATCATTCCAAACAAAGCAGCCTATAGGATGAGTCCTAAGGAGAATGAAGAATTGCAAAGGCAAGTTGGGGAGCTTTTGGCTAAAGGCTTGGTGAAAGAAAGCATGAGTCCTTGTGCTGTCCCCGCACTTCTTGTACCAAAGAAGGATGGAACATGGCTGATGTGTGTTGATAGTAGAGCGGTGAACAAGATTACCATCAAACATCACTTTCATATTCCTCGCCTTGATGATCTTCTTGACCAACTTCACGTTGCTTCTATATTTTCTGTTGAAACTAAGTTTAGACCTTAAAATATACTTAGAGGGGGGTGAATAGGTATTTAAAAAAATTAATCAACACTTTCTTTCAATTATAGAAAAGTAGCTCAACCAATTTTCAGTCAATCAACAATTCAAGATCTGCAAAATACTCACACTCAACAGATTTTACAGCAGATGTATTTTCAATGTAATATGGACTATACAGCAAGTACACACTTACAATGAAATGAATTTTACAGCAGTAATAACTTCAAAACATAGCAGATATTCCAGCAATAAAAAATCAAGATTATCACAATATTTCGGCAACTATAAACTGAAGACAATGAGATATATGTTGCAGCTATACAATCAAAACAAAGTATGATTTACAGTAACTATATAATCAAGAAACCTGCAGATGTTTTCAGCATATTAAACTCAAAGCTCTAAATTTTTTTCACCAACTAAACACCCACGTCAATATGATATTCCAGCAACTATTAAAACAAGACTTAAGCTATTTACAGCAACACCACATCCCAAGTGTAGCAATATAAAAAGCTAATAACATATCTCATTTCCAGCAACCTTGGTACCAAAGATGCAACTAATGAAATCAATTGCTAAGCAACCTAGATGCACAAGAAAGTAATCAAAACAAAGATCAGGACAAGCGAACACTCGCAAGAACAGCAAAATCAAATTGACACCAAGATTTGTTGACAAAGTGAAAATCCCTTGAGGATAATTTCCTCCAAGAGATAAAAACACTCCAGGTATAGGTCACACCAAGCTTTTCCACTAAGAATGTCGAGACTTTACAACGCGGTGATCTAGCAAAAACACATTCACTTCAAGATCCCGCTTTCTTCGTAAAGTCACCCTTCCTTATTGGATGCCAAGATTTTGTTGATAAAGTGAAAATCCCTTAAGGATAATTTTCTCCAAGAGATAAAAATACTCCCGGTGTAGGTCGCACCAAGCTTTTACACCAAAATTTTGTTGACAAAGTGAAAATCCCTTGAGGATAATTTCCACCAAGAGATAAAAACACTCTGGGTGTAGATCACACCAAGCTTTTCCACTAAGAATGTCAAGACTTTACAACACGGTGATCTAGCGAAAACACATTCACTTCAAGATCCCCCTTTCTTCATAAAGTCACCCAATCTTCCTTATTGGTTTGGTGCCCAGCACACAAGCGACAACCAGCAACTCCAGTCTTGTTCTTCAATGGAACCAACGAACTCGTCGGCTTTCACACTTATGAATTCTTTAGCAGCGATTAATCTTGAGAAATCCTTAAGATCCTTCTTCTTGGTGATGCGATTTCAATAACAATAGAGTAGGAATGAATCATCCTTCAATCAGCACTTTTCCACACTCACAGCCTTCCACCAGAGGGAAGAGATCAGACTCTCACTATAGGGTCTGAACGGATCGAATTTTTTCAACAAGGAGAGAAACAAGGGATTTTTCGCTAGAAAGGAATTTTGGGAGCAGAATATTCAACGTGCGTGTGTCAAAGACCCCAAGTCTTCGAGAAGGGGTTCTATTCTATTTTAGTAAGGGTATAATGGTAAAACAGGTCATTTTCAATTTTGGGCATATTTTCTTGAAGTTGTATACGAAGGTTGTAGAAGACTTGCCAGGCTGACCCTAGGCTCACCCAACCATCTAAAAACCGTCCCAACAGATCGGCAATAACTCCTAAACCTTCAAGACACAATCAGCACCCTTCTAGCTGCTTCCATCGCATTCTATTTCGCTCCATGTCCTCCTAGATTAATCAAGTTGCCACATAAAATCTAAAATGAAAAATACATTTATAAAAAGACTGTTTTGACCATGAAAATGATGCCAATTTTACATAACACTTTCAATCTCCCCCTTTGGCAATTTTCATGACAAAACCTTAAGCTAAACATAATCTAATCTAAGATCTGTTATCACCAAAACAAAACTTAGTTTACAAGAATATGCAGCCTAGATAAAACTAACAAAGTCCCTAAGCAACTTGATTAATGGATTGAGTACCTGAAAAAAAAAATACCCAAACTCAACTATGATCAATATACTCAATATTATCAAATCTGAACATATAAGATCACATACAAAATATATTGCAACTTCCAACAAAAATATACAATCACTAGAAACCGAAGGAAGAACAATATCATATATCAATCAGAAGCATTTATAATGACTACCCAAAATCATTATAAGATTCAGATTTAAACAATCAAATGGAAAATTAGCTAAAATCATAAATTTCAGCAAACTAATCTCACTAACAGTAAGTGAATGGATGCATCAATGTATCCATTACATAGCACAAGTTCATGTCATCAAATAAAACATAGAGATTAGTCAAGACACATATAGTTCAATAGTGATAGACAATACATACCAACATTAAACAAGACAAACAAAATGCAACACTAAACAGAACACATAAGTCTTCAAACTCCCCCTAACACCAACACCAATATTAGCAAACATTTCATCTTCATAACAGAATGCAAAAAGCAGCTAAAAATAGCTCCCCCTCAACTTCGTAACAGCGCACCCAGCTCCCCCCCTTACACCACTTCTCCCCCTTTTTTGTCATGGAAGAGACAGAGGATTCAATCCAGGTCACTCAAGTCCTCATGATTATCCCCATCAGAGGAGAAATACTCAGTGTCAGATTTATGAGGATGAGAAAAGCAAGGGAACTCCAAAGAAGAAGTTGTGGATAGCTTGGCTGGAGCAAGCATAGGGGCAGCAACATCATCAGCTTCTTCCTAACCAAGATATTGGCGAATCCATTTAATATCGGCACAATTCTTAGAAGACTCAGCTTGAAAAATAATATTTGCTACAGTAAGTAGGTCGTTATCATGGATCAAGAGTGTCATTGCTTCAACTACCTTCTCTTGAGGGTCTTGCATCTGCAACACTTCAGTGCGAGTAAGCTGAGAATCAGCTTTGAGAAGTGACATTTCAACCATCATGGAGGAAGTTCTTTCAAGAAGAATTTTCATGCTTTCCATCATATATTTATTATCAATCATATATGATGGAACATGAGGAGGAAGGGATGAAGAAGAGGCAGACTGTGCCTTTTTCTTGTGAGAGATGATTTGTGTGAGGGGACTAAGCCCTATCTTTGCAAGAGTCTCCATTCTAGGGAATGAAGATGGATACGGTACCTCTAACATGATGATAAGCTTTTGAATAGCACATGCGTAAGACAAATAAAGTCCAGCCTTGCAAGAGTTGAAGCTTTTGACAACATGAACACACATAACAGAACCTAAGTCAATAGAATCATTGTGCATAAAAGCATAAAGAAACTTGGCTCTATCAAGGGATAAAGCTGATAGCTTTTGAGCAGGAAGAATATTGGTTCCTATAATTCGGCTAATCAACATGACTTCAGCTGTAAATTAAGCAGCTGTGAAACCTTTACCATCAAATGGTAAAGGTCTGTTAGCTAGAAAGCTTGTCATGGTGTCCAAAGGAGGATATGTGGTAGCAGAGTAAAGGTAAAGGGGGTTTCTCTACCCTAGGAAATGGACAAAAGTTCAGAGGAAATTCTGAAATGTTGACCTCTAATGAAAACAAAGAAGTGTTTAGTGTTAGAGATATCATGTATATTTGAATAAAATTCTCTCACTAGTTAAGCAGATGGTGAAGCCAAATTGACAAGAAGAGGTTCCCATTTTTGAGTAAGGAAAAGTTGAGGAAGTGAGGTATGAGAAAAGTCTTCCAGAGATACTTCCCTTTCTACCAGGGGGTCAACGTAGAAAATTTCTCATTATAGTTATCCTCTGCTTCAGCATCTACAAACCGCTTAGAATCAAAATCTCGAGGTCATTTCCCTTTCTTTATGGCTTTTTTATAAGGCATCTGTGACAAGCAAAAGTGCACAAATAAGCTTGAATCACTAAAGAACACAAGCAATCAAATCTGTAACAGCATAGAAGAGTCTATAACAATATTCATGAAAATATAAAATGTTACATTTAAATCCAAAAACTGAACAAGTTTATCCATGTAAAACACCTAATAAAATACTGGAAATCACACATTCAAACAGGATAACAGAAATAATTTTGAACTAACCTCCCTAGAAGGCAACCAAGTTCAATTAAGCTAAAGTCTAGTTCTTATAATGCAGTATATTCAACGTATTCTCAAATGCAATAGTTTGACCGTGAGCAATATCATCCTTCACCATCAATAATTCAACAAACATCACTTTATAGCTAATATCAATGGAGAATAGATGAACATATAACCAAAAGAGAACATTTAAGAACAAAAAGTGTAACCCGAGTATAAGGAGAGGACCCAAGAAGAAAAATGAGAACAACATTTTTATGAACCAAAATTCAAAATAAGCACAACATCATCATATTCAGCCATTATAATGATGAAAGAACCAACACCAATCAGTTTTGCAAGACAAATTTTCATTTTCTACAAATAATGTCAAACCCGAAAATATTAAGGGCAAAGAGATTTGATTCTTAAATCGTGTAGATTTGAGCAAAAATTGATGTAATCTTCATCTAAATGTCATAAGGAACAAAGCCCATATGAATTTATATAAGATTAAACAAGAACTCAAGGTAGATCAAAGAGATTTTTAACCAAACCCATGAGGGTTTCTAAAAACTCAAAAATGATGAGAAAAAATCTAAGAAATCGCACAAAGGTCTAGATCCATACCTTAGAGATTGTAGAGTAGGAAATCTTGAACAAAATACAGCAAAAATATATTGAAATGAGCAGGAATTGCTCGAGATTTTGAGAGAAGAGTACACGGCCTAGAGAGTTACGGGTGAGAGTGTAGAGAAAGTAGGTAAAAATGGTAAAGTGTAAAAGTGAGGTAAAAAGACACTAAAGTTAAAAGCTTTGTATACCGTAAATACTAACTTACTCACTTTGTACAACTAACCATTGGACAACATCATGTGTTTGTCTTCTGACCAGTTTATTATTGACTATTGTCAGTGATGCCTAACCTTAGACTAACCTTAGTCTAACTAAAATTCGAATTCTTAAGAACAATATTTTTTCCAGAAATTCAAAAATTCTTAAAATATGAAAATTTTACTAGAACATTAATATAAACCTAAAAACTTAAACACAACAGATCATACATCAATTAAAATGCAAGAATCAATTACAACATTAAACAAATTCCAATAGATTTTCTTAAAAATTCAAACCTTGCTCCATCAAGAGGTTTGGTAAATAAATCGACTAATTGATTTTCCGTAGAAACATGTTCAAGTGTTACAATTTTATTCTCTACAAGATCTCTAATATAATGATGTCTTATGTCTATGTGTTTTGTTCTAGAATGTTGTACGGGATTTTTTGATATATTAATGGCACTAATGTTATCACAAGAAATAGTCATTGAGTCTTGAATTACACCATAATCAATAAGCATTTGCTTCATCCAAAGTAATTGAGTGCAACAACTACCCATTGCAATATATTCAGCCTCTGTTGTAGACAAAGAAATAGAATTTTGTTTTTTACTTGTCCAAGCTATAAGATTTGTTCTCATGTAGAAGCAGCCACCAGATGTGCTCTTCCTATCATTTGAATCTCCAGCCCAATCAGCATCTGTATATCCAACTAGACTCACATTTGAGTCTTTCGAATACTAGATACCATAAGAAATTGTACCATTTACATATCTAATTATTCTTTTTACAGCATTTAAATGAGATTCCTTTGTATTAGCTTCATATCTAGCGCACATAC
The DNA here is from genome assembly GCA_003952965.2 of Morella rubra. Classification (NCBI taxonomy): domain Eukaryota; kingdom Viridiplantae; phylum Streptophyta; class Magnoliopsida; order Fagales; family Myricaceae; genus Morella; species Morella rubra. The sequence goes on from CM025849.1 coordinate 6,686,774, forward strand.
TTACACTAAATGATAAATCAAGTCGGCTGGCTGTTAGATATAACAAGCTACCTATCATGCTCCTATACATAGTTTGATCAACTGATTTTCCAGAAATATCAATGTCTAATTTTAAACTAGTACTCATAGGAGTTATAGGACTTTTAGAATTTTCAAGACCAAACTTTTTAACTAGGTCCTTAGCATATTTGGATTGAGAGATAAACAAGCCTTTTCACATTGTTTAATTTGTAATCCAAGAAAATAATTCAGCTCACCAACCAGGCTCATTTCAAATTCTTTTTGCATAGCATCAGCGAATTTTAAAGCATGATCATCAATAGGTGAACCAAAAACAATATCATCCACATATATTTGGGCTATAATAATGATGTCATTTATTTTCTTAATAAGAGTGTGCGATCTGCACCTCCTCTAGAGAAACCATTCTCTAGTAAATAGGTTGATAATCTCTCATACCAAGCTCGTGGAGCTTGCTTTAATCCATAGAGGGCTTTTTTCAATTTAAAAACATGATTAGGAAATTTAGGATCAATAAATCCTTTGGGTTGTTCTACAAATACTTCTTCATTCAAGATACCATTCAAAAATGCACTTTTAACATCAATTTGATATAATTTGAATCCCATATAACAATAAAATGCTAGTAAAATTTGGATAGATTCTAACCTTGCCACCGGAGCAAATGTCTCATCAAAATCTACTCCTTCTACTTGCATGTAGCCTTGCGCTACCAATCTAGCTTTATTTCGAATAATAACTCCATCCTCATTGGTCTTATTCTTAAAAATCCACTTTGTACCAATCACATTAGTATTAGTAGGTCTTGGAACCAAAGTCCAAACATCATTTCGTATGAATTGATTAAGTTCCTCATGCATTGCATTAATCCAAAAATCATCATTTAAAGCATCTTCAACTTTCTTGGGTTCAATCATAGAAACACATGAAGATAAAGACAAATGACTTAAGACTCTTTCCTAAGTCTCATCTCTTCATTTACATTTCCTATAATATTGTCTTTAGGGTGATTGACTTTAACCTGAGAAAAAGGTTCTTTGCTGAATGTCTCTATTGATTTTTCTCTATCAGGAGATTTTTGAATTTCAGAGATTACATTTTCAGATTCATTTTCATTTTCAGCAAAAATGGAATCTATAGTCTCAATATTTATAGAGTCATTTACATCATCATCTACTACAACATTTATAGATTCAATTACAGTTTGAGTACGTAAATTAAAAACTCTATAAGCTCGACTAGTTGCTGAATATCCAAGAAAGATTCCTTCATCACGTCTAGAGTCAAACTTTGTTAAGTTTTCTCTATCCCTAAGTATAAAACACTTGCTGCCAAATACTCTAAAATATTTAACAGTAGGTTTCTTTCCATTCTAAATTTCATAGGGAGTCATTTTTGTGTTAGGTCTAAGATAAACTCTATTACAATATGACAAGAAGTATTTACAGCTTCTCCCCAAAAATGTTGTGGAAGATTTTTACCTTGCATCATCACTCTTGCCATCTCTTGGAGCACACGATTTTTCCTTTCCACAACTCCATTTTGTTGTGGTGTAATGGGTGCTGAAAACTCTTGATGAATACCTTCCTCAACACAAAAATTGTCAAATGATGAATTTTCAAACTCCTTACCATGATCACTTCTAATCCTTACGATAGAGTTTGATTTCTTATTTTGTAGTTTCTTACACAAATTTCTTACATATTCAAAAGTTTCAGATTTATCTCTAAGTAAATGAATCCATGTAAATCTAGAAAAATCATCAACTACAACTAGGATATACCTTTTTCCAGCCAAGGTTTTGGTTCTAGATGGTCCCATTAAGTCCATGTGTAACAATTCTAGACATCTCTTAGTTAAGATTCCAAAATTCTTTTTGTGACTAGTTCTTATTTGTTTTCCAAGTTGGCATGGTCCACATACTTTATTCTTGACAACATCAAGTTTTGGAACACCATCTACCATTTTAGAAAGCTTAGAGAGATATCTATAATTCAAATAGCCAAGTCTTTGATGTCACAAATGAGCCTCATCAAGTTTTGCACTATTGCACTTTATATTGCTATAAATAGTAATACCATAGCAATTATCATCAGTTCTAACACCTTTAATAATAGGATTACCATCTGAATTTAAAACATAGCATAAATCCTTCTTAAACTTTACCTCAAGGTCTGAATCACAAATTTGACTTATGCTAAGAAGATTTGCCTTCAACCCTTGAACAAAGAGAACATTTCAAAGGGTGGACAGCCAGGTATTCTATAGTACCTTTTCCAATATAGAGCTTTACCACCATCTCCAAAAGTAACCTTACCAGCTCTATAGTTCTCAAGCTTGCTGAACAATGACTTGTCACCACTCATGTGCCTAGAACAGCCACTGTCAAGATACCAAACATAGTTATTTTTAGCTTTGAAAGCAACATGTGCAACAAGGCATGAAGTAGTGTTCTTTTTAACCCAAACCTTTTTCGAGAAGTTAAATTGCTCAAATCAATTTCTTACATATAAACTCAACTTATTTAGAAAAAGTAGAGACTTGAGAAACTAATTTATCAAAAGTTGAAATTGAAAATGATTTCGAAAACTTACTTTTGCTAGAATTCAATTTAAAGCACTTTGATCTTACATGACTCTTTTTCCACAATAGAAACAAGTAGGGACTGATCTTGAACTTACATAAGAGGTTTGTGAGATGTTCTTACCATGGCAGCAGTGGGTACACTCACTTTGATTTGTTGACGTTTTTTTAATACAGCAGGTAAAAAACAGTTTTGTTAGTAGCAAATGCATTAGAATCAATTTTTTAAAACTCAATCCATGTTTATCACTAGAGGAAGTTCCTAACTTAACATCTTGTCAAGTTTCTTTGTACCACTAGAAAAATTTTAAGTTGTGAATTAGACTTTTCTAGTTCTATTTCCAAGTTCTTTACCTTAAGATCTAGAGAAGTTCAGATTGTCAATTAAAATAGATTGTTCACTGAAGTTCTTAAGCCTTTTAGAATTTCTCTCTTTTCACCTTAAGGCTTTCTTCGAACAAATTATTGTAGGCAACTTGAAGAGGTTCATTTATGATGCTATTTATTGAAGTAAAAGCAATGTAATTTACCTTACTTTCAGATTCATCATTACTAGAGACAAATCAGAATCCGAATCAGACAATGTATTCATAGCTTTACCTTTCGATTTAAGAAAACAATCCGCTTTAAAATGACCATAGCCTTTGCAGCCATGACATTGAAATTCTTGAGAGTTTTTCTTCTTATCTTTAGAGTTGAAGCTAGGTGGAGAGATGTCCTCATCATCCATAGATCATTGAACATTCCCTTAGACTTTCTTCATAAGTTTGTAATGAAGTTCTTCAATTTAATTTTTTCTAGTCTTTGCTTTCCTTTATAGCCACTTTACTTCGATCGTAAGTTTCTTACAACTCTAGATTCAAGAATTTTTTCTCTAGGTTATAAGTTGTAAGTTTCTAATGTTGTCATTAAGAACTAACAAATGGCTTGAAGTAGATAGGCCAAGTCTTTGATGATTCATCCAATTCATTGCAATTAATCATAGATCCTTAATTTAAAACATAGATCAATTATTTGACTTATGCTACAACCCTTATCCAGCCTCTATAGTACGCTTTATCTAGAGAAATTGACTTGTCACCACTCATGTGCCTACTGTCAAGATAAACGCTTTCATGTCATGAAGTATGAAACTGCAACCTTGAGTATCTTTTATAGAATTCAATTTAAAGCACTTTGATCTTACATGACTTCTTTTTCCACAATAGAAACAAGTAGGGAGATCTTGAACTTACATAAGAGGTTTGTGAGATGTTCTTACCATTGGGTACACTCAATTGCCTGTTGACATTACGGCAGGTAAAAACACAGTTTTGTTAGTACAAAGCATTAGAATCATATTTTTTAAAACTCAATCCATGTTTATCACTAGAGGAAGTTCCTACACTTAACATCTTGTCAAGTTTCTTTGTACCACTCGAAAAATGTTTAAGTTGTGAATTAGACTTTTCTAGTTCTATTTCCAAGTTCTTTACCTTAAGATCTAGAGAAGCATTAATATTTTTCAGATTGTCAATTAAAATAGATTGTTCACAATTTTTTGCCAATAAATCTTCCTTTTCTATTTCTAAGTTCTTAAGCCTTTTAGAATACAGAAGATTCTATCTTTTCACCTTAAGGCTTTCTTCGAACAAATTATGATAGGCAACTTGAAGAGGTTCATTTATGTCAACATCATCCTCTAATTCATCATCACATAAACTAACATTATCAATGCTATTTATCGATGAAGTAAAAGCAATGTAATTTACCTTACTTTCAAATTCATCATTACTAGAGGACAAATCAGAATCCGAATCAGACAATGTAACATTCATAGCTTTACCTTTCGATTTAAGAAAGGTTGGACAATCCGCTTTAAAATGACCATAGCTTTTGCAGCCATGACATTGAAATTCTTGAGAGTTTTTCTTCTTAGAATCTTTACGAACAACTTTTTCTCCTTTTTCAGTTGATTTCCGACTTGATTTTTCAATCTGTTTAGAAGAAGATGTAGGTGGTTTCTTCCACCTATTTTTCTTTTTAAAACAAAGAGCTTTCCAAAATCTTTTAACAAATAAATCAATGTCCTCATCATCCATAGACTCATTAGAACATTCAGATTTATTATTAGCAAGAGAGTTTAAAGTTATAGACTTAGACTTTTTGTTTGAGGTAATGATAATTCATAAGTTTGTAATGAACCTACAAGTTCTTCAATTTAAATTTTTTCTATGTCTTTGCTTTCCTTTATAGCCGTAGCTTTACTTCTAAATTTTTTTGTTAGAGATCGTAAGACTTTTCTTATAACTCTAGATTCAAGAATTTTTTCTCGTAGGTTATAAGTTGAATTAACAATATCGTTGAGTTTGGCATAAAAGTCATCAAATGTCTCATCTTCTTTCATTCAGATTTCTTCAAATTTTATGGCAACCATTTGAAGTTTAGAATTTTTTACTATCTTTGTACCTTCATGTGTGGTTTCTAAAATCTCCCAAGCATCTTTAGCAATTTCACATATGGAAATACGTTTAAATTCGTCGGCTGAAATACCCATGAAAATAGCATGCAAGGCACGACTATTCCATGTGTATTCGTTCATTTCCTTAGTCCACAAGCTAATGTCCTTAGGTTCAGCAGGTATTGTTTCAGTCTCACTAACTTTTGTAGCAGTCATAGGTTTAGACTATCATTTTTCGACTGAGTTCCATACTCGTTCATCCAAGGACTTCAAGAAAGCCCCCATCCTCACTTTTCAATAGGCATAGTTATTCCCATCGAAATAGGGAGGAACATATAGCGATTGACTCCTATCCATCATAGTAACTAAGGGTCAAGGATCGTTGCTAAGCTCTGATACCAGTTGAAACTAAGTTTAGACCTTAAAATATACTTAGAGGGGGGTGAATAGGTATTTAAAAAATTAATCAACACTTTCTTTCAATTATAGAAAAGCAGCTCAACCAATTTTCAGTCAATCAACAATTCAAGATCTGCAAAATACTCACACTCAACAGATTTAACAACAGATGTATTTTTAATGTAATATGGACTATACCGCAAGTACACACTCAGAATTAAATGAATTTTACACCAGTAATAACTCCAAAACATAATAGATATTCCAGCAATAAAAAACCATGATTATCACAATATTTCGGCAACTAAAAACTAAAGACAATGAGATATATGTTACAGCTTTACAATCAAAACAAAGTATGATTTACAGCAACTATATAATCAAGAAACCTACAGATGTTTTCAGCACATTAAACTCAAAGCTCTAAAATTTTTTTCACTAACTAAACACCCGTGGCAATATGATATTCCAGCAACTATTAAAACAAGACTTAAGCTATTTAACAGCAACACCACATCCAAAGTTGCAGCGATATAAAAAGCTAATAACAGATCTAATTTCTAGCAACCTAGGTACCAATGATGCAACTAATGAAATCAATTTCTAAGCAACCTAGATGCAAAAGAAAGTAATCAAAACAAAGATCAGGACAAGCAAACACTCGCAAGAACAGCAAAATCAAATCGACACCAAGATTTTGTTAACGAAGTGAAAATTCCTTGAGGATAATTTCCTCCAAGAGATAAACGTACTCTGGGTGTAGATCACACCAAGCATCTCCACTAAGAACGTCGAGACTTTACAACACGGTGATCTAGCGAAAACACATTCATTTCAAGATCTTCCTTTCTTCGTAAAGTCACCCAAAATTTCTTATTGGGTTGGTGCCTAGCACAGAAGCGAAAACCAGCAACTCTGGTCTTGTTCTTCAATGGAACCAACGAACTCGTCATCTTTCACACTTATGAATTCTTCAGCAGCTATTAATCTTGAGAAATCCTCAAAATCCTTCTTCTTGGTGATGTGATTTCAGCAACAACAGAGTAGGAGTGAATCATCCTTCAAGCAACACTTTTCCACACTCACAGCCTTCCACCAGAAGGAAGAGAATAGACTCTCACTATAGGGTATTAACAGATCGAATTTTTTTAGCAAGAAGAGAAACAGGGGATTTTTTGCTGTGGGAGCAGAATGTTCCACGTGCGTGTGTTAAAGATGCCAAGTCTTCGGGAAAGGGTTCTATTTTGTTTTAGTAAAGGTATAATAGTAAAACAGGTCATTTCAGGTTTGGGCGTATTTTCTGGAAGTTGTACACAAACGCTGTAGAAGACTCGCCAGGCTGACCCTAGGCTCACCCAACCATCTGAAAACCGTCCTAGCAGATCAGCAACAGCTCCTAAACCTTCCAAACGCAATCAGCACCCTTCCATCTACTTCCATCACATTCTATTTAGCTCCATGCCCTCCTAGATTAATCAAGTTGCCACATACAATCTAAACTGAAAAATACATTTATAAAAAATTGTTTTGACCATGGAAATGATGCCAATTTTACATAGACATTTTCATTTTCAAAGATAGATCTTTGAAGTGGTTATCATCAAATTCGAATGAGGCCGGGAGATGAATGGATGGTTATGCCTTTTGGGCTTTATAATGCTCCTAGCACCTTCATGCGCCATATGAATCATGTCTTTAAATCTTATTATTGGGCATTTTATTATTGTCTACTTTGATGATATCTTGGTGTACAGCAAGCATAAGGAGCAACACTTGGAACATCTTCTGCAAGTGTTCACAACTCTACGGGAGCGAAATTTTTTTGCCTTTTTGAAGAAATGTCATTTCTTTACGGAGAGTCTTATCTTTTTAGGCTATGTGGTGTCTAGCGAAGGGATAAAGGTGGATCCTAGCAAGATTGAAGCAATCATGACTTGGCCTATACCAAGGTCGATTCATGATATTCGAAGCTTTCATGGTCTTGCATCATTTTATTGAAGATTCATCAAAGGATTCAGCTCTATCATTGCACCCATCACCGAGTGCTTGAAGGAGTATTTTCAAGTGGACTAGTGAAGCCGAGAAGAGTTTTGAAGTTATCAAGAGAAAGATGACGGAAGCTCCAATCCTTTCCTTGCCAAATTTTGACATTTTGTTCAAAGTTGATTGTGACGCTTCTAATGTTGGCATTGGTGCAGTACTCAGCCAAGAAGGAAAGCCTATTGCCTTCTTTAGTAAAAAGTTAAGTGAGTCTCGCAAAAAATATTCGACTTATGACAAAGAATTCTATGCTATTGTTCGAGCCTTGCATCATTGGAGTCATTATCTCCTTCCTAAGGAGTTCATCTTATTCTCGGATCATGAAGCCTTGAAGTATCTGAATAGCCAAAAAAAACTCAATTTCTGACATGCCAAATGAAGTGAGTTTTTACAATCATTTTCCTTTGTTCTCAAGCATAAGTCGGGTGTTCAAAATCAAGTGGCTGATGCTTTGAGTCATCGACATTCCTTACTTTCTACTATGCAAGTTTATGTTGTGGGCTTTGAAGTGGTGAAAGAGCTTTACAAGGAGGATCCCTACTTTGCCAAGGTATGGGAAGAATGTTCTAAGGGTCCTTCTCACTCTTTTTTATTACAAAATGGTTATCTTTTCAAGGGCAATCAATTGTGTATTCCACAATGCTCTTTGAAGAATGCCATTATCATTGAAGCTCATGGTGGTGGACTTGCTGGTCACTTTGGCAGAGATAAGACTCTTTCTCTTATCAAAGAAAATTTCTATTGGCCAAAAATGGAGCGAGATGTTATGAGACATGTGGAGTGTTGTAGAGTTTGTCACATTGCCAAGAGTCATGGCCAAAATACTGGGTTATACACTCCACTTCCAATTCCTAATTCACCTTAGGAAGATGTAAGTATGGATTTTGTTGTGGGTTTGCCAAAGACTCAAAGGAACAAAGATTCAATTATCGAGGTTGTTGATTGCTATTCAAAGACGGCGCATTTTATTTCTTGTAGCAAGACTCTTGATGCTTCTCATGTGGCGGATCTCTATTTTTGAGAAGTTGTTAAGCTGCATGGAATTCCAAAGACTATCACATCGGATCAAGATACGAAGTTCATGAATCATTTTTGGCGTACTCTTTGGAGGAAGCTTGGAACAAATCTGCAATTTAGTTCAACTTGTCATCCTCAAACCGATGGACAAACGAAAGTTGTCTTTCGAAGCTTAGGAAATTTATTGAGAAGCTTTGTTGGTAAAATATTCGCCAATGGGATTTAATTCTTGCACAACTGAGTTTGCTTATAATCGGTTCCATTAGTCAAACTATGGGTTGTAGTCCATTTGAGATTGTCTATGGTCAGAATCCTATTAGTCCTTTGGACTTGGCTCCACTTCCTACTACTCATCAATTTAGTGGTGATGCCGAGGAGAAAGTGAAGAACATTAAGAAGTTGCATGAACAAGTTCGAGACCGATTCTCAAGCAAACTGAGAAGTACATGAAGCAAGCCAACAAGCACCAAAAGCCAGAAAGTTTCAAGGAAGGTGATTTTAGTGTGGATTCATCTAAGGAAAGAGCGATTTCCGGGAGAAAGACATGCTAAGCTTAGACCTAGAGCCGATGGTCCATTCAAGGTGCTTCAACACATTGGTGATAATGCGTATAAAATTGAACTTCCAGGGGAATATGGAGTTTCAACAACCTTTAATGTCTCTGACCTTTCCCATATCATGAAGAAGATGAAGAGCTAGCCTCGAGGTCGAGTCTTTTCCAACAAGGGAGCATGACACAGGTGTGGTCAGCACAAAAGGTCGAGATTGAAATTAAATTCTGGAATGATTTACGAAGGTTTTCTATTCGACCTATGGCTTGTTGGAAAAATCTACAAGACTAGTTTCCAAAGCATCAAACGACGTACAATTTGAAGTTTTCTAGACGAAGTTATGGTTAAATTACTCCAAAAGGTCAGGCTGGCAGCTAATTCCGAGGTCTAGCGAATTTTGGACGAGTTTGCTATTTTTAGCTTGTTCTTTTGGATTTTCAAATGTCTTTTCATTTTCCTAAGAGTCTTTTATGTTTCATGTCTCAATTAATATTTTAGAAGATGTATTTCTCATTTACTCATGCTTGGAGGGTTGTTCCAAGCTTTACTATTTAAACCCCTATCTTGTAGCGAAAAAAAGGAGAGATTTTGAGTGTTTATACAACTTGAGCCTTAGGCTACTTTGAAGAAGGATTTCTTCTACAAATCTTATCCTTCGGTGGATTCCGATAGGTGACGAGTTCTTGCTCTGTATCCCGTGTTGGATTACATTGGGTGGTGATTTCTGTATCCCTTTGTGTTCTACTTGGTGGTGAGCTTATCTATCCAAGTGTGTGAGTTAGAGTGTGTTTCTGAGTGTTTTCCCAACGTTCCACAAACATCCGGAGATACCCTTACATTATCCCGACGTCTCATTACTATCTCGAGGTGTCTATCTATCCCGGGTTATCATTTCCCGAGGTTCCCATTACTATTTTCAAGGTGTCCATTTCTCTCATTCCAACCATCCCGAGATGCTCCCGAGGTGTCCCGCGCTTTCCCCGGTTAATCCCGGTATCAAAAATTTTCAAACTCTCACAATTTTTGACAAGAAAACACCGAGTTTCGTTCTTTCGATTCTTTTTTTAAGCCTTCAACGTTCAATCCTATCCCGGGGCCTAAATCCGCTACACGTTTTGTCAAGGTACAAGTTAATGGTAACGGTGCTGTCCGGTTCCATGGTAGAAGAAAGGTAATTCATGACTCATGAGTTCGTAGTCAAACGTGGCCCTTTCTTTGTGGAAGGATTGCAGCCTTTCCCACCGAAAAATAGAAGTTCTGTTTGGAAGTGTATAGGAATTTGGGTATAGATGTGTAAAACTTTTTTCTGCTAACTTCTTTCTCGTAATTTGGATGTGTAAATCACTCTTTTAATTCGAAGTCACCGTGCCTAACAAGGGCGGCGATGAAATGAAATTGCATCTCTTATTTGATTGTGCTTTCATGATGTTTGGGATATATATGCATATCTTTTGTTCTACCGAAAGATGATGTATCTTCGTATTGAGTTTGCTTTCGTATTGGTGTTGGTACATAATGTGCATATGCTATATGCGTAGTTAACCATTGCAGTAATAGATTTGTAGAACCAAGGAATTCAAAAGATAAAAAAAAACAAATTAAGAAGAAGCCTACCTTTTCAAATTCTGGTGATTGCGGATTTACGCCCCCTGTTCCTTGTTTTGGGTAAGTGGTAACTTGTAATGTTTTAAACTAAAATTTACAAGAGTTGGGGGAAACCCTCCCTCATATAGCCTGGGACACTATCCCTCAATACGTAGTATAACCCACAATTAAGTGCATCCCAGCAAAAGATGATGTCGAATAATGCTAGTATTTGGGTGCAATCTCTTAATGCGAAATATTGTCATGGTTCATCCTTCCTGAAGGCTAGAGAGCCACATGGCGCCTCGTGGGCTTGGCAAAGTATGATGAGTACGAGGGACATTATGAAGGCGGGGTTTTGTTGGAAAATTAACACGGGGCAGGAGCTAAATTTATGGACCGATCCCTGGGTCCCCGGCATTGCAGGTTTTATTCCTAAAATCAAATGGGGTGCTGTGGTGCCTCGTACCTTTAATATTGTCAGCGATCTTGAGCATCTCCCTTTCTACTCCCTCCTTACAAGATACACCTCGTTGGATTCTCTCAGCCAAAGGAGTCTACACGGTGAAGGACGCTTATCTCACCGACCAACACTTTCGTTTTCAGGACACAGGACCTTTAACCAAGCAGGAGTGGAAGTATCCTTTGTAGGGGTTTTCAATCAGCTCCTTGTCCTTGTATCCTTTGTGGAAGTATGGGGGAAACTCCGGAGCATTTGTTCTTGAAACCCTCGATTAGCTCTTGGTTATGGCTATTGGGACCTTGGCCTATGTTAACTCTTCCGTTCGCTGGTTTTTCTATTCATCGTTGGATTAAATTTATCTTGAATCCGGCGAATTTACCTCAGGAAGTGCAAGCTGATTGGACCAAAATGATGCCGGCGGTTACTATTGTTAGAATTATGTGCCCTCGATAACCAAACGAGTAATTCAGTCCTAATATCTCATATGGAATATAGTTTGGTGGAAGGAATTAATTGTATGTAAAAGGGGTATATTTGCAATAATCTCAAATTTCAGGGATCAATTACAATATGTTGATGGACTTGATTGTAATTAGTAGAAGCCCTAATTTTATTAGAAGAAGAGTTCTTCAAGTTTAATCCTACGGCTGGAATTTGAGATCCCTAAGGATCCTATGTCTCATGCTCTCTCTAGGGTTTCCCAAGGCCTATAAATATAACTGTTATATTCTAGGGGTTGGCTATCAGAACCTATTAGAGAAATCCCTAAAATGAGAGAGTGACATAAATCCCTTAGGAGGCAAGACATTTGTGTTGCTATTGTTGTTCTATTCTGAATTGCTGGAGCTTTGGATTGGATCGTGAAGCGGGTTGAAACTTGTGGATTCCCGAATTACTATATCAAGGTAAGTAATCGAATCCGCAATTGCAATTATAATCCTGATAGATGTTTTGTTGAAAACATGTTATTTATTTAGTTTAATTCCGCATAAACTATCAGTGGTATCAGAGCCAGGTTCGTATGATTGCAATTGTTGGATTATATGACCTTGCTAATTTTTGATTGAGAATCAAAAGCTAAAACCCTTTCGTTACTGTTCACGCACTATTATGAATATTGGAAAAATGTTATTGTATGACAATTCGTTTTACTGTTCACGGTTTTTGTTCATAAAATTTTTATGAGTTATGAACATTAACATTTTGGAATGTTTAAAAAATAAAAAATAAAAACACTGTTCACGTGATGAACAGTGACGCCGGAGTCGTGGTGGCTGGCCGCAGGCCAACCTTGCATTCCTGCAAGGGGCCAGCGGCGCCCAGGGCATTGAGATGCCCTGGGTCAAATGCTTGGGCCTCGGGTAGGGCAACAGTTGCCCTACCCTGGCCCAAGGCTAGAAGCCCAGCCCAAAAGTTGGGCTGGGTCAAAAAAAAAAAAAAAGGAGATAAAAGGGTGTATTGGGCTGGGTTCTAACCCAGCCCAACCCTTGGGCTGAGTTTAGAACCCAGCCCGACCCAAGGGTTGGCTGGGCTCGGAGCCCAGCCCAACTCGCGGGATGGGTGGGCTGGGAGCCCACCCAATGATTGGGCCGGGCTGGGTTGTGAACCAACCCACGCGCCAAGCTGGACCGGCCTGACCGGTCCGGGGCTGGACCGGTCTGACCGGTCTGGCAAGGGTCCGACCGGTTTGACCGGTGACCCAAGTTAACCGGATTAATTTTCTTAATTTCTTGGGAAGATAAGTGTCTACATCTCAGTGGGAGTGTCTACTAAAATAGTGACATAAACTCACAAGAATTTGGAACACACTTAGATAATGGAATGCACGAACCAAATAAACGCAAGTACTAAAATAGTATAAGATGTGTTTATTTAGGTAGGCCAAAAGAAAATCGAGAATCACAAATATTTTAAAATATTTTGCATATGATGTAAATATTGATGAATAGTAGCTATTCGCCTTTACAAGATATGTACAATGATAACCAAAATGGGATTGTTGTTGCATGTAAGGTAGAGGTTCTCGATACCCATTTAGAATAACATGAATATAAATGTTATATTTCTCATTGTTGCGATATATTTGATATATCTGTTTGTTGTTTGAATGGGTGGTACCATTAGTATTTCAAAAACCTGAATCTAATGGAAAATATATATGTGAAATTGTTTTGCAGATTCAAAAATGACTTTTAATCCTTTGGCTAGGATTCTGGATGACAATCGGTTGACAGGACCGAATTATATTGATTGGAAGAGAAATCTTATGATTATTCTCTCAGCCGATAAGATCGGTTATGTTCTCACCTCTGAGACACCTGAGCTTGCCCTGAACAATGCCACTGAGGAAGAAAAGAGAGTCTTTAACAAATGGCATGATGATGATAATATGGCAAAGTGCTATATTATGGCCTCAATCTCAAATATTTTGCAGAAAGATTGTGAGGGCATAGCTACAGCTGCAAGGCGCTATGTTGCATCTCCAAGAAATGTTTGGAGAGCAGAGCAGATCTGCTAGGCAGACTGCTATGAAGAATCTGATGTCCACCAAAATGGTGGAAGGGAGCCCAGTTCGGGAACATGTCTTGAAGATGATTTCTTTCATCAACGAACTGGATTTTTTGGGAGCTGAGATGGATGGTGACACAAAAGTTGATGCCATTCTTTCATCTCTGCCTGATTCTTTTAATCAGTTTGTCCTTAATTACAACATGAACAAGATGAGTGTGACATTGTCAGAGCTGCTCAATATGTTGCAGTCAGCTCAAGATCTCATCAAGAAGGACAAACCTACTGTGATGGTCACAGAGAAATCTAATGCCTCTATGAAACTGAAACCCAAGTTTAAGAACTTCAAGAAAAATAATAAGGGGTATCAGGCAGCTAAGAATGTTCAAGGTGAACAAAGAAACAAAGGAGGTGACAAGAACAAAGGCAAAGGAAATTGTTTCCATTGCGGCAAGCCCGGTCACTGGAAGAGAAACTGCCGAGTTTACTTAGCTTCTCTTAAAAAGGGCAAACCTTCTGAAGGTATATCTGATATGCTTGTAATTGAATTGAATTTAATGGATGGTCCGTTTAATTCATGGTGTGTGGATTCTGGTTCTACATCTCACATCTGCAATATGTTGCAGGGGTTCAAGGAGACCAGAAGGCTCCATGAAGGGGAGCTGATCCTTAAGATGGGGACGGGTGCAACTGTTGCAGCGACCGCCATCGGAATTTTTAGTTTAGAATTATCTAATAATAGAATTTTGATTCTAGAAGACTGTCTTTATGTTCCAGAAGTTCGTAGAAATTTGATTTTGTTTCAAAACTTGCTTTATCTGGATATTCATTTCTTTTCAATTCCAAGCTTGTTATTAAATTTCAAAATAAATTTGTTGCTTCTGGAATTATTTATGATGGTCTTTATCTTTTGAATGTTGATAATTCTTTGAATAATATTGAGAATGATGATTCCAGTGTGTTATCCCTTAAGAGGAAAAGGGATGTTAATCCAACTTACTTGTGGCATCTAAAACTTGGTCATGCCAATATTGATAGGATCAATAGATTGGTAAGGGATGGGCCATTGCAATTTTAAAATTGAGCCCTATCCAATCTGTGAGCCCTGCTTGCAAGGAAAGATGACTAAAAGTCCTTTTACGGGAAAAGGAATTAGAGCCACAGAAGTATTAGGATTAATACATACTGATGTTTGTGGTCCCTTCAATCATATGGCAAGAGGAGGTTTCTCTTATTTCATTACTTTCATTGATGATTATTCCAGGTATGGTTATCTATACCTGATGAAAGCATAAATCGGAATCCTTTGAAAAGTTCAAGGAATTCCACAATGAAGTTGAGAAACAGATTGGAAAGTCCATTAAAATGATTCGCTCCGATAGGGGAGGCGAATACCTCTTGGATGATTTTAAAGTTTATCTTAAAGATCATGGAATCATATCTCAACTCACACCACCAGGCACACCACAGCACAATGGTGTTGCAGAAAGAAGGAATAGAACCCTATTGGATATGGTTCGTTCCATGATGAGCATATCTGAGTTGCCTATATCATTTTGGGGACATGCTTTGGAGACCGCTGTTTACTTGTTAAACAGGATCCCTACAAAATCAGTTCCTAATACCCCATATGAGTTATGGACTGGCAAGAAGCCAAGCCTAAATCATATTAAGATATGGGGTTGTCCAGCTCATGTTAAAAGGTTTAATGTGGATAAGCTGGGATCAAGGACTGATAATGCCTATTTGTGGGCTATCCCAAAATGACTACTGGTTTCTACTTCTATAATCCAAATGAAAACAAAGTGTTTGTTAGCAGGAATGCTACTTTTCTTGAAGAGGATTATAGTTTGAATGAAACTGAGAGTAGAGTTGCTCTTGATGAGCAAAGAGATAGTACAGTGACTGAGCAGAATGAGAATAATGATGATCAAGTGATTATTCCCACTGATCAAACTGAACCTGTTGAGACACAAGAGCCTCGTCGTAGTAAAAGGATTATAAGACCTCCAGTAAAATTCAGTTTGTTAAATGAGATTTATCAAATGGATTCTGAGGGACTGGAGATTGATCCTTGTGATTATACAGAGGCTATGAAAGACAAAGATGCTAAGCATTGGCATGTGGCCATGGAATCAGAGATGGACTCCATGTATTCCAACAAGGTATGGACCTTGGTAGACAAACCAGAAGGCATTAAGCCTATAGGTTGCAAATGGGTCTACAAAAGGAAACTTGGACCAACAGGAAAGGTAGAGACCTTTAAAGCTAGGCTGGTAGCGAAAGGGTATACTCAAAAGGCTGGTATTGATTATGAGGAAACCTTTTCACCAGTAGCTATGCTAAAGTCCATAAGGATTCTGTTGTCAATTGCAGCATACTATGATTATGAGATATGGCAGATGGATGTGAAAACCGCATTCTTGAATGGGTACATCCATGAAGAAATTTATATGGACCAGCCAAGAGGTTTCATATCTCAGGAAAATGAATCAAAAGTGTGCAAATTGGAGAAATCCATTTATGGCCTAAAACAAGCATCACGTTGTTGGAACATCCGTTTTAATGAGTCAATCAAAATGTTTGGTTTCTCACAAAACATGGATGAACCTTGTGTCTACAAGAAGGTTAGTGGGAGTGCTATCACCTTTTTGGTTCTTTATGTAGATGACTACTCATTGGGAATGATGTAGGGCTTTGTCATCTGTGAAAATGTGGTTGTCTAACCAATTTTCAATAAACCTTATATCGGGATCTGTTTCAAAGAGATTTTTACAAAGCAATATATTGACAATATTTGCTAGATTTAGCATGGTAAATTCCAAGAAAGGGTTTTTAGACATGGAATTCATCTCTCTAAGCAGATGTGTCCAAAAACACCTGAAGAAAGAGAGAAGATGAGTAACTGCCATTATGCTTCGGCTGTAGGAAGTCTCATGTATGCTATGCTTTGTACTAGACCTGATATCAGTCACGCAGTTAGCGTTGTGAGTAGATACCAATCCAATCCAGGTCCAGAACATTGGTCAGCAGTAAAACATATCCTCAGGTATTTGAGAAATACAAAACACTATTTCTTAGTGTATGGTAGTGAGGATCTGACTGTCCAGGGATATACAGATTCGGATTTTCAATCAGACATTGATGATAGAAGATCAACATCCGGGTTTGTGTTCCTTCTTGGCAAAGGAGCATTCAGTTGGAGAAGTTTCAAGCAACTGCTGGAGGCAGAATATGTTGCTTGAAGCTGCAAAGGAAGCTGTGTGGATTAAGTTCATTCAAGAACTTGAAGTTGTCCCTTCGATTGAATAACAATGGTGCAATTTGGAACCAAGGCTCATACATAGAAGCGTGCTGCCATCAGCTGAAGTGGCACGAAGCTCATTCATCCCTTGTCATTCATGAGGTTAACTGGATAACGCCATTTGCATGATGCAATGGCAACAAAGGTCTCAGGAAGGCATATAGAACGTCGTTTTCACCTAATATGTATATCATATCAAGAGGTGATCACAATGGTGGGTTATCAGCTGATAATTTAGCTGATCTATTTACAACATCTCATGTGTTTGAGAAACATATTAAGGGTATGGGTTTGAGATATATGTATGATTGGGTTTGACGTTATATTTTTCCTTTATTATTTGATAATAAAAGTTTATTTGTTTTTCACATATATTATTGTTGTTATGGGTTTATACGTAACATGAGATGTTATGTATGTAAATTTGTTCAGGCAACATTGTAGAAAAATCATGCTAGAGATTAATGAATCAAAGGCAGGGAATAATAATTTTTCAGTTCCTTATAAGCCTGAAATTGTTCTAGACTTTTGTGTCATAAAGTCTACACTTCATCAATAATGAAGACTCTCTACGGTGTCAAATTTGCCACAAATATGGTCATGATGCTCTTAAATATTGGCATTAGGATACTAATTATATGCTCGAAGCCTTAGCAGCACTCACACTCAACAATGACGATGACCACGAGTGGATTATTGATACAGGGGCCTCAGCACACATGACTTTCAACCCAGGTATCTTACATAATATTTATCCATATATTGGCAATGACCCTGTAATTGTAGGTAAGGGCTTTATTATAAATTACTCATATTTAGTTTTAGTCGTTCATTGAAAATGATACTTACCTTATTCCTTCAAAAAATGTTTTACTTGTACCTGATCTTGGAATAAACTTACTATCTATTGGCCAATTAACATCTGATTCTCCTTGCAATCTTGTATTGGAGTTAGATTGACATTAGTCGTGGGTTAGACTGTTGTTAACCTGTGAATTGACAGCATTTTGTGTTTGAATTTGTTTGGTGCGTGAATTTAGTATAAAGGTGAAAAGTAATTGCACTGAGTTTTTTAAAATACTTAGTCACCCGTCCAGGTATAGTTTGGGTCGAAATTTGAGTTTTCAATATGCAAGTCTGAAAGCACCAAAAGGAGAACTCTCATTGTCTAAGTTGGAGAGCACCTCCCCAAGGAACGATAAGGTTAATTTCGATACACCTATAAGGGAAGGTTTTGCAATTGGTGTTGTGGTTATATGTGCAATTCGGAGGGACAAGTCAAGTGGTAGGGGCTACAGTACAAGAATTTGACGCTACTAGCCCGCTGTAAAGGGAGATATGTGCGGCTAAGGTGGGTATAGATGAAGCTATTCGTGAAGGATTTAGGACCGTGAACGTTAAAGGAGATTCTTTACTTGCAATCACGGCTCTTCGCATCTACCCTCGAAGGCAGGAATGGGCATTGTAGTACCCCTCTCGATTAAATAGTATTTTTATAATATTTTAGATTGATCTCGAGATTTAAAAAAAAAAGATTATTTAATGCGAAATTTTTTGTGATTATTGTTCTTGTGACTACTATTTATGACATATTCTATATTTTCTTGTTTTAGCAAATGGGATTAGTTTAATGATAGAAATATTAGAGGCATTAAATCAGCAGTAATGCTTATATATTAATTTTCTTAAAGAGGACCTTTTTAAATTGTGAAAAATGCGTGTACTTTAGCCCTCAAATTTTTCATTCCCTCTTGTGATGTTATAGTCTAGATTAGATTTAATAAGATTGACGTGTGGGCCTCGCTTGGTGAGTATGTGGTCTTGGGCTAGGGCTTGAAGTGAAGCCCATTAGTTGAAAAATGCATGGACCAATCGGCAAACAAAGAAAAGAGAGAGATCTTAGAATATTTTAGAGGTAAATTCATACTTAGCCCCTTATGTTTGGGCAAAAATCAAGTTACTATTCTTATTTTTCAATCCAACAATTTGAGACCCATAACTTTCAAAACTTATCAATCTTCGCCCCCTGTCTAAATCAGACGTTAAGTCCGACGGAAAATCATGCAAAATGATTAAAATGCCCCTCAAAGGCTAAATTTTAAAAAATAAATAAAAATAATATAAATTTAAGAAATAAATTAAAAATAAATAGATTATTGAAATAGAGTTTCAATAGTTTATTTAAAAATATCATTTTTTATTTTTAATGAATTTTTTTAATTTTTTTAGTAATTTTATTTTGGAGGGGCATTTTGGTCATTTTTCATACTTTTCCGTTTGATTTAACGTCTAATTTAGAGGGGGGCGAAGATCGATAGGTTTTGAAAATTATGGGTCTCGGATTGAAAAATCTAACCTGCCTAAACATAGGGACTAACTATGAGTTTATCCCAATATTTTAGAAACTTCAAATGATTGCCTAGGTTAGAACATGAGTGACACTTGGCATAGAGCGCACATTAGCTACCCAAACCGGCCATAGAGATTGTTTGCTTCTTTTAGTTAACTTTAGGAATAATCATGGCTATTAGTAGGGTAGTTGGCAGATTAGAGTTAACCCTAATGGCATTAGCTAGGGTTAAGGGTACTATAAAAGGGAAGGAGAGCCAAGGGGCTTATTTTTCCCCTTGACATCACGAGCAAAGAGAGAGAGTGGCATGAGAAAGATAGAGGAGCCGAGAAAGAAAGAAGAAGAAGAAAAGACGGAAGAAAGAGGATGAGAAAATAATGGTGTTGGTAAGTTGTCTCATACTCAAATCCTCTAGAGTTTTGTTAGAGTTCAAAGGTTTAACTTCTTTTCATTTTGTCACTAGGTGACCTATTCTTCTTAGCTTTTAAGAGAAGAAGATCTTGCTTCAAAGGTAAGGGTGTTAGCTTTGTGTAGTATGTAGTTATGGGGGTGAAAAATGTGATGAAAATGTTAAAGAGGTTGTATGAAGGTCACGGGTTGACTTGTGTGAGTGAGAATATAGTTTTCCTTTGAAGATTTGTGGTTGCATGTGACTTGATTGATATATGTAGTTGAAAGAGATGTTTTTTTGAAACTTGATGCTTCCTATTTTTGCAAAAAGCTTAGTTGTAGAGAATGGATGATGGAAACTTGTATCTTGGTTTACTTCTTAGACTTTGCATGTTGAAGATTTGAAACTAAGGATCAAAATGTTGAGATTTGGACACAAAGGGAGTCACGGGTTGGGAGGGTTTTACCCTCTTATGTGGTTTTGAACATCAAGTATGAGATAAGCCTAGGTTGATCTTTAGATGATAAAATATTGATGCTATGAGACATTCATAACCAAATATATGCATGCATGTTGCCCTTAAGTAATGAAAACTAGTTGCATGTCATCTTTATATTGATAACTTGTTGAGATCAAGCATGCAAATATTCTTTTGGTGATAAATGGTTGTCTTGACATTAGAGGATGCATCGATGTGCCTTACATGTCTCATGTAATGACCTAAAATGTCAAAAGGGAGCCATAGAGGCCACGGGTCCTTGGGTTTTTCAACCTAGAGGATGGCTCTTGGTACCTTTGACATTTTAGGTGCATAATTGAGTTATTTTGGGTTAATTTGCTCACTAATTTAGTCTTAATCAAATTTGGGCACGTTGTATCTTGAGGGTTTATAGGACTTTTGAATAAATATAGGGTTCTATAAATGGGGAATGTAGAAACTTGGAAAAAAGGGTGTAAAAGGGCAAATTGGTCAAACCGAGTTTTAAGAAATAAAATAGAAACCTATGTTTCTAAATGTGTAAGTTAGTGTTTGAAACTTAAAGGTAATAAGAGAAATGATTTAATGAGGTAAGGGAGGCCTTAAGAGGTAAAACATCTTGTTCTAATTTCTGCTCCTCCTCTCTCTCTCCCCCAATAGCTTGAGTATGGCTTCTAATTTTTTCGACCGTTGCAAAAACGTTGGGTATTTTAACCTTTTTATAAAATGGAAATGAGGGTATACTTGACTCGTGCAACCCAGCAGAAACATTAAAGAGTGTTATTAGTTATCAAAAAATTCTCCCTAATAACTCACTCGACTTCGATTTTTTTATTCGTTATAGCAGAATGGACAAAAGCCGAGATCTAGAGAGATTGTTGGCAGCGCTAAGAGAGAAAGACAAAAGCGGGAAGATGGAGATGGAAAAGGCAAAGGGAGAGCACAAATGGAGGAAGACAATGGCGCCACGGGAGCAAGTGGCACTAGGGTCCTCGATGAATCTGAGAAGATCAGCGGGGATTTCGGCCAAAAGGGGATCCAATTGATGGAGAGGGTTTGGTTCTGAACGGAGATAGGGAGATGGGATTTGAATAGAGTTTGGAATTGGAAGATAGTGACTTGCGAGCTTTGGATTGAAACTCACTCCAAACCATCGTGACTTCAGACTTTGAGCATTATCTTGAAGAACTAAACTAGGCTCCCAGAGAAGAATTCACAATTAAAGAAATAGTTGAAGACGCTTGTTGTTGCAATGGTTTTAGTCTGAAATTTGGTCGGAGTGCTTGAAGTGGGAAAGAAGCGAGAGAAACTCTGGGTTTGCTTTCTTTAGGAACATCCTATTCTAATTTTTGCTCCCTCAACTCTGTCTCTCTATCTCTCTTACTCTCTCAGGTTTCTGTCTAGCTCTCTGATCCTCTCTCTCTCTCTCTCTCTCTCTCTCCAATAGCTTGAGTATGGCTTCTGGTTTTTTCAACCGTTGCAGAAACGTTGGGTTTTTTAGCTTTTTAAAATCGAAATGGGGGTATATTTGACTCGTATGACTCGACAGAAAAATTCAAAAGTGTTTTTTAATTATCAAAAAATTCTCCCCAATAACTCGTGCGACTCCGGTTTGTTCATCTATTATAACAGAATGGATAGAAGCCGAGAACCATAGAGATTTTCAGCAGTGCAAGAGAGAAAGACAAAAGTGAGAAGACAAGATGGAAAAGGCAAAGGGAGAGAGCAAATGGAGGAAGACAATGGAGCAATGGGAGCGAGTGACACTAGGGTCCTCAATGAATCTGAGAAGATTGGCGGGGGTTTCGGCTAAGAGGGTTCTGATTGATGGAGAGGGTTTGGTTCTGGACGGAGATATGGAGATGGTATTGGAATAAAGTTTTGAATTGGGAGAGAGTGACTTGTGAGCTCTGGATTGAAACTTGCTCCAAGCCGTCGTGGCTTCAAACTCTAAGCATCATCTTGAAGAACTAAACTAGGCTCCAGGAGAATAATTCATAATTGAAGAAATAGTTGAAGACGCTTGCTATTGCAGCGATTTTAGTGTGGAATTTGGTCGGTGTGCTGGAAGTGGAAACAAAGCAAGGGAAACTCTAGGTTTGCTTTCTTAAGGAACATCTTGAACTAATTTTTGCATCCTCAACTCTATCTCTTTATCTCTCTCACTCTCTTAGGTTTCTGTCTAGCTCTTGGATCACCTCTCTATCTCTTTCTCCCAACAGCTTGAGTATGGCTTCTAGTTTTTTCAACCATTGTAGAAACGTTTGGTCTTTTAGCTTCTTTTAAAATGGAAATTGGGGGAATTTAAACTTGAGTGACTAGGCAGAAAAATAAAAGAGGGTTTTTTAATTGTCAAAGAATTCTCCCTAGTAACTCGTGCGACTCTGGTTTTTTTCATTTGTTATAGCAGAATGGGCAGAAGCCGAGACCTAGAGAGATTGTCAACAGCGCGAAGGGAGAAAGACAAAAGCGGGAAGACAAAGAAGGAAAATGCAAACGTAGAGTGCAAATGAAGGAAGACAATGGAGCCATGGGAGTGCGTGGCACTAGGTTCCTCAATGAATTTGAAAAGATTGGTGGGGGTTTCGGCCAAGATGGGTTCTGATTGGTGGAAAGGGTTTGGTTCTAGACGAAGATGTGGAGATAGGTTTGGAATACCATCATTTTGAATAACTAAACTAGGCTCCAAGAGAAGAATTCACAATTGAAGACACTTACTGTTGCAACAGTTTTAGTGTGGAATTTGGTAGGAGTGCTTGAAGTGGAAATGAAGCAAGAGAAACTCTAGGTTTGCTTTCTTGAGGAATTTCCATTTCTAATTTCTGCTCCCTCAACTCTGTCTCTCTATCTCTCATGCTCTCTCAAGTTTTTGTCTAGCTCTCTGATCCCCGCTCTCTTTCTCCCAATAGATTAAGTATGGCTTTTGTCTTTTTCAACCATTGTAGAAACGTTCAGTCTTTTAGCTTTCTTTAAAATGGAAATGGGGGTATATTTGACTCGAGCGTCCTTGCAGAAAAATTAAAGAGTGTTTTTTAATTATCAAAAAATTCCCTCCAATAACTCATGCGACTCTGGTTTATTCATTTGTTATAACATAATGGACAGAAGCCGAGACCCATAAAGATTTTCAGTAGTGCAAAGAGAGAAAGATAAAAGCGAGAAGACAAGATGGAAAAGGCAACGGGAGAGTGCAAATGGAGGAAGACAATAGAGCCATGGGAGCGAGTGACACTCGGGTCCTCCATGAATCTGAGAGGATCGGCGAGGGTTTCGGCTAAAAGGGGTTCCAATTGGTGGAAATGGTTTGGTTTTGGATGGAGATATGGAGATCGTATTGGAATAGAGTTTTGAATTGGGAGAGAGTGACTTGTGAGCTCTTGATTGAAACTTGCTCAAGCGGTCATGGCTTCAGACTTTGAGCATCATTTTGAAAAACTAAACTAGGCTCTTGGAGAAGAATTCACAATTGAAGAAATAGTTGAAAATGCTTGTTGTTGTAACGATTTTAGTATGGAATTTGATCGGTGTGCTGGAAGTGGAAACGAAACGAGGGAAACTTTGGCTTTGGAAGATAGTTTTGAAATGGGAGACAGTGACTTGTGAGCTCTAGATTGAAACTCGCTCCTAGAAGAACTAAGTTGGGCTCCCAGAGAAGAATTCACAATTGAAGAAATAGTTGAAGACTCTTGTTGTTGCAACAATATTAGTGTTGAATTTGGTTGGAATGATGGAAGTAGAAAGGAAGCGAGGGATGTTGGCTTTTATTCACAATCGATATTTTGATGATTTCAATAAATAGATTAAGTTTACAAAATGGACATCTTCAAAGACAAAGACATTTTTATCAAAGAGCCAAAGACAAGAAGATTGAAGATCAAGAAGATGCAAGGAGCTCAAAAGTGAAGATTCAAGACCTTAGGGTATAACCTTGTAACTCTTAGTTTCACTTTTGACAAGGATTTGAATCACACACTTGCATATCTTTCAAAACGTGCGTAAACATTTTTACCTCTTGTTTGAAAGATCAAATGTTTTTTTGAATGGTTTCAAAACACCCCAATCAACTCCCAAACCTTTTATATACTTATGGGAAGTTAGTCTTAAAATTGGGTGTTTCAAAATGGTCAAAATCTTAAATGAATCGGATCATTTGCTTAAGTTAAAGAGGTTGACTGCCTAGTGAAGCGGTCTACCGGTCTTCAATTGCTTGGCATAGCAATTGACCGGTCTATGATTTGAAATAGATCCGTTGAGCCCTGACAATGTGACCGTTGGGTAACGGTAACCCTAAAGCGGTCAACCGGTACATAAGCGGTCAACCGGTACAACGGTAATATTCCTAACGGCTAGTTTCTTATGTGCCTTATATAAAGACCTTCCTATTGTCTTTAAACAAGAGAGAATGACCACATATCATTTTATATAGCTTAAGAAAAATCTTAAACCTTCCTATTCCATATTTCTCATATCATTCACACAAATTACACTTTCTTATCCTTGTCATTGTATGAATCAAAGAGATAGAACTTTTCATTTTCATATCCACTCTTTGAGAGAGTTTATTCTTGTATCTTCCTATCTAAAGAGGTGATTCTTTTAGTGAGGTTGTTCACTAAAGAAGAAGCTTAGAGAGGGTATATCTCAAGCTTGGTTGGGTTGTGAGTGGTGAGCCCGAAAATCATTTGAGGTTTGAGTGTTGAGCCCGAGAAAGCACTTGTAAGGTTCTCTAGCACCCGGAAACTAGAGTGTATACTATTTAAAAGATAGTGGGAAAACCTCAAGGCTCGGTAAAGAAGCTTGAGGGGTGGATGTAGGCAGGTTTGCCGAACCACCTAAAAATCTCGTGTTTGCTTCTCTAAACCCTACTCTTTACATTTAGCACTTATTTACTTGTTGCATCAATATACTTGTGCTAAACTAATATTTAATTCGCAAACACGACTTTAGGGGTTAAAAGCGAAAAAGTTTGGAAACCCAATTCACCCCCTTCTTAGGTTGCCTTAATCTTAGGATTTACAAGGGAAATTCTGGGTTTGCTTTCTTAAGGAACATCCTGATCTATTTTCTACTCCCTCAACTCTATCTCTCTATCTCTCTCGCTCTCTCAAGTTTCTATCTAGCTCTCTGATCTCCTCTCTCACACACTCTCTCTCTCCCCAATAGATTGAGTATGGCTTTTGGTTTTTTTAATTGTTGTTGAAACGTTCGGTCTTTTATCTATCTTTAAAAGGCAATGAGAGAGCGCGAAGAGAGAAAGACAAAAACAAGAAGACAGAGATAGAAAAGGCAATGAGAGAGCGCTAATGGAGGAAGACAATGGAGCCATAGGAGGGATTGGCGCTAGGGTCCTCAGTGAATCTAAGAAAATCAATAGGGGTTTCGGACAAGAGGTGTTCCGATTGGTGGAGTGGGTTTGGTTTTGGACAAAGATATAGAGATGTGATTGGAATGGAGTTTTGAAATGGGAGACAGGGACTTGCGAGCTCTGGATTGAAACTCGCTCCAATCCATCGCTTCTTCAAACTCTGTGCATCATCTATAAGAACTACATTGGGCTACTGTAGAAGAATTTGCAATTGAAGAAATAGTTGAAGACGCTTGCTATTGCAGCGGTTTTAGTGTGGAATTTGGTTGGAATGCTTGAAGTGGAATCACTGAGAGGAAAACTCTGGGTTCGCTTTCTTGAGGAATGGGTTGAGGAATATCTTGTTCTAATTTCTGCTCCCTCAATTCTGTCTCTCTATCTCTCTCGCTCTCTATGGTTTTTGTCTAGCTTTCTGACTCTCTCTCTCTCTCTGTCCCCAATAGTTTTTGTACGGCTTTTAATTTTTTCAACTATTGCAGAAACATTGGGTCTTTTAGCTTTTTTTTAAATGGAAATGAGGGGTATATTTGACTCGTGCAACCCGGCAGAAAAAGTAATGAGTATTTTTTAATTATCAAAAAATTCTCCCCAATAACTCGTGCATCTTCGGTTTTTTCATCCATTATAGCAACCATTAATTTTCCACTTACCCTTACCTACTCGAGCTTGTGGTGGTTCCTTGCCTACAAGTGAGCCGTACTAAGGTCGTCTCTCAAATGATTTAAAATTTCACTTGATACAACACACAATCATTCATTTCAACCAAAACATGTTATATTGTGGCACATATATTTCTTTACTAACCAGCAGTGATTCTACAATATAAAACTCTATTTTAATGTCACGCCCCAAATAATAGCCCAACGGGGGCTAATGATAGCCACAAACATTCACAACGACGAACGCTCCAACGCACTTACTAAAATCTTGCAGCGGAATTTTTTTTTTTTTTTAAACACCTACACTAATTAGAAAATATGAATTACTAAAAAAATTTATTTCCTTATACGCAAGCTGACACATAGGCCCTCAAACGTTCTACTGAAGTGTACGAATATGTAAATAAATATACGCGAAATAAAAAACGTATAACTATATCAAATAACACGCATAGAGAAACATTTAGAAATCTAATCTTCAGGCAATAACTTAAAGCAATAATTATGATTACATCATGGTTCCAAAATATAAGTTGCTTAAGAGTCTTAAGTTGGTCTCGTAGCCTAAACAGACCACGACCATATCATTATGGAGGTTCATATCAGCTCTTTCAAAAAAATTTAGGATCTACATGAATTGCGAATTAGGGGAGGGCACCCTCGTCAGCCCCCTCTTCAGGTTCCAGATCTATATATGTGCCAAAAATAAATGCATGTTTATGTATGCGACTCTTGTACATGCAAATGTGCTTAAAAATCCTTTTATCCTTATTTGGGCTACTTCTCTCGCTCCATTACCCTGAAGTCAGGGTTGTGCATTCCCTTCGGAACTGTTCCCTTTCCCTTGGGAACATGTCATTTGGTCGAGCTAACCCTTGATGTGGCCCCAGGCCTGATGGCTAGACACGACCCTTAGAGGTCCACACCTTCTCGCATTCGTCCTTCAGTGTGGTTGCACATACCTCGAGGACTACCCATCCTTCTTGCATTCGTCCTTCGAGTGGATGCACCTATCATACTTAGGTACAGTACGACCATCCTATTTAGCCCCATAATATATCCTAACATACATAAAATCTCACTTTCATTTGCATAAAATTTCCTTTCTTCCTTTTGAGAAAATCAATGCAAATGCTCATGACGTGCTCGATGACAAATATTCATGTTGTGTATCATTCTAGTTTTCGAAAAAATAATTTTTCACTTACCTTTATCCACTCGAGCTTATGGTGGTGCCTTGCCTACAAATGAGTCATACTAATATCGCCATTTAATAATTTAGAGATTTACTTGATGCAGAAAATGATCATTCATTTCAAAATTAACATATCATATTAAATCACACATTTTTCTTTACTAACCAGCAGTGGTTCTACAATGTAAAACTCTATCTTAAGGTTGCTGAACCCATTAAACTTGGATGCCAAAATGATCCTTACACTCCATGTTATAACATATTAAAATTTCAAGTAATTTAGAGCTTATTTTCCACTCAAAAGATTTATCCGAAAATGCAAGTTGCTGAGGGCGTCCAAGTGGCAACTTCGACGTCTCCAGCTTCAAAATTCATAACTTAACAACATAGCTTCAAATTGCACGAAATTACTTTTCAACTTTTCTGCTCTGATAAACTTAAATTTGAAGATAGGACTCATAAAAATCGGAACTAATTTACATTTTCAAAGAGACTTCATAACAGATAAAAAAATACTAAGCAAACAGTTCTGCTGCCTCCAGCTTGACCTTTGATTTTTAAAACACCATAACTTATTCAATACACTCTAAATCACACGAAATTTATCTTAAAATGTTCCTCTTTCATAAACTTAAAATTCAAAATTAGACCCATAAAAATCAGACTTAAAATGATTACTTAAAAATTACTTGAAATGAGCAAGAAATTTGACGTGCAAGCTGCTAACAGCTTGACGTCTGGACTTTTAAAAATCCATAACTTACTCAATATTTATCAGAATCACCTGAAATATAGCTTAAAATCTTTTAATCTCATAGGCCTATAACCTAAAATTCTCTTATAGAACAAAAGATAAAAGAAGTCACAATAATAGGAAATTCAAGATAGCTATTCTGCAGAAACCTAGAAAATTCCGCAACTTAATAATCTGCATTTTACTTGCCAGCAACCTAGCCTATTGATCTCACTAGTTTATACCACTAAACATGAATGGAAACCATAGAACAGAAAGTATAATTTCACTAAACACCAACCAAGGTCAAATGAAATATCACACCAACTTCACATTACATTTCCAGCATCATGTCCACAACTCAAACCTCTTAAACTCATTTTTAAAAATTCATAACTTACTCAATATTTATCAGAATCACCTGAAGTATGGCTTAAAATCTTTTAATTTCATAGGCCTATAACATAAAATTCTCTTACAGAACAAAAGATAAAAGAAATCACAATAATAGGAAATGCAAAATAGCTATTCTGCAGAAACCTAGAAAATGCCGCAACTTAATAATCTGCATTTTACTTGCCACAACCTAGCCTATTGATCTCACTAGTTTATACCACTGAACATGAATGAAAACCATAGAACAGAATGTATAATTTCACTAAAAACTAATCAAGGTCAAATAAAATATCACACCAACTTCACGTTACATTTCCAGCATCATGTCCACAACTCAAACCTCTTGAACTCATTGCTTTCAAACATTAATCATGGATGTATTTCATATGACAGAACTTATAACTTTACTATAAACCCTCTAGGATCAAAATCGTTAGTTGCGCTATCCTCAAATTAAATTTACTGCAACATTCAAACAACATATATTCTCTCTAACTTGCTCCTCTTTTCCATTTCTGCAGAAAAGAAATCATAATAATCTCCTTCTAAATTTTCTAGTTGTACTCCTTATAACTTTAGGCCCTGCAATTTATATACATTTGTATCACTCTTCAGCAAACCCCCTTCAACAACTTTCATAGCTCCCAAAAATTGCAAAGCACCAATTCTGTAGAAATTAACATTTTCTCCTCATTAACGTTCTGCACTAAATTCCCAGCAACTAATGTCCTTGACCTCTGTTATTTTTACAGCTCTCAAAGCATCAATCGTAGCCTAATGTTTTCATCCCAACCTCCCCATATGCAAACTACAATCTCATAAACAACTAGCAACACAATTGGTGATAGATGTTGGAAAAGAGAAATTCTGCAACAATATGTTAGAGGTAAAGCAGAACATAAACTTTTCTTTTCCTGCAAATTTTCTTACTTTTAACCATAACCTTCCTCATGCAGCAATTAAATCTATTTCATTTGAACTATTACATGCTCTGTATATCACATTTTACTATGAAACTATCATCCAATTCATAGAGAATTACCCAAATCAGATTTTTTTTTTTTTTTTGGAAAACTCAGCACTGCAACAACAAGTTTTGAGAACCAAATACATGCAGCAACTTCACTCATTTTTCTACATTTTAAAACCTCAATTTTATTTTTCAGCAACTTAGCAAATTAAATTAGAACTTAACACAATAGTTGAAAGCATTAGGAAGTGCAGAACCGCAAACCAGTAAATCTAGTTTTCTTTCAAGATCCTAACCTTAGTAAATTTTTTGTTTTGAACCTATTCTTATCCTACCCGTGCATGCTCTTCTCCTTCCCATCAAAATACCATTTGCATCTCACCTATGCTCAAACTCAACATGCAAGCAACGCATTGCACTAACAGAACTTAAAGCAGCAAAAATCCAACTCAAAGCACACTGGTAATGTTCAGCCATGCCAAATTTGAATTTATAATCCCCTTACCTTGGCTTCTCTAGTTCTCCCTACTGCAATTGAACCCCCCCTAGCACTACACGGCAATTCTCCTTCTTTTTCTTCTCTTTTCTTCTTCTTCTTTTTCTTTTTCTTTCTTCTTTTTCTTTCTTCTTTCTTCTTCTTCTTCTTCTTCTCGGCTTTAACATTCCCTCCTCCCTTGTTTGTGTGCGTGAGTGCGTGAGTGTGAGTGACTGAGTGACAAAGGAAACAAAACAAAGAAAATGGGGAAGGGGGAGGATGGCGTGAAACAAGTGTTGGGGAGGAAAAGACCATCCTACCCCCAACCTTGTTAGTAACGCCAACCTCCATTGGTTAATCATGCGGCAGTTTTTTTTTCCTTTTGTCATTGCTTCTCCCACTATACCAAATCTCCTTCCTTCCTTTTATTTTTTTATTTTATTTTTTTAATTATTATTTTTTCAAAGCCTTTAACTCAATTTTTAATATTGCAATTTAGGTGGATATTCTTAGACAAACATTTTTAAATTGACACCTATAATGCAATTTAACACTATTAAAATTCGCAAACAAATATAACATTTAAATTATTAATAAAGATGCACGAAAAAAGAGAGAAAATTTTCACCTTAGACATATTTTAAATCAAGTCAACCATACATTTCTTTTCTCAATAATTTAGGATAGTGCAAAAACTTAAAGAGTCAAAAAGTAAAAAATAAATTGACATTGAAGGAAACCTAAAGTCGATGGGTCAGGGTTTCACATCCTCCCCTCCTTATAAAATTTCGACCTCGGAATTTGGGTCTCTTACTACCAGAAATTTTGCCCCGGTCGTGGGGGCCTAGGACCATATGGGTGCGGGTGAGCGCTCGAGCTGGCTTCACTACTGACCTCACCATGGTAGACGTGTCTGGGGAGTTACTGCCTGTCCAAGAGTGGGACAGGATTCGTAACTCCGACCTATGATACTAGGGTCATGGATCACGTTACCCGAAGGCTCGTGATACTTAGGTGTAAAGTCCACTTCCTGTGATGGGATGTAGGTCTCAAGAATGTCATTGAGGATACTCGGTCCCCTACCATATACTCTTCTAGCGCCCTCCCAAGGATCATATTCCCATGATGGACTCTTCTCAGTGTACTCATCTTCCTGACCCCCTACCAACTTAGGCAAAGGGTCCTCCTCCATTGGATCCTCTTCTGGATCTTCTTCCGGATCCTCTTCGGAGCTCCTCTTATTCCCCAACTGGGCCTGTTTTCTATCATTTGCTAATGACTCCAACTGGAGTTGTATCTTCCTGTGAATCCGAGCAATCAGAGGAGTCGGTCCAATACATGCCGTGCCCAAGGGCTACGGGGTGCCTCCGTTTGGAAGGACCGGGCTGGTCCTTCTTTTGAGGGGGTGGGGGCTCCTGAGTCCCCACCAAAACCTCCTACAACTGCGGTTGCTGAGGCGGTATCCACCCAACTGAAACCTCGCTACCACACTTTGTGCAACAAAAGCGGTAGACACGACTATCCGAAGGCGGCATTGAGTCGCGAGACCTGGGATTTACACGGAACAGGCTGCGATACTCTCGCGCGGTCATTCTTCTACGCGGGGGAGAGGGTGGGGAAGTCATGGACTGAGAGCGCGGGGGTCGACGACTCGATGACATCTGATAACATGGTAAAAATAGTTAGTTTCAATATCATAATTTAATCATGTGCATTTATATATCTATGCTATACACAACCATAGAGTTCATATATACCCTTATTCAAGCATCTAGTCATATAGCGTAGAGGTGCAACCAAAGAAGGAAAACAAAACAAAAGATCACGTAAGTTATATAAAAATTCTATCACAAAACAAAAATTGATAGAGCAACAATCCTTCTTAATTTTGTTCTTCCCACAACTGTGGGTATTTTGAGTACATTTCACTCTCTAATTCCCACGATGCCTCTCTACTCCGTGGTTTCTCCACAAAATCTTTACAAGTGGTATGGTCTTTGTCCTTAACTGTTGCTCCTTTCTGTCTAAAACCCTTACCGGTTCTTCTACATATGTAAGGTTCCCCTTAATCTGCAATGGCTCATACTCTAAGACATGGGTAGGGTCGGGTACATACTTCCTCAGGAGTGATATATGAAACACATTGTGGACTCCCTCTAAGCAAGGGGGTAGGGCCAACCTGTACGCCACGGGTCCAATTCGTCTAAGATCTCAAAGGGTCCTATGAACCTGGGTTGGAGCTTTCCTTTCTTCCCAAACCGTGCTATACCCTTTGTCGGGGAAATCTTCAAAAATACCTTACTCCCAACTTCAAATTCAAGCTCTCTTCTTCAGTTATCCGCATAACTCTTCTGTCGGCTTTGGGCCGTCCCAAGTCTATCCTTGATTATTTGAATCTTCTCTCTTATCTTCAAGACTATTTCTAGCTCTAAAATTCTTCTTTCTCCTACCTCGTCCCAATACAATGGTGATCTACACTTCCGCCCGTACAATGCTTCATATGGTGCCATACCGATACTTGCCTGAAACTATTATTGTATGCAAATTCTGCTAAAGGCAAGTATTGAGCCCAACTTCCTTTAAAATCCATAACACAGGCCCTGAGCATATCCTCCAGAATCTGTATAGTCCGTTCTGACTGCCCGTCCGTCTGTGGGTGGAAGGCGGTACTGAAATTCAACCGAGTACCCAACGATTCCTGCAGTGTTTCCAGAATCTCGAAGTGAACCTCGGATCCCTATCCGACACTATACTCTTGGGCACTCCATGGAGCCTAATAATCTCCTGGAGATAAATCTCAGCTAACTTTTCTGGGGTATACTTCACCCTAATGGGTAAGAAGTGTGCCGACTTGGTCAATCGGTCCACAATCACCCATATAGCATCATAACCCGCATTAGTTCGAGGCAACCCTACTACAAAATCCATGGCTACCCCTTCCCACTTCCATTCAGGGATCTCTAGAGGCCTTAATGTTCCTGCCGGCTTCTGGTGCTCTGCCTTCACCTTCTGACAAGTCAAACATCGAGCAACATATTCTGCTATCTCCCGCTTCATATTAGGCCACCAAAAGGCCTCCTTAATATCTCGATACATCTTTGTGCCTCCTGGGTGAATAGTATAAGGCGTAGTGTGAGCCTCTGCTAAGATCAAGTCCTTGATTCCCTCTGTACTTGGCACACAAACTCTGTCTCGGTATCGTAACAAACCATCCTTATCCCAAAGTCAGGGTCTTCCTTTTTTCCAATCCTCTCTCTAATCCCTTCTATCACCTTATCATTCTTCTGGGCTTCGCGAATCCGCTCCTCCAGCGTAGGTTGCAACGAGAGCCCTGCTATTGAGACAAACTGATCGGCAATGATAAGCACGATCTCTGCCCTTTCCAAGTCTCTCATGATTCCTCAGGCACCACTTCCATTGAACTTGTCTCTGCCGACTTCCTACTTAGTGCGTCAGCCACCACATTGGCTTTTCCTGGGTGGTAGCTAATTGTGCATCATAATCCTTAATCAGCTCCAACCATCGCCGTTGCCTCATGTTCAGTTCTCTCTGGGTGTTAAAATACTTGAGGCTCTTATGATCCGTGAATATCTCACATTTAACCCCATACAAGTAATGTCTCCATATTTTCAAGCATATACTACTGCAGCTAGCTCTAAGTCATGAGTGGGGTAATTCATCTCATGAGGCCTCAACTGCCTAGATGCATAGGCTATGACCCTTTTGTCTTGCATCAAAACACAACCTAAACCCTGCTTCGAGGCATCACTGTAAATTTCATACTCTCCATGTTCCGAGGGTAGTGCTAATACTGGGGCAGTAATTAAGTTGGCCTTTAACTCTTGGAAACTCCGCTCACACTCATCTGTCCATTCAAATTTGACATTTTTCTTTGTTAAAGAAGTCAAAGGCATGGCTAACTTTGAAAATCCCTCAATAAATCTCCGATAGTACCCTGCTAACCCCAGAAAACTTCTTACTTCCTTTCACGTTTGTAGGCCTTGGCCACTTGGATACAGCATCTACCTTCCCGGGATCCACGGCAATCCCTTCACCGGACACCACATGCCCCAAAAATCGGACTTGCTCCAACCAAAACTCACACTTGGAGAATTTGGCAAACAACTTCTTCTCCCTAAGAATCTGTAGAACAGTCCTTAGATGCTTCTCATGCTCCTCCTTATTTCATGAATAAATCAATATATCATCAATAAAGACAACTACAAACTTGTCTAAGAACTCCCGAAACACCCTATTCATCAAATCCATAAATGCGGCCGGAGCATTGGTTAGCCCAAAAGGCATCACCAAGAATTCATAGTGACCATATCGTTCGAAATGCCGTCTTAGGTATATCTCCCTCCTTCACCTTCAATTGGTGATATCCTGATCGCAAGTCGATCTTCGAAAATGCCTGTGCCCCTTGTAATTGATCAAATAGGTCATCAATGCGAGGCAGCGGGTATCTGTTTTTTATGGTCACCTTATTCAACTCCCTGTAATCGATGCACATCCTAAGGCTTCCATCTTTCTTCTTAACGAACAAAATCGGTGCTCCCCAAGGTGACACACTCGCCGAATAAACCCTTTCTCCAATAAATCCTCCAGTTGGATCTTCAGTTCCTTCAGCTCTGCTGGTGCCATCCTATACGGTGCTTTAGAAATTGGAGCTGTCCCTGGTTCTAACTCGATGCCAAACTCCACTTCTCTATCTGGGGTAAACCAGGTAATTCTTCTGGAAATATGTCGGGAAATTCGTTCACTACCGGGTTTGTTCTACCATAGTAGCCTCTCTCTGTGTATCATTCGTCCAGACTAAAAATCTCATGTCCTCCTTGCAACAATTTCTTGGCCTGCATGGCTGAAATAATCGCTGGCCTTCGCTCCATCTTTCTCATACCTATAAAACAACAGTCTGGTCTCCCCTCCTTTTGGAACACAACCTTCTTCTCATAACACTTTATACTAGCACCGTGTACTGCCAACCAATCCATGCCTAAAATAATGTCGAATCCCCCCATCTCCATTACTATCAGATTAGCTAACATTATTTGCCCCTCGACTTCTATTGGACAATTCTTCACTATTCGATCATAATTAAATGCTATATTTGTTTACGAATTTTAATAGTGTTAAATTGCATTATAGGTGTCAATTTAAAAATGTTTGTCTAAGAATATCCACCTAAATTGCAATATTAAAAATTGAGTTAAAGGCTTTGAAAAAAAAATAAAACAAAAAAAAGTGAAGGAAGGAGATTCAGTATAGTGAGAGAAGCATGTGACAAAGGGAAAAAAAACTATCGCATGATTAACCAATGGAGGTTGGCATTACTAACAAGGTTGGGGTAGGGTGGTCTTTTCCTCCCCAACACCTTGTTTCACGCCATCCTCCCCCCCCCCCCCCTCCCCATTTTCTTTGTTTTGTTTCCTTTGTCACTCACGCACTCATGCACACAAACAAGAGAGGAGAACACTGAAGCCGAGAAGAAGAAGAAAGAAAAAAGAAGGGAAGAAGAAGAAGAAGAAAAAGAAGGACAATTGCCGTGTAGTGCTAGGGGGATCAGTTGCAGTAAGGAGAACTAAGACAAGCCAAGGTAAGGGATTATAAATTCAAATTTGGCATGGCTGAAGATTACCCGTGTGCTTTGATTTGGATTTTTGCTACTTTAAGTTTTGTTAGTGCTATGTGTTAGCCCAAGGTTGTTTTTACAAACAATCTATTTTGGTTTTGATGATAACAAAATTTTCATACTTATTCTAGACTATTAGATTTTACATTGAAATTCCCTTCAAGAAAATTATAATTTTTAAAGTATCAAGGTTTCCTTATTCTAAAATCTTTCCAAGCATACTTGATCATCATTACACTTGCTAATTAATCATCTTTTATATTGTAAGTATTTTTTATATTTATTAAATTGAAGTAGTTGCTGAGAAAGAACAATTTTTTGTCTAAGTGTTGGAAGTGTCGACACATTGGACCATAGTGTCGACACATTGAACTACTTCCCGAGAGTTTTTTTTAGGTCATTCAAAATTTTTTTTGACTAAGTGTTGGAAGTGTCGACACATTGAGCCATAGTGTCGACACATTGCACTTACACCCGAGAGCCCAACTCCAAAATGCAAAAATTCACTATTGACAGCATTTTCAGACTAAGTGTTCAATGTGTCGACACATTGAAGACTGTGTCGACACATTGAAGACTATGTGTCGACACATTGCACTGTCTCCCGAGAGAAAAATTTCAGGCCAAGTTTTAATGTGTCAGCACATACTATCAATGTGTCGACACATAGTGCGAAATTGCAGATATCCTGGAAACGACGCCAGATCATCCAAAATGTTTCAAAAAGTCTTTTAAACCCCTCCAACGGTAAAATGAAGCCACTTGATGACCGTTGAAGACCTAGGGGCTATAAGAAGAACGAGATGGAGAGAGAAGAAGTAGCTCGATCATCATCGCAACATCTAGAGAGAGAAAAAGCCAAGATCCAAAGATTTCATTTGCTGATTCCTCCAAGATCAAAGCTCCCATTGTTAAATCTTCTTCTCGTGCTATCCTTGACGATCTAGCCTCCAAAGAGAGAGAAGTTTCTTGAAGAAGAGACAACACACTTGCAATCAATCGTGCCCTAACTTCTAGAGAGAGAAAATGCTTTGAAGAAGAGGAAGACCGCACCTATCAAGAAAGCCTGTGCTCCTACTTGCCAAACTTTAGTTTCATTCAAGAATCTTGTCTTCTTGCACTTTATTGAGCTTTTCACTTGCTGATTCGGCTTAGAGAGCCATTCCACAAGTTGTGAGCTTTCCACTTGCATATTCGGCTTAGAGAGCCATTCTTCATTGTACCCATTATTGTAAAACTGTTGGGAAAACACTTGTCCTACTCCCTAAACACTTGTCCTACTTGTGAGAGTAGAAGAAATCCCTTGGGTTTTGGGATTTGTGAGAGTTGAAGCGTGAGCTCGAAAAACGCTTTGTAAAGGTTCCTTAGCACCTCGGAAGCTAAGGTGTATTTGCTATTTGGAGAATAGTGAAGGAAGCCCAAGGAAGTCAATAGCCTTGGGTGGACGTAGGCAAGTGTTGGCCGAACCACCTAAAAATTACGTGTCATCTCTCTAACTCTATCTCTCTTACGTTTCAGTACATATTCATACTTGTGGAGATTTATGCTTTATTTTATGATTTATTGTTCTTCTTATTAAGAAGCATTAAGCATATTCAGATCTGCTCTTGTATTTGTAGAAATAGTATATTTTCCAGATCTGCATTTTTATTAAAAAGGGAGACGTTTTTGATAAACCCAATTCACCCCCCTCTTGGTTGTTATTTAGACTCACACTATGCGTTGCTTGCATGTTGAGTTTGAGCATAGGTGAGATGCAAATGGTATTTTTTGGGAAGGAGAAGAGCATGCATGGGTAGGATAAGAATAGGTTCAAAACAGAAAATTTACTAAGGTTAGGATCTTGAAAGAAAACTAGATTTACTAGCTTGCGATTCTGCACTTCCTAATGCTTTCAACTACTGTGTTAAGTTCTAGTTCTAATTTAATTTGCTAAGTTGCTAGAAAATAAAACTGAGGTTTTAAATCTAGAAAAATGATTGAAGTTGTTGCATGTATTTGGTTCTCAAAACTTGTTGTTGCAGTGCTGAGTTTTCAAAAAAAAAAATCTGATTTGGGTAATTCTCTATGACTAGTCTCTAAGTCGGGGTCTCACATCTAATATCACTGAACCCATTAGAATTTGGTCCAAAATGATCCTCACACTTGATACTATTGTAAGTCCTAGGGTTAGATGCAGCAATAAATAAGTGCTAAATATAAAGAGTAGGGTTTAGAGAAGCAAACACGAGATTTTTAGGTGGTTCGGCAAACCTGCCTACATCCACCCTCAAGCTCCTTATTGAGCCTTGAGGTTTTCCACTATCTTTCAAATAGTATACACTCTAGCTTTCGGGTGCTAAAGAACCATACAAGTGCTTTCCGAGGCTTAACACTCGCGACTCAAGTGATTTTCAGGCTCACCACTCACAACCCAACCAAGCTTGAGATATACCTCTCTAAGCTTCTTCTTTAGTGAACAACCTCACTAAAGGAATCACCTCTTTTGGATATGAAGATACAAGAAACAAACTCTCTCAAAGAGTGGATATGAAAATGAAAAGCTCTATCTCTTTGATTCACACAATGACAAGGATGTGAAAATGTAATTTGTGTGAATGATATGAGAAATATGGAATAAGAAGGTTTAAATATTTCTCAAGTTATGTAAAATGATATGTGGTCGTTCTTCCTTGTTTTTGGACGCTAGGAAGGTCTTTATATAGGCCACATAAGAAAACTAGCCGTTGGGGGTCGATCTGACAATTTTACCGTTGTACCGGTCGACCGCTTCAACTAGTCGTTGCTCAACAGTCATAAAATTGAATGCTATCAAATTTGCATCATCTGCTTCATGTAATGGTCAACCGCTACAAATAATTTTCATAGACCGCTACAATTAAAAAGCTCATTTTTTATTTTTGAAATCTCATTTCAAAAACCAACTTCCCAAAAATATAACCAAGGCTTGGGAGTTTATATAGGGATGATTTGAAAACATTTAAAGTGTATTTTGGTTGTCAAACATGTGATAAGAAGATTATGCACGGTTTGAAAAATATGCAAGTGTGTGATTCAAATCCTTGTCAAAAGTGAAACTAAGAGTTACAAGGTTATACCTATGGTCTTGAATCTTCACTTTTGAGCTCCTTGCATCTTCTTGATCCTCAATCTTCTTATCTTTGGCTCTTTGATAAAAATGTCTTTGTCTTTGAAGATGTCCATTTTGTAAACTTAATCCATTTATTAAAATCATCAAAATATTGATTGTGAACAAAAGTCAACAGCTATAATTAAAACTTAGTGTAAATGAGGGATGAAATTGGATGGACACTTTGAAACGAAAACTCACTTAGAACTGATAATAGGATCAGTAACCTGTCATACTGTCATCTTTCATTGTTAGTTACTTACTATACTATGTGGTTGGATTTTTCCTACTTTATATCTATTGCATATTTTAGCACTTTCCTAAGCATATACCCCTACCCCTACCTTATTGAGTCCTTAAGACTCATCCCCTTTTTTCCTATCTTTAGTGCATGTACAATTAAATTTAAGCAGATCATGAGGGTGATAGAGAACACTCAAACATATGACTTCGATCTGTATATGTTGACGGTGCAGGTCTGGTCCTAGGTCTCTGATATGTATGAGGTGCTCATCAAGCATTCTCATACCTAGATGATGATTCTCCAACCCCCAGCCTCATCAACAACTCTGTGGTTGGTAGACGTACCAACCGAGCTGGTGAACCTTGTTGTTGAG
The DNA here is from genome assembly GCA_003952965.2 of Morella rubra. Classification (NCBI taxonomy): domain Eukaryota; kingdom Viridiplantae; phylum Streptophyta; class Magnoliopsida; order Fagales; family Myricaceae; genus Morella; species Morella rubra. The sequence goes on from CM025849.1 coordinate 6,726,075, forward strand.
GTGCTGGATGTTGTAGTGGATTTTACAGGTACCGACGAAAATCTGTGATTATGTTATTTTTCATGTCATTTTCTTTTCTCCAAAACTTCGAAAAATCTTTAATGTTTTTAGTCATGTTTCTATTTTGTGTTGGGGTAACCTTTTGCTAGGTATTAGTGGGCTTGTTTTGGCGCATAGCAATTATTTTGTTTCTAAAAATTCTTCTTATGGGATTTTGAAAACTCTACCCTATCTTTAATCTTACATAGTGCGTCAGTTTCATTTCAATTTTCCGTTATTAAATATCCTGGACCAATTCTTTACCCTATGTTACAACAAGTTTCATTTCAATTTTAAAACTATTATTCGATTAGAGTTAAAACAATTTTTCCGTTATTAAATATCCAGGACCAAGTTATTTCTCCCTTAACATCCCACAAATTTGATTAAACAAGATAAGTTATTCCTTCTTTAGCTTAACATAAAGTTTAAATGTCTAGTTTTTCATTAGATAAGAGATAAATTCATCGATCTTTTCTGCTTTGAGTCGAGTGAGGGTATTTTAGTCTTTTGAGTGTCTAAAAAAACATAGTCATATAATCTCGCCCTATCAACATTCTATTGCTATAAGAGAGCACAGAGGCAATATGGGCGCGAGTTGCTACACGCATCCACAACTGGGTGGAGGATATTCACCAGAGTAAGTTGTTTTGAACTTCTTTTGTTGCGTACCACCTTGCTCTACGGGTTGATTCTCATAGGTCACATTCTGAGTAGTAAAGTATATTGCCAACAATGTTTCTGAGCATTTTTTGGATTTAGTGTAGACATGTATATTGGGACTTATCACTCACAGGTGATTTCACTTTTTATTCTGCTAATAAAGATGTCTGCGTTTCTGATTTTTTTTTTTTTTTTTAAAAAAAAGGTCACTAAAAACATTATCTCAAATTGGTCCACTCGCATTGTCGCATGTATGGACTGCTCCCATTCCTTCTCTTAGTGGGTGCCTCATTTTAATGTTATAGTTCTTTTCGAAGCGGACCAAAATGATTCACCCTTCAACCTTCCTTTTTTTTTTTTTTTTCTAAATGCCCCTTCAACCTTCAAATATTGAAAAAACGACCTATAATAGGCGGTGCAGTTATGAAGCAACCCCGTTGGGCATCCTCAAGAATATCATATTAATGTAAGGGGTTAACTCCATTACTACCGATCTTTAAATACAAAACAAATAAAAAAAAAAAAATCATTCCTTGAAAAAAGTTCTTCCGTGGACTCTCGGTCAAACCAACTAATTACATAGTTTGACGTTAGGTCATTCATTGTCTACCCATGTCTTCTGAGATTCTAATGGGCGTAATTCAAGTCCATCCTACTTTCCGTACTGTGCACCGTTTCACGTATTGAAGACGTTTAGCATCACGGCTGCAACTGACTTGAATTTTCGTTGAGATAGACCTAAATTGGGTGGAGAGCTAACAAAGAGATTTTTTTAGATTGAGTAAATTAGGAGTACGTTCATTTTACAAAAGTATTATAAGATACAATGAATACAACAAATTTATAAAATAAATATTCAAAACATTAAAAAAAATCATACACAAACACCAATACGTTTAACACAGACTCCAATAACTTTTCATATAAATTCTAATATATTTTTTTAAAAAAATCTTAATAAATATTATCTCTCCATACTTTTTATTATTATTAAAAATTACATAAAATCATCTCTTTCTATTTATTTTTACAAAATCCAATTAAAGTAAAATACCTTTAAAAATTTTACTAAATTTTACACAAACACCTATAAAACTTCAATCTACATAAATATTCACAATTATATCAAAAATATTAAAAATCTGTAACACCATGTTTGGTTAATGATTTTAAAAACTTTTTTATTTTAAAAATATTTTTTTAATCCAAACATGATTTTTTCACACAAAAACATTTCAATTTTCAATAAAATTATTTATCTAATCATTGGCCACAGTTTTTGTGAAAAACACTACAAAAATCAAAAGAATTTTTATAAAAACGCATAAAAACTCCTATCACAAAAATCTTCATCTAAACATATTTTTTTACTTTCACATTTTCCAAGAGAAAAATTTTAAAAATTTAAACATCATTTCTATGAACTCCACCAATTACACAAACACCTAAAAAAATATATCTCAAAAATTTTCTTAATTATTACACAAAAAAAACATTTTCAAAAACTACACTTTTTTTTTTATAAAACTAACATTAGACTAGAAAACCTTTCAAAAAAAATTCTGCTCTTGAGCGGTTCAATTTCAGACAAAAAAAGTCCATATAGAATTTAAAAAAAAAAAAATACCAAAAAGGAATCTTTAACTTTACAGCACTAGCGAGTGAGTGGAAGTGTAACCACCCCAGCACGAAATTTGACCAATCGCTCTCAAAAATCAACACAAACACTAATTTATAAAACAAATAAGAAAGTAAAAAGCTCCATGTTTTACTCTGGTATTCCCAAAGCCGATCCGCCCATCTCTGTTGACCCTTCTCTCTCTCTCTCTCTCTCTCTCTCTCTCCCTCTCCCTTTAACATACCGAACCAGAAGAAACCCTAGAGGATACTAGAGCGACCTTCAGGCATGGCAGCGCTGAGCTGGCTGTGGAGCGTTTCTCTTGCTTTGACTCTAGTATTTGTCAGTGGGAACTCTGAAGGGGACGCTCTCTACACACTGAGGCGGAGCTTATCAGATCCAGACAACATCCTTCAGAGCTGGGATCCCACTCTTGTGAACCCCTGTACTTGGTTCCACATCACCTGCAACCAGGATAACCGCGTCACTCGCGTGTCAGTTTCTCATCCCCCCCTCTCTATCTATATGTTTTTTCGTTTGATCCAATTGGTTAATTTTCTTTCTTGAAAGTTACGGCTTACGTTTTCAGCTTTACTTTTTTTTGATAGAGCTGGGACTTGTGAGTTTCAAATCTTGGGTTATGTCTGGGATAGAGAACAAAATCTATGAGAATGTTTGGGCTGTCATTTAATTGAACAAATATTATGTAAGCAGACCTATTGAATTGGAGCTCAAGAGTGCTTGTTGAAACAGGCATCCAATTTAATTGTGAAAACGATGCCATGTATGTTTGTTTGCTACATAAACTTCGTCGTGCAATTTGTCTAGCTAGCCGAAGGTTTTATTTGTCTGTCAGCGGGCTCTGTGGATTTTCATAGTCCTGCCCATCTCATAACCGTTTTAGTGTCTTGGTCTTTTTAATTTTCTATTAGTATTCTATGTATTTCTAGGCTATGGTGGAAACATATTAGGTTTTTTTGATAAGAGTAGAGAAAAAGATTAGATTGTTTGATGCTTTGGTACAATCTTGTTCAACCCATTAGAAAATTTGTGATTAAACCAACTATTTTCTAATAGATTAAGCTTTTAATATAAATGGTGATATAAATGTCCCAAGTTCAAACCCAATTTTGGCGATAATTGGAACACACGGGCTATCTTGTCCCATATGGGATGCGTTGCTTGATGATGTGCAATAAATCATAAAGTATATGTTTTTGAGATAATAATTGTTGAGTTAGCACAAACATAATGGAAATTCTGCAGGTCTCTATACCAGCTTTGCCTTCTGTAACATGGACTTGAGAATATTCAATTCTTTTGTTGGCTCTTTCTTTTAATTTCGATGCTTTGCCGTCTCCTTCCAGTAGTTTTTATGGGTTTTGCCGGATGTTTTTTGCTGTCATTTGGGGCACACTAGATACATTGGAATTGGAGATCTTGTGGGGTTCATATTTTGGATATTTAGTTCTTTCTTGTATTATGTTGTGCTGGGGTTTTGGGCTTTTTTTTTTTTTTTTTTTTTTTTTTTTTTTCTTTTTCTTTCTTTTTTTTTTGGGGGGGGGGGGGGGGATGTTTGCTTCCTTATTGGTAGTGATCACATTACAGGCTATTTGGGGTAGACACGAACTGGGGACATGGATATGATGCAATATGGACTTCTAGACTTGGGTACTTTGTAGTGAAAAGTCATTAGGCATGGTAAGGGCTTTGCACTATCAACCTCCATTTAAAAATCCATAGTAAAACAATTAATATGGTTGATTTGGTGATACATGTGTTATCTTTGTGTCTCTATGTGCTTGCATAGTTATACTTTTATATGGTCTTGTTGCGGAACTCCACAAAAGTACAATTTAAGTTTGAACAAGCGGACCATATCCAAAGTTTCCGCTCCATACAGAAATGAGGACATGTCCTATTATTATTTGTTGGGCAAAGAGAATTGTTGCAAATTAGGTTCCATTGCCTTTCGACAATTTTCGTAATCATATCTGTTTGCTCTTTTTGGCTAAAATGTGAATGGAGATGCTCCATTGGCTAACTGGTTACATAGTGTTTAGCGAACTAAAATTTTAAATTTTATCATACATTAATTCTTTTCTCTCTTCACTTTTTCACGAACTTTTTCACGAACTTTTCCATTCTCTCTCTTCACCTTTGGAATTGATGCCTTGTTCTCTATTATAATATGTTTTGATTGTTGGAAAGAATTACAATTTATCATTTTTTATTTTGCATCAGGGAATCTTGCTATCACAAAACATGAGAAACCAATTATAACAGGTTCTGATGTCAGGAGGTAGAATTGATTTATTAGGATCTGCAGATGTATTCCTCGTGATAAAATAGAGTGATTCTATGCTATTGTTTGACATTATTATTAGGGGAACCTGTTGCTTTGTCTTGCTGTTATAATTCTATCCGCTATATGCTGCAACTTCTCTCTGTTGCATACATGATGCACAATGCTATTTATCTATTTTGTTCTTTTATGTTGAAGTATCAACTGCTTGTGCAACTATAGTTGCTATATCAGACAGGCTTTTGATATTTAAGTTATATGTGCCCTTATGTTCTCTCTCTCTCTCTATACTATATGTATATAAGATTATTTATTTACTATTCTTCGTTTTACATTGCAGAGATCTTGGTAACTCAAATTTATCTGGACATCTGGTACCTGAACTTGGGAAGCTAGAGCATCTACAGTATCTGTATGTTTAATTGTATATTTTTTGTTCATCGTGCCCATGAACACAAGTTTATTTGGTTTATTGTTAGCTGCTAAGTGATCACGTATTTGTTATTTAATTGCATTTGTGTACAGCTTTGATTTCTGTGTGTCAGTTGCAGCCTGCTCTTCCTATCTTGGTATCCTTTAGTCATTTGAGACCACATTGCTCTTTGGTGATACAGGGAGCTATATAAGAACAACATTCAAGGAACTATCCCTTTGGAGCTTCGGGAACCTGAAGAGTCTGATCAGCTTAGACTTATACAATAACAACATTTCTGGCACGATTCCTCCTTCTTTGGGGAAATTGAAGTCTCTTGTGTTTTTGTAAGCTTGATCATGCTTGACATCAATCGCTTTAAGCATCCTTTGTTTCTAGCTTTGCTTTCCTCAATGCCTTCTTCAAAATTAGAGTAGTGGGACTTTTTCTTTACCATCATATTCTCTCAACTTGTTCTGTAAAATAATAAATTTGGAAGATAGTTGAATCCACCAGGATCCTAAACTCAGAATGTGAATTGAAAATTGAACATGAATGTTGTGGTTTGCCTCTTTTTTCCGATTTCTTCTCTCTAGTTTCAACTACAGTTTCTATATAATGGTAACATCCAGTGAATTGCCTCTCTTTAATACTTCTTTGGCAGGCGGCTTAATGACAACAGGTTAAGTGGGCCTATCCCCCGGGAACTCACTGGTATTTCGAGCCTCAAAGTTGTGTAAGTGATTTTATGCCTTTTTGGTAGATGTAGTGTCTGCTACTTTTCTGTGAGAAACACACTTACTGACAGCCTTGGAAACTTTGCTCGTCTTTTCAGAGATGTCTCCAACAATGATCTTTGTGGAACTATTCCAACCAGCGGGCCATTTGGGCACATCCCTTTAAACAAGTAAGTCTTTTATGTTTATATCTTTGTGTGAAATCCATTGTTGTCTCCTATGGTTAGGCCATCAATCATGTAACCTCTCTGAAGTTGTAGTAGAGCCTCCTTGTGGTTAAGTTCGAAGCATGAACTCAATATCTCATCTTTAACCAGTCATAGCACGTCGCTTCTTTTATTGATTTTATAATGCGTAGTTTATATTTTGACCATCTCATTTTGACAAGACCAGGAAGGAATTGCGTGTTGCATACTTAAATTTTAGGGAGGTTTCATATTTTACAGCCAAACCACCAGAGAATAGAGTATTTTCTGCCATAATGCTTTTGTGGTATCCTAAATTGTATTGTGTTCTTTAATTTCAAGCATGGACTTTGAATATTTTTGTAATCCTCAATAGTATTGGGTTCTCCTTTCACATATTGACATTCCCATTATACCAGGGTAGCTTTGACTTTTGTGTGAGATTTACATAGACTGTTGGATGCTTGGTTTCTTCCATGCATTTAGTTCTCCTTATGACTTGGATGCGAAGAAGAGAGAGAGGGAGAAAGAAAAAGGGAGAGAGGGGGGTTGGTTGTTATCCATGCATAATTGCTTATACTAAATTGTACTATATCATGTAATGTGACAATAGGATGTTCACCTTTCCTCCTGATGGAAGTTGGCAATCAAAGGGGTCATGTACATGATAATCTGGCAATATGCTGATCATGCTAGTTTGCATGAACATTATGTTTGGAACCCTTACAGAATTTCTTCGGTTTATTTACAAAAAGTAGTATTCTTTGGCAATCATTTGAATAAAGGCTTGACTTTGAGGTGAGTTAAATATCACTGTCTATGGAACTTATCATTGGTTTGTATAAGGAATTCAAATTATTGTATATTGGAAAATTTTAAATTGGCAACCTATTATCTCTGCAAGCATTTGGTTATAAATATATTTGACAGAGCACAAGGAAACAACGGTAGGACATATAAGCTCAGTTATTCTTTACTTGTGCGCTTTAGATGCCTCAACTCACTTAGTTATCGTAATTATGGTTGCAATTAGCACTGGCGTTGGTGGCATTTTTATGACTGTGACTACTTTAGACTTGGCATTTGACTGACACTCTGCTATAGTAAGGGCCATAGAACCATTTTGAAGCACATTTTTCTTTCTTTTTTGTTTCTGGTGGTTTTAGTTGGCTCAGTTTTAAAAATTGGCTGCTCTTTGGCAAATTCTATTTAGGTCCATGCTTTGGAGGCATATTAGATACTTGCTCTGACTCCTACATTGCTCTCTTAGGGGCAAATTTAATTGTGTTGTACTAAGGGGCATGCACTGAAACCAAAGCTTTGCCAAATATCTTCGTTAATTTTAATTCCAGTGCTGGCTACTGTCTTCTTTTCCTCTGATATTACCTTTTCCTTTCTTCCAATGGTTTAGCTTTGAGAATAATGTTCGGCTAGAAGGTCCAGAGTTGCTGGGACTTGCAAGTTATGACACTAACTGCTCGTGAAAGATGTATGGTAGTGCAAAACTTAGAACTTTGCTGCGAAAGATATATGCACTTCGACAACAGGAAGTGGATTACTCTGTAAGGGGATTGCTGGTAAATTGAGTCCCTCATATATATACCTACTTGTAAATTTTACCAGACTACCGCATGGATGTGCTCTTTCTAAGATGTTCAAGACCTTAATATGTATTGATGTAAGAGTAGAGAAGGCTTTCCCTATCGTGCTTTTCCTTGATTTGATTAACCCTCATAGCCCTTTCTATCTTCAACGAAGATTAATTCAAGCTCATATTCTTGGCGTCAGAATAAGTGTTTTTGTTGCTTCCCGAACTACATGTACTGTGATGGTGCCAATATTGAATCACACCCAGCCCAAATAATTTAGGCCAAAAAATATGATTACTGCTTCAAAAGCCCAACAGTTACAATTAACCACGTCGCATATTTCCCAAAAGATAAAATCACTATGTATGCCATAAATAGTTACCTAACGGCCCACGATAAGTCACGGCACCACGTTCTAACTATACCGTAGCAGTTACGAATAACTGTGGGAAAAAGGTGGAGAGAATATCACAGAGCACGACCTAAGAGGACAAGAATTATCCGTTAAAATCTCGGCTAGAGAAAAAAAGGGAAACGTGGGCAAAAGTACTATAAAAAGAGAAGTTAATAATGAGAACAGGTAAGTGATTCTTATGTAAAAAAATACAAAAAACTCACATAAAAATAAGAGACTGACTTAAGTTTCGAAGGTTCCACGTTTCGAAATCCGGGGTCTTTTATTGTTTTACAGGGAAAGAAAAGGAAGATCAAGTTGTATTTACTCTGACGTATTAACCAAAAACCAATTGATTTATTATACTGAAAGGTTCCTTGCACTAAAACCTACTGTGTATGCGTGCAGTGGTTAGGGAGCACACAAATACATATTCTTTCATCCTCGGGTGCTCTTGATGCTGGCTTTTCTGGTTTGAGCCCTGTGAATCTCTATATCTCCCAAAAGAGGTCGGGAACGGACCCAAGGAAAATATGCTTTATGTTTTACCATTTGGGCGATTAATTGGAAGGCAACAACAAGCAATCGAATATCTTTGAATATCTTCTCTTGGATGCCTTAAGCTACCAATTGAGGAGCAGAAAAGAGAAAATGCCTTGGAAGTTGCAAAAGATTGTCACTTTTTTTTATAAAGTTGAGGGAGAGAATCAAAGAGAGCTAATACGCAAACATTTGTGAGCAACTTCTCACTCCTTCAGCCTCTTTGTTCACAAACTTTTTAGGTGTGTTTTGTGGTTGGCCTAACACTTCCAACTTGTCGTTAGCTTTAACGTAACCACCTCACGCCTTGAGTCTTTTTTTCTTTTTCTAGGTTTTTCTGCAAGAGTGAGATGTAATGTGGTAGGTAGCCCGAGCCCATATGGGAGGACAAGAGAAATTAGAGAATGAATGAAAAATTAATAATATAAGGTTGATGTTACTGAAGAAATTAAAGAGTTGGGTTTCACGTCATTTATTTATTTATTTTTATTTATAATGATTTAACGTTTATTAATTAATTTATTTTATTTAAAAATAATTAAAAAATTATAATAATAACTTGAAAAATACGGTTAAGTAAAATTATATAATATTTTATTTACCTTTATGATAAAGAAAAGGAAACGTAATTATGGAGAACAGATAAATCTAGAATATTTGAATCACAAGCTTAACTAAAGATCTGTTTAGTTAACTCACCTAAGTGGTTCAATTGGCAGCGAGAGGTCTTTTAAGAGTGTAGGTTAGACGTACACACAGGGTTTAAATCATACTATTTACTTAAAAAATTTGCGATTTAAATATAAAGTTAATTAGTGGTCGGCCAGTCTCTTTAAGATTTATCATAGCGTTGAACCTAATTTATGTAAATATTAAATCATGTCTATTCAAATTCAGTATACGTGAATGAGTACTCTGATTTTTTTAAATTATTTTGAAAAAAAATGTCTGTTTAGTGACGAGTAGACATAGATTAATTGAACTCTAAATTCGGATAAAATTTTTAATCTTCTATCCATCCGCGCAAACTCCCCTTTTATGACTTTAGTAGTGAGGTAAACGTAAGAAAATTGCAGCTCGGATTTTTTTTTTTTTCAAAGCTCAAACGACGAAGTTGGGAGATTGGAAATAAAACGTAAAACTAATAATCAGATTGCAAAAAGAGCCCCCCGAACTTCGGCATAATTACAATTTCTTTAGCCTAATTAGCAAAAGTGGCAGTGGTTCCAGAGAAATTCAAGTCAAATTCAGATTATTCGTGTCCCCTTCCCTTAAATCCAGTAACATTGGTTCCGACTGGACTGTCTCCCGCCCTACAGTATCTCTCTCACTCTCTCTCCCTCCCCGCCTGTGCTTCCTGACTTGAACCAGACAAGTAAGCCCCCCCTCCCTCTGTCTCCTCTCTGTTACAATTCTTTAATTTTTTGGCCATTTTAAGCTGAACTAGTATGCCAGCAAAAGTGGCGAACCGGCCATAAAGTCAAAAATTTCTTTAGTCCCGTCTATCTTCCAGCAATGGTGTCCAGTATCCCTAACCAAACAAGGTCATTTTCTGAGACCTGGTGTCCACCTCTCTCGCCTCTCCCACAGTATCTCAATCTCCCTACCCTCCCTCACTTCTCTCCTGTTTCGCCCTGAAGCCTGACCCCCCTCCAGCCTTCCCAGAAATCTGTCTCCTCTCTGTTACAATTCTTTAATTTTTTGGCCATTTTAAGCTGAACTAGTATGCCAGTTTAGGGAGATTTTTTTTTTCCTTCTTTCACCCAACTTGTTAAATGCCTTCAGATTTTTGGTCATTTTTTCCTGATTGCTTAGTTCGTTGGGCTTTGAATTGAATGCAGAGTTGGCCATCTTGGTTTTTGTAAAGCATTGTCTAGGTTTCTTTCTATGGGTCAAAATTTTTTAGCGCGGTTTTGCAAAATTTGGATGAAATTAGATATTTTAGGGGTCCGCCTTCTGTCTTTTGGTATTAGGGTTTTCTGGGTTTGGTTAGAGAGATGGGAATTTGAGTTTCGTCTATGTTATTATCTTCGAGTTTGATTTAGGTTTTATTCAGTAGTTGAAGCAATGTTAGTGTCTCAGGGGTAGGGCTGCTCAAACCCGGTAGCTGACAAACATTTGCTCGGTGCCCAGGTAGAAGAGCATGAAAAGCACAGACATTTTCTGAGACCTACCGGTCTTTCATCTCCATGATTCCCTTGACGCTTCTCAACCCCTTCCATTTCACTCAATTTCCCAAACTACACCTTTCCAATCTCTCTCGCACTCCACCTCAGTTTCCCACTCCACCCTTCTCTCCGCTCCTTCACAAATCCAACCCCTTCACCACATTGAAATTCTTTGGGGTTTCGAAAGCTGAAGCACTGATTACTGGCGATGGAGGCTACACCAACAGCTTCAACAGAAATCGAGGACTTGTCCCCGAATGGAGCCGTTTATCAGAAAACACTTGCATTGGTGGAGTGCTCTATGTTCGCTGCGCTCACTGGCTTGGTGTACTTCTTGAGCAATTCTCTTGCAATCGAGGTTTGTTGCTCTAAATTGCAGAATGGATCTTCTCAGTTCAGTGAAACAAATGAAATTTTCTTTCTAGTTGTCTGGTTAATGTTGTAGTGCATGCCTAAATGGTGATTTTGGTACTGCTTCTTTTAAAAGGAAAGTAGAAGGATGGTTGGGGAATTTTATCTTGGTTTTTAAGGTAGTTCTCACATTTGGTATAGATTTATATGTCTTCCAATTTTAAGTTGCTGATTTGCTGTGTCATCAATAATTCTCTCAGTATGTATGTTCCATGGCTTAGTCTTGGTTCCCTTCATTTGCTATCTTCCTTTAAATATTTGGGCTATCTCTGGCATCAGTGGTTTTCTATTTGGTTTGAAACTAGTTGTTGAAATAGGTCTCCTCTTTTCTTGGTTGCTGTGCTCGGGCTACCGGAATCTAAGTCCTTGATAATATGGTGCTTTCATGTAGATGTGTTTTTTCATTTCTTTTGGATGATTGGTGTCAATCCAAAATAAGAACAAGAAGCAAGTAGCTGCAGGAACTCCTGAAACCTCCATAGAACAGAGTTTCATACATTCAAGATGAAACAAAAGTCTGTTTATACATAATGATAAAATAAAAGTGAGAAGTAGGAGAAGAAGAAGATGAAACAAGTGTAACTCTACCTAGCCAGAACAGAAAAGGGGTCATTACCTTTGTTTTTCCTTTCCTTGCTATTATAGAAATCATTAATTCTGTAAAAGAAGGCATTCAGTCTCCCACGTCTGCTACACCTTATTTTATTTTATTTTTTTGTATCTATTTTGTTGTGAACTGTTTCTCAGTATGATGAAGTTATTTGCAGAATTACTTTGGCTGTGTCTTCTCGTTACCAATAGTAATTTCCTCAATGAGATGGGGCATTGCAGCTGGAAGGAAAACTATGGTTTGTAACCATTTTTTTACTCCATATTAAAATATGAACAATTTTTGTTGAAGAATTACATATAACCAATAGAATTATCGATTTTAACTATGGAAATGATCTTATTTCTCTGTAGGTGGCAACAACTATGCTTTTACTTGTCTTATCTGGTCCGGTGAAAGCCTTAACTTATCTGGTGAGCCTCCTTTTAGATTTATGCATCCTCTGCCTAACATATAACTTTTATTTCTTTTGAAGTATTGCAATAGAAACAAATTATTTCTAAGTTCATAAAAGTATTTCCCTTGTTGTATGTTGAATTTCAACTTCTCTTATTGTGCATTTTACTCCCATCCTGAAGGTTAACTGGTTCTTAGTAGCATATATGATTTTTTTTTGTTTTGTTTAGGGTGGGGGATAAGCAGGATAGCTTGTAATTTACCGACTTTTGGATATTTATCTTCTGCAGCTTAAGCATGGAATTGTTGGCTTCACCATGGGTACTTTGTGGAGGTAAGTGATACTCAAGGTGTATCAGTACTGATGATTCTTCTCTAGGCAAAGCACAAACTTCCTTCCATGATCCTTAGGATTTTGAAATTGTAGAGGTGTATTGTCCTAAACTTTAGTTACTTGTTTCGTTTGTTTTAGCCCTCCATTCATGGTATATGACTTAGTGGAGTTTTCTGTTTTTCAAAAACAGTTGCCTAGCTGTTCAAGTTCAAGCATGTTTTGTTTTCATCCCTGTCTTGATGGTAGACCATAGGGATTGTGCCACATGGTTTTTGATGTTTTGCTTAGTCATATTTGGGGGTGTGGATTAGAAGTGGACTTCTTTTTTGTTGTTCCTTCTAGCTTTTGAATTCTTAATTTCCTTTACCTCATATGAAGAGTGAAGTTTTTTGTTTCTGGACTAGTAAAAAGTCAGGCAATGACAGTTCGGTGATTTTGTTTTTGGCATTTTCTCAGGTTGGGAGCGAATTGGAGTCTCTCAGTTTTCTTGTGCACCATTGTAGTGTTTGCTCTACTTTGACTTGGATTCTTTACACATCTTAGAGATTGCCTTCTCTAGTTATTTCCATATCTCTACTGACTGGGAGAATGATATACACATAGGTACGATCAGTTGGTGCAGTCGGCTACGTCTTGATATCTTCATTCTTGCTAAGAGAAAACATACTTGCTTTGGTAATTGATTTTCCTTTCACCTCCTAGGTTTTATTTAAATACCTGCAGTTTATTCACGTATTTCTTTCCTTTTGCTTGTAGATCACCATAAACATTCACGCATCTCTGACATTCATGTTTACTGCTTCGGGTCTTAATACAATTCCCTCGATGAATGCCATCTATACCCTATTTGCAGTCCTGGTATCCTGAATTCCCCATGTCTTTTTGTCCCAATGCTTTTAACATTCTCTCCCTATCCCCTTAATCACTTGTCATGTATGAAAGACTTACATGTGCCCTCCTCTGTTTTACTAGGTTTTACTGAACAGTGGATGCTTCATATTCTTGCTCCACCTTTTGTATTCTGTGTTTCTCACCAGGCTTGGTATGAAGTCCTCATTGCGGTTGCCAAGGTGGATCGAGAGGGCGATATAATTTCATGTTAGACAGTGAGCAAATTTATGCAATGAAATAAATTGAAGGTGGCGGTAAAATCAACAGCTCTTTTTGGCTGTTGGGGAAGGAAGGGGGTCTTATTGGGTTGGTATGAATATGTTTATTCAAGTCAATTGTTCAATATGTAAATGTGTAATGAGTCTTTTTTCCTTTTCTTTTTTTTTTTGGTCCAGATCAAGCATGAAACAGTAAAAAAATTACAGTTATGTAAAGTTACTCCTTTATCCCAGCTTTAGTTAGAAACCCATTTAGCAACTAAATAAAAGCCAGGTTGTTTTAGGTTCTCATGGAATCCACCGGAAAGTCCCATCCTGCTCGACACTGAAATAATCTATGCATGTTGAAAATTACCCTTGCACAACTCTCCATCAGAAGGATTGTCTAGGTTCTTGATGGCAGCTTGAACGTTATTCTTTAGAGCACAACCAAATCCGCAGTTGCAAGACCTGCAGTCCATTCAACAGCTTTTGCTTCCCTGATTAGAGTATCACATAGAGGTATAGATTCAAATCAAGATAGTCTGTAGCCTCAACATTGCATCCGGGATTAATCTTCAGACCGAGTCGAGCTGAGGGAGACCACCGCCTGATTCAATCCAAGGCGTTTGAAGGGCCTTGTCCCCAATACTATGTCTTGAAGGGCCTTGTCCGCAATACTTCTTTCTTTTCGGGTTTGTTTGTTTGCTTGTAAAATTTTTATTTTAGTAAAAAAAAATTTGTTTATTTGCTTGTAAAACTTTTATTTTAGATAAAAAAAATTTTCATTGAAACGTTTTGAAAGGGAGACCCACGAGGATGTTTTGTCTTTAATTTATTAGTAAATCTCACTTGTCCCACCTCCAGGGAGACTCTCGAGGCACTACCTGACATAGTTTGGGCCTGTTAACCGTCTTAATACAACTTGGGCATTTGTTCACCGCCCAAATACTGCAACCATCTTCTCGGCCACAAAAAAATATGGGTGGCGCACGTGCCCAACATTGCCATGGTCTCCATTATGGCATTCAACCGGGGATAGAGAGGGTTCGCCTAGCATGGGCTCTAGCATCGTCCTCCTTGGGGTCTTTCACGAGAGCAATCTAACTTTTCTCGCTTTGGGCAATCTCGCGCCCTGTGAGGGCCATCATATATGAAGCAGCCTTAGGTACTTTGTGGGTTGCTTGTCCCCCAACAAGGACCTTGTCCTGGCGCCTAGCATCCTTGCCCTTACTCTTGGGTCTTTCTTCTGTCCTTTCCTTGTGCTTGTTCTGAGACTTGGTTTTCCGGTTCTCCTCCATGGTGGCTTTAGACTGCCTGAAGTCCACCAGTGCCTCGACTGCAGCCATGGCAAAAGGCAAGTCCTAAACACCTTGCCTTCTCAATTATGTGCATGCCCACCCTTGTAGGCGAGACATAAAGTTGAAGACTTTGTCGGCGTTAGACATATCCTTGATATCTAGCATGAGGAAGCTGAACTCATTTCGCGTAATCCTGAACCGAATCTGAATGTTTGAGCTTCTTTAGGGACTCCCTTGCAACTTATGCAGTATTGCATGGCAAGAACTGATCTTTTAGTTCATTCCATAGGGATTCCCAAGTACAGATCTTGGGGCGTCCCGCATTGAGGTCATTCTCTAGTAGGGAGCGCTACCAGAGCTTTGCATCGGCCGTAAGGTACATCGCCGCAACAATCACCTTCTCCTCATCATGGATACGACAGCTTGAAAGTCGAGTCTTAGCCAACAGTAGCAAAGGGGAAAACGGATATGGGACGTGACAAAGGAGTTTAAGGTATATCGATTATTTGATTTATTATATTTTCATTGTCAGTTTTTTAAGTATGTATTTAAAAATAAAAATAAAAAACCGAAGAGAAAAAATAAAATCAATAAACAAAATCATGCACGTTTGACTACCTACCACACATCAAGATTGAGATCATTTCTGTGCACTTTGTGCGAAAATGGTATTATTATTATTTTTTTAACATAAGTTTTGTTTCTTTGCAACAGAATAATATTAGTACATACTTAATTACCTTGTTTTGAAACAGAGAGATCTTGAGACAGGCAAGATCGATCCAGCAAAACTGTACAAAAAAGAATTATACAAATGCTAAAGGCAAGTTGGTGTTAGTAACTGCAAGGGAAAAATTGTAAGTATTTAATTTAATAATTAAATGTAAGTTTGTTTATGTGCTGTATAATTGTTTGTTCTTTCTGCTAAAAATCGTAAAATTTTTATTTTTATCAGTGAAAGTGCATATCTAATGGCAAGTCATACAATGAGCTTGAAGTCCATAACGAGGTCCTATGAAAGAAACCTGGATATGTGCGCGGCTTTGGTTGTGCAGTGGTTCCTGCTACTTCGTAGTCTTCAGTGTCAGTATCAATATATGATATTGCTCACCAATTGGAGCAACAATTCTTGTAGTGGTTAGATTCATCACGATGGATGAGACAGACTATTTGTTTTTATTGTGTATTTTATCTCGTCTTTTATTTTACTTGTTTTGGTATTTTTAGAATATTGTCTCAAGCCTTATTTAATGTTACATTTGATGTTTGTTAATAAATTATTTATTGAATTTCTTGTGTAATCATTTTTACTGAATTATTTTCATTTTTAAAATTTAAAAAATACAAAAAAAAAAAAAACGTTCCAGTTATTTCATGTTCAGATGGTGATGCAACTAATCGTCAAACGGTTTGACGTATCCATTTCTTTACCATTCGAACATTTACTTCCCACCTCGTCCGAATGCGTACTATTCTATCAAACGGAAAAAGTTTTGCTGTTAATTATTGTCCGATAATAAGAATGGCATCGAATGTGTTTTTCAACCGTCCGAAACAGTTTGAACGTTAACGATGTAAAATGTTGCAACGCTATAAGAACCAAATTGAATGTGTTTTTTATATGTTGTAACAGTTTTCAATGGACGTTCAAATTTCCTTGAAAATATATGTTGAAACGGCTCAGGTCTTTATCAAACGCCACACCATTTTTTGTTGGATAATGTTTGAACGCTTCGGACAGTGGGTATGCGATGCAATTGAAACAGTAGGATTTCCGGCTGGTGCGATTACATTCTGAAGTGGACGGTTCAAGACTCAAAGGTGTTGCCGAACCTAGAAAGGGGGTTGAATAGGTTCTGATTTTTCTTGAATTTTTTAACCACTTAAAAAATTATACACTCTTCACAAGCACAATCAGTAATTTCAAGAAAACTAAAACAACAAAATATCGTACGGAAGTGATAACCCAATATGGACAACAGATTCTCAAGGTCACAGAACAACACTATACTTCTTTCTTAATCAAGGAAACTAAAGAAAGAAATAATCACAATAACAGCAAGTTAATCTACATAAACAAAATCACAACAAAGACACCAAGATTTGGTTACGAAGAGAAAACCTACTAGAAAGAATTCTTTTAAGAGGTAAAAACTCTCCGGGCTTGAAGGCCAGTTAATCGAATCCACTAAATTTTTCAAACTCGGTATACAGTGATCAATAAACTAACTACCCAACACCCTGTTGCTAGCCTATTCAACTATTACCTTACCTGGAATACAACATCCTAGATCTGCCTCTTGCAGGGAACGAGGAACTCCTCTTCCGTTTGAAGTTGTGATATCA
Source organism: Morella rubra (assembly GCA_003952965.2). Lineage (NCBI taxonomy): Eukaryota > Viridiplantae > Streptophyta > Magnoliopsida > Fagales > Myricaceae > Morella > Morella rubra. Next base: position 6,743,211 of record CM025849.1, read on the forward strand.
AAAAATCTGATGCAATCTTCACAGCCAAGCCAAGGTCCACACTCCACGTGCAATCAGCTTCACTTGGTAGACCTCCAGCAACCTCTGGAGACTTTCTTAAGCAAGGTTTGTGGTTGTGATTATAAGAAACGGATCTGAGATAATGAGGGACGGAATAATCTCTCTAGGTTCAATCTCAATTCATACACAGAAAACTTCAAAAACAATAACAGGGACTGTATAATGAAGAAAAAACTCTGGAAGCAATGATCTCTTTAAGGTATGGCTCTTTTTCATTTGTCCCTAAAAGAATGTGAGAAAAGACTCGTTTTTATTTTCTCAAGGGTCGGGAAGAAGGCTCTCACTAATATTCCAGAAATCTTGCTTCTGTTAAAACCATTGTAACTGCCTTTCGCAAGTCTTGATCAAACTATGAGTGAACTCTGATCAGACTTCGAGTTAGTGAACTATAAGCATACTTCAATCAAACCTTGACATTTCAGACGATCACCAAATGTGTCGAGGCACTGGTCTTTAAGTAGGACTTGACAAATGCAAATCTTAGGAAATAATATAGACTCGTCATGAAGTCTCTACGCCAACTAAAAATGCATTAACACGTTCGAATGCTTTCGCTTTTTGGGGACGGAAATAAATCCATCCCGAAAAATTATTTTTGAAAAACCTTTAGTAACGGAATTACGGACCACATGACGAACAGAATTCGTATTTTTTTAGATGAAATTTTCCGTCCCAAAAAAACAATTTTATTTTAGTGCCACTGCTGTTTTTAATACTCGCTCCTACAGCTTCTCCATAGCAGCTTGGCTTTTCAGCTGGTTAATTCCCGTATTTGACATTTTAGAAATACTGCGCACAATTAATTGTGCTAAATTGCTTTTCCGATAATTATTCAAAATTTGTGACGACTGCTACTCGGCTCGCAGCGTTCAGGAGGTAAAAATTTATGCCGCGCGCGTTACTTCTTACGCAAGTACAAGAAACAAACCATCACAGAGATACCGACAACCGCCACAGGGACAACCCAATATTGATTTGTCAAATCCATGAGCTTCTGGGCATTCTGCTTCTTGGAAGAAATTTCAAGTTCGGAGACAGCTGGGGCAGATGTGTCAAGTTCACCAATGCAAAAGGTCTGCATGAGTTCCTTTGCACCTTTGCTATGCCCAGCATCTTCAAAATCGTCTGTGGCATCCTTCTATTCAATAAGCAACAATACATGTAAAGAATTCTATCAGTAATGTTGATTTCTTAAAATTCGAATACTACACGATCTATCCCAACTTTGTCACCAATTGGGGGCATAAGAAATATATATAGCTGTTGCAGCAATCACTACATCATCACCGCCAGGGTGCTCATCCAAATAAGCCGTCACGTCGTATACCTGGAATTTTATGGAAGAAACTCCACTTAAATACTGATACAGAAATTAGAGTGAGGGAAAGGACCAAATCTAGAGACCACTATATATGCATTGGCCGAGCATTTAAAACTCTCAGATAGAGAACAGCTTTTACTCAGTTGACCAAAACTCAAATGGCGCCATGAAGTGGAGGTCAACTACCATACAGCAGCTGGTATAGTTACTACTGAGAGCGGATGAAATAATACGAAGAAAAGGAAGCTCCCTCTAGGGGGAGCTGCATGCTTATATAGGGTAAAGAGCAAAATGGTAGCAGGGTAAGACGTGTATGCTTTTTTATGGGCAAAAAATTGGAATGCTGTTTGTGTGGTAAAATTTTGGGATGGTTAAAATTTTGGAGTATGGGTGTTGGTGAAAGAGTAAAGAGAGAATAGATTTGAATGAATTTTTTTATATTTATTATAATGAAAAATGATGATTTGATAGGAAAAGAAATTATTTTATAATTTTTTTCTTGAACACCACATAGCTTCTATTGGGTTTTGAGAGAAGGTGGTCTAAAATTTTGTGGTGGGTGGTTGTAGACTTTAGACTTTTTAGACCAGTGATTGGGGTGTTAAATTGTAGTTGGGACTGGTGAAAAAGGTAGAAAAAGAAATTCATTATATTTTTAAAATTAGAAGTAAAAGTGGTGTTGTTTATATAATTAATAGGGAGAAAAGAGTCAACTGATCTAAATATTGGGGAAAAAAAATGATCGCACGTGTGGATTTTCTAAAAATTTCACTTTTTTCCTAATGTCACGTTTTGCAAACAGGTTTGCTGATATGTTTATCAACGGTGGAATTAAAATAAACACTTAATTTTGCATAGGAAAGACATGTCTGTGAGTCATATAGCTGTAACTCCCACCACACCAACCCCAAATGATTTTTAGGATGAAAGGGTGCCATATCACATGGGGTACCCTGGAGAGTCTCCCACCACCCGAATCGGAAATCTGGTGAAGAAGGGTCATTTTTATTCAATGACCCACAACTGTTGTGAATTTTATTTTAGAAGAAAACCATTTGAGCTTTAACATTTAAGACATTATATTATATTATTCAAATGGGACTCTCTAATTTCACAAATCTACTTGGAACTTTTGTGGGTCGTAAAATATGACCTGATTCTTCATGTAAGATAAGAAAAACAAGCCCAAAGAAAGAACCATAGCCAAACAGATATCCTTAACACCAAAATAACCAACTCAATCACACTCCATTATTCAACTTCCACATGCAACACACAAAGTACCTTTTTTGAGGGAAAATAGTAGAGATTAATTTAAGTAGGGGTATTATCTCATAAGTTTGCTCGGTTGATGCAGAGTGAGACTTTGAGGTCATTCATCATCCTTGGGGTTGTCACCTCCAAAATTTGTTTTCTTCACCATTGCAGCTTCACTGGCTTCAGTGCAGTCAATCCTATGTACAATGAAGCAATTAAGTGGCAGCAGGAATAGCGGATATACTCCAGAAGAAGTACATTGAAACAAGGAGTCTAAAATGTGTACTGAGGATAATTTATTAGTCAGTTCCTAAACAGCCCCTGCATAAGCACCCTGCAGTTGCTTTTATTATGAACAAAAACAGATACAGCAGAATTCTCGCTCCCTCAGGGCATTGCTTCAAGAATTCCATCGACTATTTGTATGCAATTTTCTCCATTAAACTGCACGTTTGTATCAATATATGAAACTCAACAGAGTTGCAACATCACAGGCCATGAGAATAATACAGCTAGAAGAATGAACTCTTTTCTTTTTTTATCTTCTTATGTATTCTGGTCCCAATTAGTTAACTGTATTCCTCATGATCAGCTCATGAATAGAGGTAAGTTTAAACATTCAACCTAGCACTAGCTCACAGATTCAGAGTTGCTTTTTAAGACTTGGAAGAAATTACTTCGAGCCATTTAAAGTATATTGCATATAGTTGAGAATCCATCTTTGAGCTAGGCCAAGAAAAGACAATTACATTATATTCAACAATGCTTCAAATATTGACCTGACATTATTTTATTGGCAGAAACTTTTGACTCCATTAGAATTCAACTTCTTTTGACTTCTTACTTGAAATGACGGGAAACAATAAAATAGTAGAGCAGATGTGTCCTACAACCGAAATAAATAAAGACCGAGGAGATTTCACTGATGAGATGCTAAATGGAAGACAACTCACTTTTCATCCTGGGGCACAAAGACCGACTCAAGATTCTTCTTAGAACTTTGGCTGCTGTCAATTGAACGGCCAAAAAGACACCTCTGTAATGTTTTTTTGGCCTTCCCTCTTAAGACTGCAGATCCCAAATTTTGCCTGCAAACAAATACCAAGTATTGAAACTACATCACAAGACCAAGGAGGATAACTCCCTAAAATTGAAGTCTTGCACTTACTTAAATTTCAGGTTTAAGTTTTAGCCAACACTAGCATCTGAGTTTAAACAACTACAAAAAGAGATGGAATTTATCATAGAGACAGTATCCACATCTTTGGGTTTCTCAGTTTCCAAGAGCGCCAAATCAGTAACTTGAACCCTCAACAGATCATTGAATTAACAAGTTCAACAATCAACAATCAACAAACACTCCTTGAGAGCAACAGAAAATAATAGAAATATAATTTGAAGCAAAAGTTGGATTAGATGAAGTTAGAAGATTCACAATTATGAGAGCCATTTATTTTCTTCACATTCATTCACCGCAATCATTTTTTCTTTTCAAGTGTCAAATAGGAAACAAGACTCAGGTTTCTTTATATGCTTCCGTTGAAGGACTCAATTCAGTAGCATAAACAAACCAACAGAACCTGATATATTCCTCCTTACAGTAAGTGCCAAAGGCTGTCCCACCATCTACATGATTTTTAATTGCTCTTGAATTGTTCAGAGTGATTTCCGTCTCCATTGGGACTCCTTCACCCTTCTTCTTTGCCAGCTCTTTTTCACTACCTTTTGTCCCAACAGAAGATGACCAAAAAATATCAAAATATTTGGTTTGTGCCATATCTGCGATTTTATCAATCTTTCTCTTCTCAATTCTTGTCCCCGCTATAGCAACTGAAGAATCAGTAGCTTGGCTGTTTAATCAAATAACTCCATAGGAATCCAAAATAAGAGCCGAATCATTAAGAGAAAATTCCAGATAGCCAATGGAAGAAAACTTAAAGAAATAAGGTTTCTCACCATTTATCACTAGGTAAGTCTACATCATTCCAAAATGAAATCTTTTTAGTGTGAATCCTGTCAAAGAGACAAATTCCATTACGAGGAATAGCAATATTCTCAAGGGAGGATATCTTAAGATGATAATCTAGATGGATACATAACCTGTCATTTAATCACTGAAAATAATGCCCCAAGACTATCATTAGAGACTTTCATGTGCTATAATTCAGTACTGTCCATAATTATTTCAGAGTGCTGAAGCCCAATTTTAGCATCTATTCTCTATCTTCTTATTCAATTCAGCCCCTAATTTAGTAGAATCCAGAGAAAACACAAAGTGCCACAAAACTGTCATGGTTGTGCATATCCAACGGACCACGCGAAAAAAAAAAAAGAAAAAAAAAAGAAGAGAATAGTATACTTGCTAACAAGCATAATGCCAATACTCAGTAGATGAAAATGTATGTAACAAAAAGAAAAACATACCAAAATATTACTGACCAAACCAGTTCTATCTGACACCAATGCCATCGCCATGAAATGCTTACTCTTTCTGTTTTTTTTTTTTGGTAATTAACATGAAATGCCAACTCATGTTGCTTTCTATTGTATTTTCCTTTCTTTTTTTCCTTTTTAACATGCTAAAATACTTGACTCTCTAACTTATTCTTCAAAACTTCATAGATCTTCTACAGACACAAGTAATCATACCACAAGCTTAGAGACTTGCTCTTACTTCTTATTTTAATAACTAACGAATAATTCCTGGTGCACCGAGGGATTTTCCCAATAATCTCACTACTAACAAAATTCATGTACATATAATCTTTCATTTAAATTACAGCAGCCGCCAATCAGAGATTAGAAGAGCAAGAAATCATTTGCAGGTAATATTCCAACTCATGGGCAAAAGTGAAGGAAAAAGAAAAGGCAATAGATGGACAATGCAAAATTAAGGTAACCTAGACTGTTCCTGCTAAAAGCAAGCAGAACTCACACAAATGAACAATAAAAAAGGACACACAGGTTTAATGAAAGGATCAGAAAACGTACTTGGTTACATAAAAAAAGAAATGATTTTGCCTAACAGCATGAAACGAGTACCATTTAGAGATACTGTACAGAAGTTCCAAATAGAATTTATGAACTCATTAGAATCAGGTACAGAAACGTCCTAGACTCCTGACAACTGATATTACAAGGCAGATTCATTCCCAAATGCAACACCAATAGCAAGTTTGACATTCAAATCAAGATAACTTCAAAGTCAAACAGAATAGTGTCAGGGGAGGTAGACTTATCACAATCGAAGTCAGGAGAAAGTGACCGAAAGGAACAGAGGATCTCATACGAATTTAGACAGTATAATGTTATAATAATATATCTCAACTCATATTATTTCAAACCAAAAATAAGAGAGAGCACAGAATCAGAGTGCAGATAAATATGTTATGCTGCTGAGTGCACTAAACAAAATTTATCATAAAAACATGTGCTTTACATCCATGTGCTTGTCTCATAAATATGTAACTACAATGCTCAATAGCAAAATCTCACCCTTCAGGATCTAGTTCTCCTATGAGAGCAACAGATTTATTACAAGCACACCCACGTCTTTCAATCTTTAACTCTTCTTCCTTGAGAAAAATTTTCTGTTTCCCACTTCGAGAAGCTTCAACCCCAATATCCATGTTTTTCTGAGCATGGCCGGAGCCTGTACCATTTCTGTTCTTTGAGTCAAGCAGATCTAGATATACAAACTCCAAAAAATAAGAAATTAGATGTTCTAATTGCATGGGTAATAGTCGATCACATACATTTTTGGAACCCCTCTTTAAAATTACAGAAGATATTCATCAACTTGCTATGTAGTAGTAGCTTAGCCAAATTCAACAAAAGACAGTCACCCATTATTCCTTCTAGTAACCACATGGAAACAGTGGAAATGCATAGCAATAAACGACAACAGAGGAAAACTGATGTGAAAATGGTAGAAGTTATAGCGAAGTAGATAAGGACACTAAAATTACTCATACCTTCAATTTTGGGAAAATTAAGATGGTCACTGAGAGGACTGTCATCGATGAAACTATCACTCAAATCATACGCATCCTCTTCAGAATCATTATCACTTGAGTACTCAATATCAGTATTCTCGATATCTTCTTCTCCATGTACATCACTAACGATCGTGTATAACAATCAAAGAAACCAGGTTCCCATTTGCACTATGCGTATACAACTTATGGCAAAATCAATTAGATATCATTTCAGAAAAGTTCCACATGCATTCACAAATTAAAAGATTATGCTATTCTTATGCCTTTCACATCATAATTATATCATATATGCCACTGACTTATGTATAACATTGAATTGAGTGAGGATACACAGCTAGTGCTTGGTCACCGACGGGAGACCTTAGATAATAGCCAGACAGACTAACTCCACGTTTACCCCTTACGTCGAAGATCACATTTTCAGTCAACTCAAATTCTAAATCCAGTGATACTGAATGTTTATCCGTCAATGCACATAAAATCACCGCAGGCTTATCACCCACAATGCACCAGACAGAACTCCTTTTCCCATAAGCCTCAGGATTATCATCTAGAGTTGCCTGCAACCAACATCTTCTGATTCATTTCTCCGAACACGTAGAGGAACAAAGAAGACACACATATACACATACATAATACATTATCCCAAAAAGAATTTATCGCACATACCAGGCCCACGCATGCATTAACACAAACTTATATATGCATACAGATTTACAAAAAGAGACTAGAGAAATAGAAAGGGCCACATTTGACTGACCCTTGTAATGCGAAGCGTTCTTGGAGTGCGTTTGCTGTGGAGTGTGCAACTTTGATACGGCTTTATCCTTACCCCTTGAAAGAGGAGAAATAAAGTTGTAAGAAGGAAAAAAGGGGAAAAAAATGGAAGCTTTTATCAATCCCAAATGAGGTTTGCAGAAGCATAGTTATTACGCGGTAACGAAGGATAGGGGATGAAAAAAAAACACATACCCCAGAAAGCCATGCCTCTCTGTTGTAAAGGTTTTCTTCCTAACTCACTCACTTTCTACGTTCGGTTTGTCCCTCATAACATGCACTACTCTACGAAGGGTGGTTAAGAGTTGCAGAAAAATGTTAATATTTTCTCCTTATATACGTGAAAATTTCACCGGGAGGGAAAGAGCTACAGAGCCATTTAGGGAAAAGAGCTCATTATTAGGCTATCTTGGGTGTTGGCCTGGGCAGCTACTTTCGCAAGTTCCAAGTTCAAAAACTACCCGTCTTCCTGCACTTCTTATCGCTTCTCTACTCTTCCAAGTCCAACTTCGCCTTCCAAACCTCTGGAGTTAAACCGTCGGTTTTCTTCCACGACTCTTCGGCTTTGGTCCAAAAATTCCCCACTAGCCATGGCCGTTGTGAGAGAAGTTCAAGAAACGAGCTTCGTCATCAAAATCACCGGACATGGCAGTACCCAAACGACGCCACACGCAGAGGCAAGCGAGGAGTTCTCCACCTAAAGGGGTTTGGATTTCAACAATCAATGCCACCAATACGTAGCACTTCAACACTTTGTAAAGAATAAACCAATTTGTAAACGCAGTGTTACATATATTTTCAATATTATTAAATCTGCTAAAATTCCTTTTAAATATATGGCCAATTATCGTAACTTTATAAACTAATGTTTATATATGTTTTCATCAACATAAATTTGATAAACTATCAAATTATTCTGAGAGGATAATAGTGTATTGAAAATACTATGGCAAAAATAAAAAATGATAAAAGTTATATTGAAAAATAGTTGTGGGCCCCTTATTTAGTGTGCAAACAGAAAAATTAAAAAATTTTGAAAAAAAATTCATATTTGCATCTAAAAATTCTTTATACTTCAAAAAGTTCTGCAAAATCTGGCTTTGCAAACATGCTCAGGCCAATTAGTTAAGAAAAAAAAAAGGTTGCTCAAACTTTTAAAGAAAAAAAAAACAAGAAAATATAAAAATATGTTAACCCGATTCAACCTTTCCCCTTCCCCAAGCCAAGAAAAAGAAACAGAATTTACTTCAAAATTTTCACTATTTTTTCACAAAATTCAATAAAACTCTAATCTACCTCAATTTTTACAATATCACCAAATTTTTTTAAAAAATTCTTAAATGCAAACATGTCTCTAAATTCTTTCAATTTCTAGTACTTATCCTCAAGGGCGAAGTCAGAAAATGAATTTTTGGGGGTGAAAAACTATAATATGTTAATTTTTGGAGAGCCAATGTAAAAATAATCCTAATAATAATAAAGCTTAAATTAAAAAGAAAAATTCTTAATTTTGGGGGTGTTTGGCCCCTTGAATTGGCCCCTAGCTTTATACTGACAAGAGACAATACAATACAAATTATAAGTTTAAGACAAACCAATATATCAAAAGGTTGAATTCAATTAACAAAAGAAAAAACAAAGCAGATCTAGTCTATTCTCATGTTCGAAGGTGAATAGATGAGTTATATGTCAGGAGCGAAAATGATTTCCAGATTACCACATCATAACGTAGACAAAGTTGGTTCCGGCTGCGATTCTCAGGCCAAAAGATGCTCCGTGCTAATCTTATAAATTAACTTGTTCTACCAATAGAACCGTGTTTGGACTAAAACCCTTACGAATGCATTTGTTTCTCATCATCCAAAGGAAGTTAAGAGGAGTTGGCTGCAAATAGCTGAAAATGATGCATATTGGTGGGGTTTTGTCCAAACAACATGCGTGGATTGAGAATTACTTTGATCTAATGCAACATATCTGTCACTTGAAGCTGCTTCATATCAATGGACCACAGTGAAAACTTTCAGATAATGAGTTTTCGAATTGTAGTCACACAAGGGCAGACTAAATTTTCTACTGGAAACTCAATAATTCTGGCAATTCGAGCTTTGTTGGGAGAGTGTTAGAATGATTAAATCCAACCTTTAATTAGAGACCTTAAGCAAACGAGTAACAATCCGCGCTCAGAATTACGCTAATTTCTCACTACATAATAAATTAGCAAAAAAAAATGCAGTAATTCATCATGAATCAAATTAAGCTGGAAGTAAGATAGCTCGGAGCGGAAAAAATTTCTAATATTTATTATTATTATTTTAAGAAAAATCTGCATTAGCAAGCAGCTTCACAACACAACATAGTGTAATAAACATCGTTCAGATTATAGAGTAAAGGATAATTAAAACAACATAAATATGGGAATTGTGCACACAAAAAAGGTCTCCCATGCATTAGTTAGCAAAATTAAATAAAACAACATGAATGCAGCAACACATTCTCTGGACCTTCCTCTTCCTTTTTTTTCTTCCTCTTTTTTCATTTCTATATTAAGTCTCAGCTTCATGTTTGCTTATTGTTTCTTGGTTGGCTAATTTACTCTCCCATGTGAGCTATTATTCTTAACTGCAACAATTAAGTTCCTTGAGACCTTCAGCCGAATTCAAGGCATCTACCATGGTTACTAATTGGTATATACATCAGCGTATACTAAAATCTTAGGAAGCATATTGGTCGAAACCAACATGTTTCACAATCCCCAATTATGCACCAACAATAATCCCACAAGCAAACTACTGGCAGAAAACAAAAGGAAACCTATGGCAGGAGGAAATGGAGAGAGAGAGAGAGAGAGAGAGAGAGAGAGTGCCGGCAGATCTTCAACAATTCTTTGCGCCCTTGAGTTGAAATGGCTTCCTTAAAGCCAGAGCACGGGCTACCTCTTCTTAACTTCAACTGAAAGGCCAACAGGATCAATCCATGTTGCAGATGTTTTGGTCTCCAAAAGAAGTAGAGGGTTTGTTTCACCTGACCCTGTTTCTTAGCTAGCTTTCTTACCTTAGCATAAATCTAATTGTATATATCTTTCCTGCCTCATCTATGAGGTCCATTCTTCTCTATTGCATAAACTAGCAGACGATATGGAGCTTATGGCTCATGACATGTTGAGATTATTGAAGGACTAGAAGTTCAGAAATTGACTTCCCACCCACTCTTGCCAAAGCCAAGTTGTCTGTGTCCCAAGAATCCAACAGTAAACTGCAATACCCAAATGCAGTTGATCCTGATTTACTATTTAAAGTGTTTGTAATTCATACAAAATAGTTGTGACTCTGAAAAACAGCTGAAGACTACGAGAATAAGAGATAAATACAAAGTTAGTCCACGTGATTTGCGCAAAAATCAAATAAGTCCCTAAATTTTAAAACCAATCAAATTAGCCCCTGAGGTTTAAAATCCATCAAGACTTTAGTCCCTCCGCGACCCTTCAAATGTGAAGGATTTTAAACCACATGGACTAACTTTTATTTATCCCAGAATAAACCCGAAATGAGTTCCAGAATATCCAAAACCACCAGGCATTTCCAATAGTAAAACCATCCAAAGTTGTGTCAGAAAGAAAGAAAAGCAATGACACGTTTTAACCAAATTTGCCAATCATCCAATGGCTTAATCCTAGCCGATGCTTCAAGAGTAAATCCAAAGTAAGTTGCTGCTCAATCTGATATAAGCTTCATCCGCTGAGCTTTAAGCACAGTATTTGATCATGCCGGTCTCAACAGACGTCAATTAGCTAAGTAAGTATTTGAACATGCTGGTCTCAACAGACCTCAATTAGCTAAGTAACCAAGCCTGCCAACATTGTTCTTTCTCCAAATGTTTAACAGACAATTAGCATCAACAAGTTCCAACACTCCAACGATGATAATTTAGGACAAACGTCTCAAACTTATCTAGTAGAGGCAGAACAAATCATAAGCAAGCTAACTGATTAATCATCCAACACATTCCTAAGTCCTAAAAAATGGAGTCAACTGATTATACACTGAACCTCTTACATCGATTGAAATTTCAACCACATCTTACAGTGCAAGCATGGCAAAAATGGCAGATTCCCGTCGATCAAATCACCCATTCAGATTAATTTTACCCTTCCACGCGTTGCGTGGCAACACACATCAATTAATTACCCGTTGAGGCAAATCTAATTATGTAAATCTCAGCAATAAGCTCAATCAGGCAAAAATTCCAAACCAAAGCACACTACCCAATCGAGAACCCAAATCAGGTTTAACAGTGCTCTGTATTAGGCAGTCCTATATACAACTTTTCATCAGAATCAGTGCATAAAAGCATAGATAGCAGTAGAAATATAAACCAAAAGAGCAGAGGAAACCAAGACGAGCAATGCCGCGACGGAATGCACAGCTGATTTACTCCCACAAGACAACATGCCCAGCCGGATCTCGATGACGTTGATCATGGAAAGCATCAGGAATAAGCAGCCCATGACGGAGCCCACAGCGGAACCCATCATCCCGAGCCGGAGGACCTTCAGGTTGATGTGGGCCCGGAAGGCCTCATCGACGTCCTTACTGTTGAGCAGGTTGATGGCGAGTTTGAGGCCCTGGGCGACGAGGGAGGAGAAGAGGAAGAAGCTGAAGGAGACGACCTCGAAGACGAGGAGCTTCCTGGCTACATCGATTCCGGCATCGCAGGCCGCGTTGTTCTCGAGGCTGTGCTGGTTAGGGGTGGCGAGGGAGAGCCCCACGAAGACGGCGATGGTGAAGAGGGAGTTCACGTTGACGAGGCCGTCCAGGGCCGTCACGTGCACGCTCGTGGTTGACATCGTCGTCCCTGTGGAGGCCGATGTCACTCTCTGGATGCTGCTTTCTTTTGGGTATGACCATTCAGATCTGCAGAACCAATTGAAGCAAACAAAAGGGACTGAGATTCGAAGATCATATATGGGTGCGCCATAAATCTTGAGACAAGGGTAGTAGATATAAGCACGTATATACATATAGCCATCAGAAATGAGTGTGATTTAGATCAGAATGAAATTGCACAGCTGGGTTTCAACTAAAACAAGTTTACAGAGAGAGGTATACTCATCCATTGTTAAATCTTGCGAGTCTAGTTGCTTGTGAGGGTTTTATGTCTCCTGATTCCTGTGATGAGAGAGAGCGAGAGAGAGAGAGAGAGTCTGAGGATGATTTTTTGTTGGTGAAGCTAGAGCTCTTTGTTTTTGTCGTTGCTTTGCAAGGGGCTAATGGTGGTTTCTTGGAAGAAAGGCCGAGGGGATGGAGAGAAAGTAAGGCGAAGTGGGGAATACTTTGCTTTTTCCGTTGTATACTTATCCTTTTTCGTCGAAGGCAAACATGTGTGTGGTGCTGTGTGAAGTATATTTTTTGTTCTGCCAAAAGAGATACCTTTAATAGTAATTATTAGTCTCAAAATGGTAGATTTATTTATTTATTATTTTTATTTCAGAACTTTAATAGTATCCTCAAAGTAATAAAACCATATTTTTTTATTTGAAATAAAGATTTTAGTTGAGGTTGGTCGGCAATAAACAAAGAATATTTTGATATGTCTAGAAAATATATAGAGAGTTGGATAGGACGCTTGAACCTAAAGCACTTTATATATATATATATATATTCTAATTTTTTATCCGAGTTTTAAAGTTTTTTTTTCAACCATTAAGTCAAACTTTGACTCGATGCTTGAGGGAAATTTCTACCAATTTTTGTAGGTGGAGTCCGACAGAAATATTGAAATTTTTAGCTAAAAGAAGGAAACTTCAACACCTTTTTTTTTTTAAAGGTAACTTCAACACTTGAAAGGCACACGTGGTCGATTGCGGTAACTGCCTACCCAACATTCCTCTGGATCCTCCAGCTTCTTGTTCCTCCTCCTCCTATTAGGTTACAAAATTTTCTCTCAAACTACATATGTTTCCCCAACTATCGTTCAAAGTGTGTTCAATTGGTCAACACACTTTTGAACTACAAAATTTTGCACTTAACACTTCAAAGTTGTGTTTGGGTATCCTTTAACCTTTCAATTAATTTTAAATACTAAGCCTATGTTTTGATGGCCAAAATATTTTATTGGGTATAGTGTTAATTTTTTTTTTTAGTTGTTAAAAGGAGAATCTAAGTTTGTAAACGTTGGTGGATACTTCTAAAATTGTTAATTTATAAAAGTAAAATATTATGATATGGTATTGGCTAAAAAATTGGTAAAAAATTAGAATATGATAAAATGATACGAGAGTTTGTGCCAAATTTATGTTGATTTAATACGTAGATATGAAATATTGACATAAAACTAGAACACGTGAATAATGGTTTAAAAATAAAGTTAGACAATGTGCTAGCTGTTGAATGGGAAGAACTTTTTTGACTCACTTCCCACTAGTTGTCGGAGATTTCATCTTTTGATAGGGCCAATAGGGAGAGGGCAATAACCAAATAGTGACAAGGCGCGAAAAAACAAGTTTATACAGGCTCACATTCTAGCTATCGAAAGCGTCCATCATTTGATAGGGAAGGGCACGTTTATAAGTCCTTAGTCCCTCAACTTCTTGACCAGTGTGTGTGTGACGACTCTTGGACTACTTTGTTTTTTTTTTTTTATTATTATTTCAGAGCTTTCATTTGATTCTCTACAAAAAGAGAATTGAATTAGACAAAGAGCACACACATTGTCTCATTCATGCGGTTTTATATTATAAATAAAAATTAGAATGACCATCAAATGCGAACCGATTTGATCTGATTTTTGCAAGAAACAACTAAACTATAGATATCTTACTTTATGTGCGCTTGAACCAATTTACGTTCCTTAATTAGATTATATGGTTGAAATAAGTGAAAAAGACTCATACATGGCACAATCTAGATAATTGAATCTTATCAGAAAGTGTAAATTGATCAATTTGAATAGTTGGATGGCGAAATGTGATGAAATTAATATTTTTGGACTTTAAAATTATATTGGTCCAATAATTAAGGGACAAAAAGTGAAGTGTCCTCTAAAAAACTTATTTAACAGCCTTAGATACAAAACCTTCATAAATAATTGTACATCCTATAAAGCTAGAAGTTATTTTTAAATAAATTTGTAAATATAAGAAGATTGAGTTCTATAAATAATTTCAGTGTTGCATTCAAACATCTCATTTTGTATTTCGGCTTAGGGCTCCATTCAAATTGACATGAGTCTGCATCAATGTAAATAAGAGTTGGCCAGTACAAATCCATTTGTTATGTACAGGCACGTAACATTAAGGTTGATTCTTTTGAGAAAAATTACTGAAACTCCTAATTTTTTTAATTCAAAGAAAACCGACATCCCTTACGAATAAAGATATTATCAATCTACCATGATAAAATCAATCTAACTATTTTATCTTCAACTAACAATTCAAAAAGATTATTAGATAACTAGGTACGTAACATTCCCACCTCCTTTAAAATTGAACTTGTCCTCAAGGGTAAACCAGAATATCACATCTATCTGCAGGAATTTGTTGTGCTTCCTTGGGTGTTTCCATTGAAAGCTTGCAGCTCACTATATGCAGCCTTTCTTCTTTTTTCTTCTTTTCCATCTTCTCTTGCTTCTAATTTTCGAAGTTTTTTTGTTGTACATATTTGGTACATCATCTCTTTCTCTCCAATAATGGGACTTATTCTTTCTATTTTCAACATTACAGTCGTGGGTCAGATAGCTAGGAGGGGGGCCTTTGCTTGAGGAATCTGTAGAAATCCCATGGTAGAAAAAGTATTTCACAGGAGACTCTTATCTTTGCTTAGCGTTATAGCCCATTAAATATGATCCAAAAATTAGTAATTTCCCCACCTTCTCGGGTACAAGAGCCAAATTCCTTTAAACAACTATGGTTTTGGTTAATTGAAACTCTTGTTAATTTCAATCGAACCGAGAGCTCCTCTCTCTTCCCCCTGAGAGTTTCATCTCTCCTTTCCTTCCCGGCGTTTGCCTGGTTCCCCTCCTTTCTCCCCTTTCCATTTTCTGTTCTTTCCAGCTGATTATTATGATCACTAGTCATTGCACTTCCCCTCATCTCACTATCTTCTGACTGTTTTTCTTCCGTCATGGATGACCACAATGCTGAAATGGATCTCCTCACCCATAGAACGGAAGAGATGTTATGGGATTCCCTCCCAGCGCGTATATCTCTTAACATGGATTTGGTAGCACATATTTCCAGCACAGTCTTAATTGGTAAAATAATTGGACTGAAGCCTCTTAGAAAATCCATCATTATTAACACCATTTTGGCCGTTTGGAAGTTTGCTGTTGATCTAAAGATAGAGGCCATGGAAAACTCGGCTTCGGTTATTATGTGAGTGTAGAAGGGTGTGAGTGGTGCGATTGCACGGTCAGGGTCGGTTCTCACATTTTGGACTGCGCAGATCGTACCAGCGCATTAATGAGCAACTTCTAGGGCGCCCCGACTCCACGATCCGACTGCGCCTGCATATTCGGTTCTGGCCACTCCCGACTCGTTCCGAACGTTTTCAAAGCCCCAAATCTGAGTTTCACGCCCTAGCAGAGCCTCAGATTTCCTCCCTAAAATTTGCTGCGTGAAGAACCCAGACGCTGGAAGAACCAAAATAGTCTATTTGCTGCATGAAGAGGCCGATCGCCATTTTCACATTTCGTTGCGGCGAGGTTGCAGACATTCTTTTCGGGATTTTTTTTTCTCTCTTTCACTATTTGCTTTATTTAGAAACGGTTAGAAAGTGAGAGCAAGAGAGAGGAATGAATGTTGACTAATTGACTTGTTCCTCGTTGGTGGACATGTTCTTTGTGAAGGCAGTAAATAATTCATTTGTATGGTTTGCTCCATTTTGTTTGGAACTATGGTGTAGCCCTTCCACTATTTTGCTTTATTTTTAAACTCTATATAAACTGTTAGAAAGTGAGAGCAAGAGAGACAAACTTTGTAGATTAAAGTGATTTAAAAGCCCATGCGTTGACTGGATTATCTCTACATGCCCTGTGTTCTGTTTGTGGATTAATGGGTATTTTGGGTTTCTTTTATTTCCTT
The DNA here is from genome assembly GCA_003952965.2 of Morella rubra. Lineage (NCBI taxonomy): Eukaryota > Viridiplantae > Streptophyta > Magnoliopsida > Fagales > Myricaceae > Morella > Morella rubra. Next base: position 6,759,700 of record CM025849.1, read on the forward strand.
TTTTTTAAAAAAAAAAAACAAAAAACGAATGTTTTTTTTTGGCATTTAGGAACTATAGAGTTTTTTTTTTTTTTTTATATGTGGATTTCATACAAATTGGATGTAACAATTTTTTGTTGTAAGGCAGTGACACACATGCACACCTAATGGTCATGAAATGAACCTTTATGAATAACTCATTTGTATGATTCTATGGCTTTTAGTTGAGATCCTTCCTCACACTTGTTTAATTTTCAAAGCTAGTTGAAACTGATTACCAGCATGTTCCTTGCATTAATTTTCAAATTTATTAATGGAACAATTCACCAATTTTGGAATATCACTGACACTTTAAGGTGAATGGCATCGTCATCATCCATATCAACTGCACGGAGTAGTGCCAATCAGCGATGGGCTCCTAGGGAGGTGTCGGAACCCCCGAGATGCAAGTGTGGCATCTCTACCAATGTGAGGAGGTGGTAGACGATTTTTTGGTTGCCCTAACTACACTGGACGTGAAAATCCTGGATGCAATTTTTTTGATTGGCTTGATTACCCGGCTGCATTTGAAGCAAATGATGATGCTTTAGTTTTATTGATTGTGAAAATGCAGCGTCTGGAAGAGAAGTTAGAGGCTGAGATTGCCAAATCACAGGCAAAGGATGTTGAGATTGATAGCTTCAAAGAACGGGAGAAATTGCTTGAGGAAAAGCTTCAAGGGTCCAATAACAACTTGAAAGTCAAGGATGAAGAAATAAAGAGATTGAAGGAAAATGGTCACCGACTTAGGGAGCAGCTGATAAAGTCATGGGTGTTGTTTATATTTGTTTTGATTGTAGGGATTTCTCTTGAGATGAAGTAAATGATGGATAATAGGTAGTGGTCCCAATGTTATGGCTGTGATACTTTTAGGACTAGTGAACTTTCTATGTGGTTGTAGTTGAAGCTGTAAGCTTATTTAGAACCTTTCATGGACCAATTGTCATATAAATGCATATAAAATAAAGCAACCTAAAAGTCTTTTCCGAGCAAGTGAAACATTTTCTTGGAAAAACAAGTCCTTCCCGGGCATGTAAAAGAAGCCTTCAAAAAAATAGCTTCCCCGGGCATACAAAACAGAGGCTTTCAAAACATCTTCTCCAGGATCCCTAGTGAAGACCATGGCCTGGACTACCATGAGTGCAGCCATAGCAGACCGATCGACCAGGGCAGCCCAAGCAGACTGACCGACCAGGACAGCCCAAATAGATCGACTGATCAGGAGCCCAGCGATACTTACAGGGCTCCAACCTGCACATGACTAAAAATAAGCCCCTGGCAGTGATGCCTCGGGCATAGGCTAACAAAACTCTGGGTCCAGGTCTCCCGAGTAGTGCTCGGGTCTTCAACCTCCTGAGTAGTACTCGGGTGTCTCAGCAAGATGATGAATCAAAATTAGTTAAAATCAACTTCAACCTTTCGAACATAAGCATCACAACCAGGTTTCAACCTTTCCATTGAAGAATAAATAATAATAATAATAAATAACTTATCAGTAGTGGCCAAGGCACCTAAATATATGCACAAACAACAATAAAAAGAACAAAGTTACATTATCCCACTTTTCCTACAACTCATCGAGGCTCCTAAATCTTCCCGTTACCGATTCGTTCTCACCCTCATCCTCGTCCTACGAGAGAGGAATACACCAACGTAATTGTTATGGTAATTTTGATTCGAATAATAAACTGAAAAATAAATTATATATGTAATGACTAATTTGCATTGTAAGTGTAGACATACCTCTAACTTCAATTCGTCAAGTAGTGGCAAACGACGAGCAATTGGTTGTGACGAAGCACGTGCACCCTCACGGCCATGGGCACGACCACGACCACGGGTACTCCTTAGTTCAAGTGCACTCCTTAGTCGCTTATTCCCTTGATGCTTCGGCAGCCGAGACTTGAAACCTTTTGCAACAATATCTATATCAACACCCACTTCAGAACCAACACTAATAGGGGCAGTAGGATCTTCATCATCTAACAACTGAGCAAGCTCCTGTTCTAGTTCTTAATAGTGACGATCAAAGATTGGCCAAGATTTAGTTCTAGCCCCATATTGATGACACATTGATGCAAATTGGTTTACGTATCTTCGGCGGTTTATCACCTTAGGAGGGTCGGTCGGTCGTAGTATGTGACCTGCTAGCTGACGCAACTAACTTCCTACATCTTTTCTCCACTTGGGGAGTATATACGCATTAGGAATAGTGAATAGTCCCTTTTGTTTCAGCAACCATATAATGTGATTGCATATGAAATGTGACTTTACACCGCATTGCTTCAATTGTAGCACCTAAGCGATCCTACCTCCTGTACCAACCTATTATTCGGATATCATGGCAACAGATGGTTTTTGGCAGTCCAAAGGCAAACACAAAAAAGGTTGTTGTTTCTCCTGATCCTATTGAACAAGCAATACCGGATGCTGTTCCTGATGATTTGCTATGGGCAATCCTGCATAAGTCCAAGAAAGCTTTAACAGCTTTTAAGTGGAACCAACCCCAACTGAACAAGCTGGCCAAAGCTCGTAGAGCCAAAGCACTGACTTTGTATGACGATCCATTCTTTGTCTTGATGGACTCTTAGGTTGACGAGGTTGACCTCAAATAGCCTCCAAATGCTCCATGATTCTGGTTTCATGGAACTGTCGAGGCCTTGGTCAAGCCTCGATTGGCAGAGCACTTTCGGCCATTATATCTCCGTATAATCTTGATTGTGTTTCTTTTGGACACTAAGTTGAGAGAAAATCAAACTACAACTATTGTGCATCTATAGGTGGTTTGCTTTTTTGTGGCATCCTAATATCCCTGTAAATATTCTCAGTTGTTCTCAATGGATGATTAACGTGTTTTTGTATCCTGATCTCTCCCAGCACTTCTTTTTATTGACTCTGGCTTATGGTCCTTCTCGTTATTGTGACAAGCCACAGTTTTGGGACTCTTTGCAATGAATGGCTGCAGCTCACTTGGAATCTTGGATTATATTTGGTGATTTTAACTTAGTTGCTTCACAAAGTGAAAAAAAAAGGTGGGTGTCCTTTTGCTAGTTCTTCAGAGGAGGCTTACGTCATTTTATCACTTATTGTGGTTTGGTGGACTGTGTTATCATGGAATTCCTTTTACATGGGGGGGCGTTGTTTAACGAAATTTTGGGGAATATTCCAAAATTTTGGGAATCTTTTAATGTTGAAGTTTATTGGGGTTTGTGAAAAGTGTGAAGTGTATATGTAAAAGTATGAAGTTTATTGGGGTTTATGAAATGTGTTTGGTGTGGTGGAAATTTTGGGCCCCAAAAAATTGGGCAAACAAACCCCCATGGAATAATGGGCGTAGTGGATGTGAAAATATTAGACAAAAGACTTGATCAATGCATTGCATACCCAAAATGGCGAGTACAATTTCCAAATGCTTTGGTTCTTCACTCCCCTACTATTGCATCGGATCACCTCCCTTTAATTCTTAACACTGAAGGCCACGGTCAACTTCTCCCTCACCTGTTTAAATTTGAAGCTATGTGGATTCGCGATCTTGGTATCTTTTTTTTACAATTGCAACTGTTTGGTGTCTTCATTGTGACCAGCTTTGGTTCTCTCCAAAAAAAGGTTAAAAAAGTCAAAAAGGCCCTTCATAGTTGGAATACGACACATTTCAGCTTTTATTAAAGATCACATTCAGTCTTTGACACGTGCACTAGATTGGACTCAACAGCAAGTTGGAAGAATGATTCTTTGGAAGCTTCTCTCAAAAGCGAAATTTATGAACAGTTCACTAGAGAGCAATTCGTTTGGCAACAACGATCCAGGGTTGAATTCGATTCCAAAGATCTCGATTCCAAATTCTTCTATACTTCCACCTTCATCCATCAAAATCGAAATTCTATAATCTCTCTTCAACTGAATGATAATTGTTGGACAACGGGTAGGAAAAATATTGCTGATTCTTTCATCAATTATTTTGCACAACTATTTCAGTCGTCTGATCCGTCAATTCCTTTTGATTTGGTCAACCTCATCTCCCTTATTTTGGACACCATTCTAAATTCATCATACAGTTCTTTCCATGGGCTCAAACAAAGCTCCTAGACCTAACAGTCTTCCAGTTCTATTTTTCAAAGAATATTGGCATATTATCTCCTGACATCATCCATATGTTACAAGAATTTTTTAATACAAGACATATGCTATTCCATGAACCACACGTTTATTGTATTTATTCCCAAGTTAGATAACTCTCACAAGATGCAACCTTATCGCCCTATCAATCTCTGTAATGTCAGTTATAAAATTATTTCAAAAATCATTACTTCAAGGTTGAAGCCCTTTCTACCCCAAATGATCTTAGTACAACAGTGTTTATGTTCTAGGACATCTCATTCAAGACAACTTTATACTTACTCATTAGATTTTTCATGCTCAGGCACTTAAAAGGGACAAAATGGCAATATTGCACTCAAAATTGACATGTCAAAGGCTTATGATAGAATGGAGTGAAGCAGTATTCTCTTGGCGCTCAAAATGTTTGGTTTTAGTCCTCGTTGGATTAGCTAGATTAGAGAATGTCTCTTTACAGTTTCCTATTCGATTCTTCTCAATGGCAGTCCCCATGGTTTTATTGTCCTTTCTCGAGGTCATCGTCAAGGTGATCCCTTATCACCTTTATTATTTGTCATTGGCATGGAAATTCTATCTCTCTTGCTTGATAAGGCACACTCCCTTTCTTTAGTCCATGGAATTCGGTTGAACAGAAGTGGTCCACCAATTACCCATCTCCCCTATGCTGATGATTTGCTCATTTTTGGACAAGCCACCACTTTTGAAGGAAAAAAAATATTATTTTCTACTTGGATCTATTCTCCTAGCGGACTGGTCAAGCTCTGAACTCTCACAAGTCTTCCATATATCTTACTCCTAATACTCCACTCTCCTATGCTTATGGGGTTCATGATTTCTTTGGCTTTGAGTCTATGACATCTTCATCTTAACATCTTAGTCTTCCTCTATTAATGCCTAGATCCAAATCTATTGCTTTCCAAACTCTTCAACACGTATTGATTGCAAAATATCTCTTTGGAAGGGCAAAATTAACCCAAGCAAGACAGACGATGTTAATTAAGTCAATGACTTCTTCCATCCCCCATTTATTGCATGTCATCTTTCTTGCACCCAAATTGGTTTGCAAAAATATTGATTCTTCTCTTCGGAAATTCTGGTGGGGCTATAAGAAGGACAATTCTCGTAATTTATCATTGCACTCATGGAGTAAAATTTGTACACCCAAAGCTCAAGGTGGAATGAGTTTGAAACCAGTAGAAGAAATGAATTTAGCTCTTCTCTCAAAGATTGGATGGATGATGACATCTCATTCTCAAAGACCTTGGGTCAAATGTCTTCAGGTAGAGTATTTCAGAAATTCAGAATTCATGCAAGTTGAACGTACTTCTTCCTCTTCCTGGATCTAGAAAGGTCTCCTTAAATCTCGTCCTATTATTAGTCAAGGGCTCTGTTTCTTAGTAGGCAATGGAGACTCTATTCGTACTTGGTTAGATCCTTGGATTCCAAGTCTTCCCTTGTTCAGCCCCTCCCTTGTCTTGAAAGTCATGCTCAAAATTCAGCATCTTTGGTTAGTCACTTCATCAATTTTACTACCTGTTCTTGGAATCTTGGCCTTCTAGGATATTTTTGATAGCAACTCAGTTGAAAAAATTCTACAATTACAATTCCTTGATCTAGTACTGAAGATCGGCTTTTGTGGACTCTAGATTCAAAAGGGCTCTTTAATGTTAGATCTGCTGATAGGAAAATCTCTTCAGCTAGGGTATCATCTCTCCTTACTAGTCCTTCAATTGACTGGAGGAAATTATGGCGTTTAAATATGCATGAAAGGCTGAAATTTCTCCTATGGAAAATAGCTGGGATATTTTACCTACGAGACATCGCATTGCCCTGTCTCTCTCTATAAATTACCAAGGAGAAACCTCATTTCTTCTTTGTGGAGATCCTACAGAATCAGTTCATCATTTCCTGTTTCTTGCTTTTATTCCCATTTCCCCTGGCTCCACTCTCCATGGTCTCTTAAGGTTGAGTTGATTCCTCAGCACACTACTGCCAAGTGGATTGAATGCATTCTTGATCTCATAGGCTTCTGGGTATCCCTCCAGGTGACAGTTAGTCCTTTCAATTGTTTGTAGTCATTTTGTTTGACTTCCTTTGGATGGCCAGAAACAAACTCCTACGTGAAAATATTCGTCAAGATCTCCCTTCCATTCTTTAGCAGATTCTTCACTCACACCATGAACACTTAGCAGCGTGGCACACCTCTCCAAAGTTCCTTCGCAAAATTCCTACCACTTCAGTTCTCGATGGTCATTTCCACCGCCTAACTTTTGACATTGCCATTCACCTTTGTTCTCTTCATCTGCAGCTGTTCTTTTCCACTCAAATGGTGATATATTGCATGCTTGGACTTCATAGTCCACTACAGCGGACCCCTTGATTGGTGAAGTGGAGGCATCATTGTTAGCCCTATTTAAAGCGGTTGAGCTCAAAATCGACAACTTGTTGCTTTAAGTTGACTGTGCCACTGTTATTGACAACCTTCTATTGTCTCAGTTACATGGCTCAACTAGTGTTTCTTTATTCCCCCAGAAAATTGTGTCGATCAGTCATCTCCAATAGTTAGCTCTCTCCATCCCTTTCTTCTCACCTTCAAAGATCCCTTGAGTTGATAATACCGAAGCTCACTGTTTAGCAGCCTGGGCAGCTGCCCACTCCTTTTCAAGAGAAGTCCCGCTTCTTTCCTTCTCAATTGTGGATTATGGAAATTTAGTGGTGCTAAACCATGTCATATCTCTCATGCTCGTATTAGTCTCTAAGCTCTCCTTGTAGTAACAGAGGTGCATACATGACAAGATTATTGCACGTTCTTATCCTATGGATCTTAAGACTGTAATAATATCCTTGGTATGAGGTAGGGCAGGGAGTTCACGATCACTTCAAGGCCGTCAGTAACTAAAGCTCGGATGTGGATGACTAGGACATGGGTGATAAGCTCATGGGTAAAAAAGAGTCGAATATTGGCATATCTGTCTTAAGTAAATGTGGACAAACAAAATGGTGAGTCTTAAAACTCCGTAAAGGGGGGAAATGAGGGATGTGATGACAACCATGCAAACAATACATACATGTTCAATAAGCAGTTCATAATTCAATGAGAATACCAGTGTAATGATATGCAGTATGCAGTATATAATATACATTATATAGAATGCAGTATGCAGCATGTAATATGTAGAATGCAGTATTGAACGCAATGCTCATGTTCGTTCTTTAATGCACCTTTTCTTTACAAATCACTATTTCACCTCCAGAGTAGGGTTGTGCGTCCAATCTCTCCTTGCACTTTAGGATAGTCCTAGGCATTATGTTGTCCTAGGAACGAGTAAAGCCCATTCTGCCTTCTACCCCGGGACCATCATACCCAGTAGTGATGGTTGCACTGCCCAATGATCGGTATCGTCACCCCATAAAAACTTTTCCATTGGTGCCATATCCTTTATCTCATTAATGCAAAATGCCATGCAAATGCAATACAAAATTCATAACCATAACATTGATGCATATTTTTCGCACAAATATGTCTTTACTTGCATCATGTAAACATGCCATAAGATCAATTCAACTTTTACACAAAATCACATCGATCATGTATTTATTTCCAAAATAAATATCATTTAAATAAACTGAAATACTTAGCCAAATTCAGCAAGCAATTAAACATAAAGCTTTCATTAATCAACAAAGGAAAAACTAGGTTTACTAATTCAAGTCCAATGGAGACTTGACTTGGGCTTGCTGGCAAACCCATTTTCAAACAAGGTCAGTAGCTATAGAAAGCTACTTGGGCCAGCTCAAAAGGAAGAAAAGAGGCCCAAAGCTATGGTCATTAAAATTGAGCTTTTTGGGTCCAAAATACCTAACTTTGGGCTTCACTTACAAAACACAAGAATTCCAGTCCATAAAAACAGTACAAGTGTTAGAAAATAGGTTCAATTCGTATAGGCAATAAACAGACCCGTTTTTGTGAAAAAAGTTTTTGACTATAACTTCAAAAATTCATAACTTATTCATCCTATCTCCAAATGACTCAAAATTTTTAACTGGAGGCTCCTAATGGTGTCTAGCATCAATCCATGGTCTTTTACTATATAAGAAAAATCACTAAGTACACTGTTGTCAAAAATTAAGCTAAACTAGACTAGGTTTAACCTAATTAATCAAATCTTTCTATTTCTAGATAAATCATTGCATGAAACCTATCCTATATGTTTCTAATACCTCTTAAACATCTAGAAACCGTGCCATGCAAAATAATTACACCAAATTTACCTTAAAAATTCAAAAGGGGCAAAATGATCTAATCTCCAAAATATCTTCTAATCTGCAAAATCCTCTTGCATATAATCAACCTAATCCCTTTCTAACACATGAAAATCCTAATGGAAAGTTCCAGATTATTATATGACATGTTTCTAGCCTAAAACATTAAGATGCTAATAACATGCTAACATGCAAACTAACCCCTTACCTCTCTTGATTTCTTTTGGTCTTGGTGATCTTGAAAACTACTTAGAGCTTTCTATTAGAATTCAAAACCATCAAAATAACATCAAAGATTGAAAAGCTCAATAGAACCTCAACCTTTACCAAGAATTCTTCAAAATTTCTTCTCTTTCTCCTTCCTAGGGAAATTCGGCTAGCACCCTCCCTCTTCTCCTTTCTTCTACTTCTTCTCCAGCTCTCTCTAACTCTCTCCCACTCCCTAAGAATAGCCGAATGAGCTCAGGGAAGAAACCTTCACAAGAGCTCCATATTTATACCCATCTTGACCACAGTTAACACTTAGGGTTAGAACTAACCATGATAGGTGTTAGAGAGACCAAATCATCATGCCTACCACTAAATTAGGAGGTCTAAGCAAGGCTTGAAGCAAGGGGTGCAGCAACTCAACAATTGATAAATGGAAGGTGGTTTTGCATGCAATAAATGATTGGTAATGATTGCAATGCAATTCTATGGCTTTGACTGGTTTTGAAAGTCAAAGGAGGTGCTGACATGGGCTGAGATGAGGGCTGGGTCGAATGGGCTGAAGGAAGGCCCAAAAACAAATGGTTTCTAAGCCCAAAGACATCATATCATGCAATCCAAGGCCAAAAACAATATTTTACTAGAAATTTCTAAGATGCACGGCATATCTAGGGTAGGTCCTATTGATTAAGAAAACAAGGGAATAAAACATAGCAAGCAAAAAGATTGAAGAAAAATATGGTTTCTAGAAGAAATTAGGGTTAAAACAAGCAAAAGGGGTATTTTAGTACTTTCCATAAATTAAAAATAATATATAAAATATTCAAGATACTGAAATGAGTAAAATATGTAATTAAATAAAAGAGCTTGAAAAGACAAGAATGAGGATATTTTTCACATAATTTTTGGATATCTAAAACTATTTTTAGGGGTTTTTCCTTATTAAAAAGTAATTAACTAATTAAATCCAAAAATATAATACTATTAATAATAATTAATAAGGAAAATTAGGATAAGTAAGAATATTTATAGGTGAGGGTGTTACAAACCACCTTAGTTTTTCTTTTCTTTTTTTGCTGCTTTTTCATTTTCTTTCTTTTCTTTCTAGTTTCTAGTTGTTTCTTTTATCTATAATATGTCTGGTTTTAACAAAAAAAAAAAACTACCGTTTTGGTTGGTCTCTTCCAAAGATGCATGAGTGGCCTAGTACCTTAGTACCATCCTGATGTACTATCTTAGGCCAAAAAGCATTCAAAGTCCAGCATTCTTGATTTATTCTTGATGAAGCCATTTTTAACTGACCTATCACAAGAATCAACTAGGCCAAAAAGCCCGAGGGATCTAGATTCAAAGTCCAGCACTTGGGACGGGTTGAAAGGTCCAAAATCTCCTTCCTTCCTCCTGCAAGCAAAATAACACACTAAAACTCAGAGTCCTCCTTGTAGGGGGATTTAGATGCCATTGTCAGTCCTTGTCATCTCTTTTCTTTTCTCAATTATTGTTTTTAGTGAGAAAGTTTTAGAGTGAGAATTGAGTACCTTTTTCTCCCTATCTTCTTCTTCTTATACCTCTCTTCGTTGTCTGGACTAGGGCTCTATTTGGGCTTTGGCCTTATTGTCCCTCTGGGCCATATCACTCTTTTTTGATGTTATCTGTTCATCCAGCATTTAATAAAGGTTGACATTGTCAGAGTTGGTCTCCCTAGGATGATCTGAACCAACACCTTTTACCTTTCTTTTTTACCGCCAGCTCATTTGATGGTAACAGAGAATAATCATAATTTTTGACATCTGTTTATTTACCCAATAAAACATGTATGTCAGTTTCCATTATAGACCTTTAATCGCCGGGTTACACACACCATATCGTGTGGGCTAATCCTTCTTCCGCCAATTTTTGGGCCTTTATAGTAATGACAATTTCTCCTCATCAATAGCCCCTTATTCTGCTGTGTGACTTTAGCTAGGCCAGGAGAATATCATGACGTCGACTAAAATCTCAATCAAATCCCTTAACACATTTATCATCATGTCAACGTCTTTTCTTTCATGAATTCTCCTCATGGGTTCTTCACTACCTCCTTAGTTAATAAGACTGGAGCCCTTCCTTTCTTTGAATCACCAAGCCTCCCTCTTTGGTTGTTCATCTTTCCAATAATTTAACCCCATGTCTTGCTTAAGAACCTATCGGAAGAGGAAGAGAACTCCTCGGATATCTCCTTCTCTTTCAGACCTTCCTTCTGAACTATTAACTGATATTTTCTCCCTAGTGGTTCAAGATATTGGTGTAGGGGATACTTTAAACTGGTGAGGGTGAGTTCGAAAGTTAGGGAGATAACCAAGTCACCTCCAGTGCTTCAAAGTATCAAGTTTGAAGAACTTCCCCTCTGTGAGGATCGTAGCCCTCCAGTTTAGGACTTCATTTCAACCTTACAGAGGTACAAGAATTCAGATGTTCTCTACCTTGAAGGGGTGGAGCTAGGATTTGGACTGGAGACTGATTATCTAGCAGGAGAGAGGATGATTGCCTAGGCTAGTCAACTCCAGTGCCCTCGCGCTATCTATACCGAATGCATGCTTAATTTAGAGGCTGGTGGATTCACCACTATAAAAGTATTATTTACATATTTGTGACATGTAGGTCTTTTACCTGAGATTGAAAGTGTTGCAGACATGTGGCATCTTTTAAGAAAGTCTAGAATGGTGCTGAAGTTTGATGGGAGTCTACTATAGTTCGAAGTGTAACTGTCTTAACAGAAAGAGCCTTAGCTTTAAAAATTTCTATTAAACATCTTGAAAAGTGAGCTGGCATGTTACCTCAATCCCCTTCTTAAAAAAGCCTTACAGAAATGGTTAGAAACACCCAGAATCATAGATTAAAATGATTTGATAGATTTAGAGAGAGATGTTCCAAGAAAGCCAATTTTGCCTTGCTCTATTTTCTGTGTGTATGAAGATTCTTTAGAGTGATGTTGTTATTATCGATGGGGATAAACTCTGAAAGATCTTCTTCTTGATCACCAACCCCCAAATGCCATGGAGTGTGAATATTCCAGATGTCCTGGAGATAGACAGCTGTAAGTTCTAGTTGTGGCTATTTGATTGCACAAGGTTTGTGCGTGAAGATCAAGGTATGTGAATAATCCAATTTTCAAGTGGATGTGGAGTTCTATGTCCCTGCAGGTTGTAGATCTGAATAAAGGTAGTTCAGGTAAGATTCATTGTGGTCAGATTAGCTAGGTTAGTGTAATCGATTGATCAATTTGTAATCGATTTGGAAATTAGTGTGTCACAGGCCAAGGGCCCGGAGAGGTTTTTCTCCTTAAAGACGTTCTTTAAGGAGTTTTCTCTTCTCAACCATCTTCAGTGTCAAGTTGTGTGATTGTTTATTTTGTTCTTACATTGATTTCATAGCTATCTTCTAATATGTCTTGTGCTTTGTATTGAGAAATCAAATCTTGATGATTTGAGGATTTTATGCAAAGGAAGATCAAGATTCGATAATTGGTAAGTTTCTGATAAGATTTCTTTGATTGCCGTGTTAGTAAATTGACATGTGATCAATTTTGTTTTTGAAACAATGTTTATCGTCATCTGTAATTTGATCAGAGTCTATTGTAGTTTGATAGAACTATACTCTGTTCTTGAGATATTTTATAGAGCATAATAACAGAACATGTTTTGTTGATTTCTTATTTAAATAGATTTATGTGATCATTCATATATTTATTTGGGATTGTTAGTTTTTGATTAAGATTGCTATCATTAAGATCATATTCATTAGGAGTGAATATTATTGAGTATTGCTCATTTTATTTAAAAAAATGTGCTGTAATTTTTTAAGAGACCTATTCAACCCCCAGATTGGGCATTTTGTAAGTTGATTGGGTCTAAATTAGTTTGTTCATCTAGATCATATATTCATTTGGGATTGTTAGTTTTTGATTAAGATTGCTGCCTCTATATTAGATTCATTAGGAGTGAATATTATTGAGTGTGCTCATTTTCTTTAAAAAAATGTGCTATAATTTTTTAAGAGACTAAAATCCCTCTAGGGTATTTTGTAATTGATTGGGTCTAAATTGTTTGTTCAAACATCAAAATCAAGCCTGGGATCTCTACAGGTAAGTTTTTTTTTCCCTTTTCTCCCTTTCTTTAACTTTTTCATTCATCTGTATATTATTATTATTATTCTATAATTTTTCCCATAAATAACTATATGAGATTGGGATTTGAGGTGTAATGGATACCAGTCCTTCGATTGGGGAACCATTATGAGGCTGGCGTTTCAAAGCATTGGGGTTGCATATGGTGACTTGGGCACGTTGCCCCTATATGTGTTACTTGGCATTTTCCTGAGTGGGGTTAAGAACAACGATAATATACTTGGGGTGTTGTCTCTGGTCTTTTACATGCTCATGTTGAATGCTCTATTCAAATACGGTTTCATGGTTTTGGCAGCCAATGACAACGGTGAAGGTAATCCTCTATTGAGCTTACTAATTTGCTTATGGAGTACTTGTTAAAGTAGTACTCTTCGACTCTGATTTGATTAATGATGATGATAATTCTCTAAGACATATAACACTTCCTCGACATAGATGGTAGTTTGACATGATAGTTCTTTTTCTAATGTGTCGGTCCACATCTTTGTTCTCAAATTTCCTTTTTTTTTTTGGTACTTTTATAATGTACGTAACAAAAATTCATATCTATAGGAGGAACTTTTTCCCTATATTCTCTCATATGCCACCATGCCAAGGTCAGCTTGACGCCCAACCAGCATGCATAAGACAAAGAAGTGTTCAAGTCCAACTACAAAATAGATGTTCCAAACAAACAGCTTAAGCTTGCGTCCTTTATGAAGTCCTTGCTTGAGAGTAACCAAACAACAAAATGCTTCATCTTGTTCGTGATCATGCTTGGCACCTCCATGGTTCTTGGGGATGAAATCCTCACACCATGCATAACAGATACAGTAGATCAATATAAGGTATTGGCTATTTAATAATTTCGCTTAAGAGTTTCTTTGTATCTAATATACCTACGAGACAAAAGATTTACAACATGATGTACCTTGTCTGACAACATGAAAATGTGGATTTTGGTGGAAATCTTGATCGTTTTGTTCCAAATTCAGAGGTTCGGGATAGAGAAAATTGGCTATAGTTTTGCTCCCATACTAACCACCTAATTTCTTTTCATCGAAGTCATTGGCTTGTACAATTTTGTGAAGTATGATCCAGGTGTTATCAGGGCAGTCAATCCAATGTACATTGTTCCTTATTCATGAGGAATAAGAAGGATGTGTGGATTTCTCTTGGAGGCGTCATCCTATGCCTAACAGGTACGCATTACATAATTTTTCAACTCCATCATCATTGTTTATGACCTTGAATAATATTCAGAGGTAAGGCGTGGCAACTGTTTCTATATAGCAGCAAGTCATGGCAATTGTTTCAAAAGTTTCTACTTTAGAAACCATTATTAAACTTTCTAAGCAGTCAATCTTAAACCCTAAATAATCTTTTGCTAATTTGTGTTCCCACTAAGATGGTGGCTATTTGGTCAAACAATATCCACAAGTTCCGAAGCCTTGTTTGCTGATCTTTGTCACTTTTACGTTCGCATAATTCAAATAAACTCATGCGCTCTAGACTGTCCTTCTATTGTTCTTGCCTACTTTGGTCAAGCTTCCTATCTTAGACTGCACAATCAGGATGATAGCAATGCCTTTTATAGTTTAGTTCCAAGTACGTTACTGGTCCTTACGATTACTTTTAATTGATTTATTTGTCATGTGTTCATATCACAAATTACTTTTATGCAGAACCCATATAGTAGCCAATGTGTGTGGTGGCTGTGATGGTAGCGATCATTGCTAGTTAGTCATTAATCACGAGATTGTGATGAACATCCCAAGTTGTTGGAGTTTTGAGTTACAGGGGACAGGAACCTCATTTCCCATTCAATTTCTTGATGCTTTCAGATGAATCAGCTCTTCACCATGAACTCATGCGGCTGATCTCTTCAATGCTAGAACTTCCAGTAACTCAAACTCCAACAACTTGGGATGTTCATCACAATCTCGTGATTAATGACTAACTAGCAATGATCGCTACCATCACAGCCACCACACACATTGGCTACTATATGGGTTCTGCATAAAAGTAATTTGTGATATGAACACATGACAAATAAATCAATTAAAAGTAATCGTAAGGACCAGTAACGTACTTGGAACTAAACTATAAAAGGCATTGCTATCATCCTGATTGTGCAGTCTAAGATAGGAAGCTTGACCAAAGTAGGCAAGAACAATAGAAGGACAGTCTAGAGCGCATGAGTTTATTTGAATTATGCGAACGTAAAAGTGACAAAGATCAGCAAACAAGGCTTCGAAACTTGCGGATATTGTTTGAACAAATAGCCACCATCTTAGTGGGAACACAAATTAGCAAAAGATTATTTAGGGTTTAAGATTGACTGCTTAGAAAGTTTAATAATGGTTTCTAAAGTAGAAACTTTTGAAACAATTGCCATGACTTGCTGCTATATAGAAACAGTTGCCACGCCTTACCTCTGAATATTATTCAAGGTCATAAACAATGATGATGGAGTTGAAAAATTATGTAATGCGTACCTGTTAGGCATAGGATGACGCCTCCAAGAGAAATCCACACATCCTTCTTATTCCTCATGAATAAGGAACAATGTACATTGGATTGACTGCCCTGATAACACCTGGATCATACTTCACAAAATTGTACAAGCCAATGACTTCGATGAAAAGAAATTAGGTGGTTAGTATGGGAGCAAAACTATAGCCAATTTTCTCTATCCCGAACCTCTGAATTTGGAACAAAACGATCAAGATTTCCACCAAAATCCACATTTTCATGTTGTCAGACAAGGTACATCATGTTGTAAATCTTTTGTCTCGTAGGTATATTAGATACAAAGAAACTCTTAAGCGAAATTATTAAATAGCCAATACCTTATATTGATCTACTGTATCTGTTATGCATGGTGTGAGGATTTCATCCCCAAGAACCATGGAGGTGCCAAGCATGATCACGAACAAGATGAAGCATTTTGTTGTTTGGTTACTCTCAAGCAAGGACTTCATAAAGGACGCAAGCTTAAGCTGTTTGTTTGGAACATCTATTTTGTAGTTGGACTTGAACACTTCTTTGTCTTATGCATGCTGGTTGGGCGTCAAGCTGACCTTGGCATGGTGGCATATGAGAGAATATAGGGAAAAAGTTCCTCCTATAGATATGAATTTTTGTTACATACATTATAAAAGTACCCAAAAAAAAAAAAGGACATTTGAGAACAAAGATGTGGACCGACACATTAGAAAAAGAACTATCATGTCAAACTACCATCTATGGCGAGGAAGTGTTATATGTCTTAGAGAATTATCATCATCATTAATCAAATCAGAGTCGAAGAGTACTACTTTAACAAGTACTCCATAAGCAAATTAGTAAGCTCAATAGAGGATTACCTTCACCGTTGTCATTGGCTGCCAAAACCATGAAACCGTATTTGAATAGAGCATTCAACATGAGCATGTAAAAGACCAGAGACAACACCCCAAGTATATTATCGTTGTTCTTAACCCCACTCAGGAAAATGCCAAGTAACACATATAGGGGCAACGTGCCCAAGTCACCATATGCAACCCCAATGCTTTGAAACGCCAGCCTCATAATGGTTCCCCAATCGAAGGACTGGTATCCATTACACCTCAAATCCCAATCTCATATAGTTATTTATGGGAAAAATTATAGAATAATAATAATAATATACAGATGAATGAAAAAGTTAAAGAAAGGGAGGAAAAAGGGAAAAAAAAAAAACTACCTGTAGAGATCCAGGGCCTGATTTGATGTTGAACAAAACTAATTTTTAGACCCAATCAAAATATAAAATATACCTAGAGGGGGTGAATAGGTCTCTTTAAAAATTATAGCACATTTTTTTTTAAAGAAAATGAGCAATACTCAATAATATTCACTCCTAATGAATCTAATATAGAGGCTAGCAATCTTAATCAAAAACTAACAATCCCAAATGAATATATGATCTAGATGAACAAACTAATTTAGACCCAATCAATATACAAAATGCCTAGTGGGGGTTGAATAGGTCTCTTAAAAAATTACAGCACATTTTTTTAAATAAAATGAGCAATACTCGATAATATTCACTCCTAATGAATATGATCTTAATGATAGCAATCTTAATCAAAAACTAACAATCCCAAATAAATATATGAATGATCACATAAATCTATTTAAATAAGAAATCAACAAAACATGTTCTGTTATTATGCTCTATAAAATATCTCAAGAACAGAGTATAGTTCTATCAAACTACAATAGACTCTGATCAAATTACAGATGACGATAAACATTGTTTCAAAAACAAAATTGATCACATGTCAATTTACTAACACGGCAATCAAAGAAATCTTATCAGAAACTTACCAATTATCGAATCTTGATCTTCCTTTGCATAAAATCCTCAAATCATCAAGATTTGAACTCTCAACACAAAGAACAAGATTGGTTAGCAAGATAATAATGAAAACTGATCAAGAACAATAAACAAAATCACACAATTGTAACATCGAGAATGGTGAGAAAGAGAAAACTCCTTAAAGAACGTCTTTAAGGAGAAAAACCTCTTCGGGCCCTTGGCCTGTGACACACTAATTTCCAAATCGATTACAAATTGATCAATCGATTACACTAACCTAGCTAATCTGACCACAATGAATCTTACCTGAACTACCTTTATTCAGATCTACAACCTGCAGGGACATAGAACTCCACATCCACTTGAAAATTGGATTATTCACATAGCTTGATCTTCACGCACAAACTTGTGCAATCAAATAGCCACAACTAGAACTTACAGCTGTCTATCTCCAGGACATCTGGAATATTCACACTCCTTGGCATTTGGGGTTGGTGATCAAGAAGAAGATCTTTCAGAGTTTATCCCCATCGATAATAACAACATCACTCTAAAGAATCTTCATACACACAGAAAATAGAGCAAGGCAAAATTGGCTTTCTTGGAACATCTCTCTCTAAATCTATCAAATCATTTTAATCTATGATTTTTGGTGTTTCTAACCATTTCTGTAAGGCTTTTTTAAGAAGGGGATTGAGGTAACATGCCAGCTCACTTTTCAAGATGTTTAATAGAAATTTTTAAAGCTAAGGCTCTTTCTGTTAAGACAGTTACACTTCGAACTATAGTAGACTCCCATCAAACTTCAGCACCATTCTAGACTTTCTTAAAAGATGCCACATGTCTGCAACACTTTCAATCTCAGGTAAAAGACCTACATGTCACGAATATGTAAATAATACTTTTATAGTGGTGAATCCACCAGCCTCTAAATTAAGCATGCATTCGGTATAGATAGCGCGAGGGCACTGGAGTTGACTAGCCTAGGCAATCATCCTCTCTCCTGCTAGATAATCAGTCTCCAGTCCAAATCCTAGCTCCACCCCTTCAAGGTAGAGAACATCTGAATTCTTGTACCTCTGTAAGGTTGAAATGAAGTCCTAAACTGGAGGGCTACGATCCTCACAGAGGGGAAGTTCTTCAAACTTGATACTTTGAAGCACTGGAGGTGACTTGGTTATCTCCCTAACTTTCGAACTCACCCTCACCAGTTTAAAGTATCCCCTACACCAATATCTTGAACCACTAGGGAGAAAATATCAGTTAATAGTTCAGAAGGAAGGTCTGAAAGAGAAGGAGATATCCGAGGAGTTCTCTTCCTCTTCCGATAGGTTCTTAAGCAAGACATGGGGTTAAATTATTGGAAAGATGAACAACCAAAGAGGGAGGCTTGGTGATTCAAAGAAAGGAAGGGCTCCAGTCTTATTAACTAAGGAGGTAGTGAAGAACCCATGAGGAGAATTCATGAAAGAAAAGACGTTGACATGATGGATAAATGTGTTAAGGGATTTGATTGAGATTTTAGTCGACGTCATGATATTCTCCTGGCCTAGCTAAAGTCACACAGCAGAATAAGGGGCTATTGATGGAGGAGAAATTGTCATTACTATAAAGGCCCAAAAATTGGCGGAAGAAGGATTAGCCCACACGATATGGTGTGTGTAACCCGCGATTAAAGGTCTATAATGGAAACTGACATACATGTTTTATTTGGGTAAATAAACAGATGTCAAAAATTATGATTATTCTTTGTTACATCAAATGAGCTGGCGGTAAAAAAAAAGGTAAAAGGTGTTGGTTCAGATCATCCTAGGGAGACCAACTCTGACAATGTCAACCTTTATTACTGGATTGCAGAGACAGATCGATAGCCCGGGCATAAGGCCAAAGCCAGGGCCTGAGCTCCGGAAGTGAGGTTAAGAAATAGGGTAGATAAAGGTACTTTACATTCTACATAAATATAGATTACTCCACCTAAATGTTTGCTTAGTGACCAAACGCTTCGGGCTACTACAGGAACCCGCTGGATAAAGTTGTTAGTGTATCGTCGCCTCCGTACAGCTTCTCACAAAAACCAATAATTTGAGAAAAAAACGAGATGACAAGGACTGACAATGGCATCTACGAAATCCCCCTACAAGGAGGACTCTGAGTTCAAGTGTGTTATTTTGGCTTGCAGGAAGGAAGGAAAATGATTTTGGACCTTTCAACCCGTCCCAAAGTGCTGGACTTTGGGAATCTAGATCCTCGGGCTTTTTGGCCTAGTTGATTCTTGTGATAGGTCAGTTAAAAATGGCTTCATCAGGATGAAATCAAGAATAATGATATTCAACCCGTCCCAAGTGCTGGACTTTGAATCTAGATCCCTCGGGCTTTTTGGCCTAGTTGATTCTTGTGATAGGTCGGTTAAAAATGGCTTCATCAGGATGAAATCAAGAATAATGCTAAGGTACTAGGCCACTCATGCATCTTTGGAAGAGACCAACCAAAACGGTAGTTTTTTTTTTTTTGTTAAAACCAGACATATTATAGATAAAAGAAACAACTAGACAACTAGAAAGAAAAGAAAGAAAATGAAAAAGCAGCAAAAAAGAAAAAACTAAGAGTTGGTTTGTAACACCCTACCCTAGCTTAAGAGTATTCTTATTTATCCTAATTTTCCTTATTAATTATTATAATAGTAATTATATTAATATTTTCGGATTTAATTATTTTAATAATTTTAATAGTGTAAAATACCTAAAAATAGTTTTAATATCCAAAATTATGTGAAAAATATCCTCATTCTTGGCTTTTAAGCTCTTTATTTTTTTATTATTTTTACTCATTTCAGTATCTTGAATATTTCTATATATTATTTTTAATTTATGGAAAGTATAAAATAGCCCCTTTTGCTTGTTTTAACCGCTAATTTCTTCTAGAAACCATATTTTTCTTCAATCTTTTTGGCTTGATATGTTTTATTCCCTTGTTTTCTTAATCAATAGGACCTACCCTAAGTATACCGTGCATCTTATAATTTATTTTCTAGAATTTTTGTTTTAAATAGTGTTTTTGGGCTTGGATTGCATGATATGATTTAATTGGGCTTGAAAATCACTTGTTTTTGGGCCTCCCTTCTGCCCACTCGACCCATCCCTTGACCCAGACCATGTCAGCACCTCCTTTGACTTGCAAAACCGGTCAAATCCATATAATTCTTTTGTAATCATTGCCAATCATTTATTGCTTACAAAACCACCTTCCATGTTTCTATTTTTGTGTTGCTGCTGCTCCTCTCCCCCATTGCTGCTTCGAGCCTTGCTTAGACCTCCTAATTTAGTGGTAGGCATGATGATTTGGTCTCTCTAACACCTATCATGGTTAGTTCTAACCCTAAGTGTTAACTGTGGTCAAGATGGGTATAAATATGGAGCTCTTGTGAAGGATTCTTCACTGAACTCATTCGGTTGTTCTTAGAGAGAGGGAGAGAGTTAGAGAGAGCTT
>CM025849.1:6780378-7125833 GCA_003952965.2 Morella rubra
CCTGCTCTTCCTATCTTGGTATCCTTTAGTCATTTGAGACCACATTGCTCTTTGGTGATACAGGGAGCTATATAAGAACAACATTCAAGGAACTATCCCTTTGGAGCTTGGGAACCTGAAGAGTCTGATCAGCTTAGACTTATACAATAACAACATTTCTGGCACGATTCCTCCTTCTTTGGGGAAATTGAAGTCTCTTGTGTTTTTGTAAGCTTGATCATGCTTGACATCAATCGTTTAAGCATCCTTTGTTTCTAGCTTTGCTTTCCTCAATGCCTTCTTCAAAATTAGAGTAGTGGGACTTTTTCTTTACCATCATATTCTCTCAACTTGTTCTGTAAAATAATAAATTTGGAAGATAGTTGAATCACCAGGATCCTAAACTCAGAATGTGAATTGAAAATTGAACATGAATGTTGTGGTTTGCCTCTTTTTTCCGATTTCTTCTCTCTAGTTTCAACTACAGTTTCTATATAATGGTAACATCCAGTGAATTGCCTCTCTTTAATACTTCTTTGGCAGGCGGCTTAATGACAACAGGTTAAGTGGGCCTATCCCCCGGGAACTCACTGGTATTTCGAGCCTCAAAGTTGTGTAAGTGATTTTATGCCTTTTTGGTAGATGTAGTGTCTGCTACTTTTCTGTGAGAAACACACTTACTGACAGCCTTGGAAACTTTGCTCGTCTTTTCAGAGATGTCTCCAACAATGATCTTTGTGGAACTATTCCAACCAGCGGGCCATTTGGGCACATCCCTTTAAACAAGTAAGTCTTTTATGTTTATATCTTTGTGTGAAATCCATTGTTGTCTCCTATGGTTAGGCCATCAATCATGTAACCTCTCTGAAGTTGTAGTAGAGCCTCCTTGTGGTTAAGTTCGAAGCATGAACTCAATATCTCATCTTTAACCAGTCATAGCACGTCACTTCTTTTATTGATTTTATAATGCGTAGTTTATATTTTGACCATCTCATTTTGACAAGACCAGGAAGGAATTGCGTGTTGCATACTTAAATTTTAGGGAGGTTTCATATTTTACAGCCAAACCACCAGAGAATAGAGTATTTTCTGCCATAATGCTTTTGTGGTATCCTAAATTGTATTGTGTTCTTTAATTTCAAGCATGGACTTTGAATATTTTTGTAATCCTCAATAGTATTGGGTTCTCCTTTCACATATTGACATTCCCATTATACCAGGGTAGCTTTGACTTTTGTGTGAGATTTACATAGACTGTTGGATGCTTGGTTTCTTCCATGCATTTAGTTCTCCTATGAACTTGGATGCAAGAAGAGAGAGAGGGAGAAAAGAAAAGAGGGAGGAAGAGAGGGGGTTGGGTTGTTATCCATGCCATAATTGCTTATACTAAATTGTACTATATGCATGTAATGTGACAATAGGATGTTCACCTTTCCTCCTGATGGAAGTTGGCAATCAAAGGGGTCATGTACATGATAATCTGGCAATATGCTGATCATGCTAGTTTGCATGAACATTATGTTTGGAACCCTTACAGAATTTCTTCGGTTTATTTACAAAAAGTAGTATTCTTTGGCAATCATTTGAATAAAGGCTTGACTTTGAGGTGAGTTAAATATCACTGTCTATGGAACTTATCATTGGTTTGTATAAGGAATTCAAATTATTGTATATTGGAAAATTTTAAATTGGCAACCTATTATCTCTGCAAGCATTTGGTTATAAATATATTTGACAGAGCACAAGGAAACAACGGTAGGACATATAAGCTCAGTTATTCTTTACTTGTGCGCTTTAGATGCCTCAACTCACTTAGTTATCGTAATTATGGTTGCAATTAGCACTGGCGTTGGTGGCATTTTTATGACTGTGACTACTTTAGACTTGGCATTTGACTGACACTCTGCTATAGTAAGGGCCATAGAACCATTTTGAAGCACATTTTTCTTTCTTTTTTGTTTCTGGTGGTTTTAGTTGGCTCAGTTTTAAAAATTGGCTGCTCTTTGGCAAATTCTATTTAGGTCCATGCTTTGGAGGCATATTAGATACTTGCTCTGACTCCTACATTGCTCTCTTAGGGGCAAATTTAATTGTGTTGTACTAAGGGGCATGCACTGAAACCAAAGCTTTGCCAAATATCTTCGTTAATTTTAATTCCAGTGCTGGCTACTGTCTTCTTTTCCTCTGATATTACCTTTTCCTTTCTTCCAATGGTTTAGCTTTGAGAATAATGTTCGGCTAGAAGGTCCAGAGTTGCTGGGACTTGCAAGTTATGACACTAACTGCTCGTGAAAGATGTATGGTAGTGCAAAACTTAGAACTTTGCTGCGAAAGATATATGCACTTCGACAACAGGAAGTGGATTACTCTGTAAGGGGATTGCTGGTAAATTGAGTCCCTCATATATATACCTACTTGTAAATTTTACCAGACTACCGCATGGTTGTGCTCTTTCTAAGATGTTCAAGACCTTAATATGTATTGATGTAAGAGTAGAGAAGGCTTTCCCTATCGTGCTTTTCCTTGATTTGATTAACCCTCATAGCCCTTTCTATCTTCAACGAAGATTAATTCAAGCTCATATTCTTGGCGTCAGAATAAGTTTGTTGTTTGTTGCTTCCCGAACTACATGTACTGTGATGGTGCCAATATTGAATCACACCCAGCCCAAATAATTTGGCCAAAAAATATGATTACTGCTTCAAAAGCCCAACAGTTACAATTAACCTACGTCGCATATTTCCCAAAAGATAAAATCACTATGTATGCATAAATAGTTACCTTAACGGCCCACGATAAGTCACGGCACCACGTTCTAACTATATCCGTAGCAGTTACGAATAACTGTGGGAAAAAGGTGGAGAGAATATCACAGAGCACGACCTAAGAGGACAAGAATTATCCGTTAAAATCTCGGCTAGAGAAAAAAAGGGAAACGTGGGCAAAAGTACTATAAAAAGAGAAGTTAATAATGAGAACAGGTAAGTGATTCTTATGTAAAAAAATACAAAAAACTCACATAAAAATAAGAGACTGACTTAAGTTTCGAAGGTTCCACGTTTCGAAATCCGGGGTCTTTTATTGTTTTAAGGGAAAGAAAGGAAGATCAAGTTGTATTTACTCTGACGTATTAACCAAAAACCAATTGATTTATTATACTGAAAGGTTCCTTGCACTAAAACCTACTGTGTATGCGTGCAGTGGTTAGGGAGCACACAAATACATATTCTTTCATCCTCGGGTGCTCTTGATGCTGGCTTTTCTGGTTTGAGCCCTGTGAATCTCTATATCTCCCAAAAGAGGTCGGGAAGGGACCCAAGGAAAATATGCTTTATGTTTTACCATTTGGGCGATTAATTGGAAGGCAACAACAAGCAATCGAATATCTTTGAATATCTTCTCTTGGATGCCTTAAGCTACCAATTGAGGAGCAGAAAAGAGAAAATGCCTTGGAAGTTGCAAAAAGATTGTCACTTTTTTTTATAAAGTTGAGGGAGAGAATCAAAGAGAGCTAATACGCAAACATTTGTGAGCAACTTCTCACTCCTTCAGCCTCTTTGTTCACAAACTTTTTAGGTGTGTTTTGTGGTTGGCCTAACACTTCCAACTTGTCGTTAGCTTTAACGTAACCACCTCACGCCTTGAGTCTTTTTTTCTTTTTCTAGGTTTTTCTGCAAGAGTGAGATGTAATGTGGTAGGTAGCCCGAGCCCATATGGGAGGACAAGAGAAATTAGAGAATGAATGAAAAATTAATAATATAAGGTTGGATGTTACTGAAAGAAATTAAAGAGTTGGGTTTCACGTCATTTATTTATTTATTTTTATTTATAATGATTTAACGTTATTAATTAATTTATTTTATTTAAAATAATTAAAAAATTATAATAATAACTTGAAAAATACGGTTAAGTAAAATTATATAATATTTTATTTACCTTTATGATAAAGAAAAGGAAACGTAATTATGGAGAACAGATAAATCTAGAATATTTGAATCACAAGCTTAACTAAAGATCTGTTTAGTTAACTCACCTAAGTGGTTCAATTGGCAGCGAGAGGTCTTTTAAGAGTGTAGGTTAGACGTACACACAGGGTTTAAATCATACTATTTACTTAAAAAATTTGCGATTTAAATATAAAGTTAATTAGTGGTCGGCCAGTCTCTTTAAGATTTATCATAGCGTTGAACCTAATTTATGTAAATATTAATCATGTCTATTCAAATTCAGTATACGTGAATGAGTACTCTGATTTTTTTAAATTATTTTGAAAAAAAATGTCTGTTTAGTGACGAGTAGACATAGATTAATTGAACTCTAAATTCGGATAAAATTTTTAATCTTCTATCCATCCGCGCAAACTCCCCTTTTATGACTTTAGTAGTGAGGTAAACGTAAGAAAATTGCAGCTCGGATTTTTTTTTTTTTTTCAAAGCTCAAACGACGAAGTTGGGAGATTGGAAATAAAACGTAAAACTGCAGGGCATAATCAGATTGATAGCATATTCAAAAAGAGCCCCCCGAACTTCGGCATAATTACAATTTCTTTAGCCTAATTAGCAAAAGTGGCAGTGGTTCCAGAGAAATTCAAGTCAAATTCAGATTATTCGTGTCCCCTTCCCTTAAATCCAGTATCGCCCACATTGGTTCCGACTGGACTGTCTCCCGCCCTACAGTATCTCTCTCACTCTCTCTCCCTCCCCGCCTGTGCTTCCTGACTTGAACCAGACAAGTAAGCCCCCCCTCCCTCTGTCTCCTCTCTGTTACAATTCTTTAATTTTTTGGCCATTTTAAGCTGAACTAGTATGCCAGTTTAGGGAGATTTTTTTTTTCCTTCTTTCACCCAACTTGTTAAATGCCTTCAGATTTTTGGTCATCTTTTTCCTGATTGCTTAGTTCGTTGGCTTTGAATTGAATGCAGAGTTGGCCATCTTGGTTTTTGTAAAGCATTGTCTAGGTTTCTTTCTATGGGTCAAAATTTTTTAGCGCGGTTTTGCAAAATTTGGATGAAATTAGATATTTTGGGTCCGCCTTCTGTCTTTTGGTATTAGGGTTTTACTGGGTTTGGTTAGAGAGATAGGAATTTAGTTTCGTCTATGTTATTATCTTCGAGTTTGATTTAGGTTTTATTCAGTAGTTGAAGCAATGTTAGTGTCTCAGGGGTAGGGCTGCTCAAACCCGGTAGCTAACTATACAAACATTTGCTCGGTGCCCAGGTAGAAGAGGGAAAAGCACAGACATTTTCTGAGACCTACCGGTCTTTCATCTCCATGATTCCCTTGACGCTTCATCAACCCCTTCCATTTCACTCAATTTCCCAAACTACACCTTTCCACCTCTCTCGCACTCCACCTCAGTTTCCCACTCCACCCTTCTCTCCGCTCCTTCACAAATCCAACCCCTTCACCACATTGAAATTCTTTGGGGTTTCGAAAGCTGAAGCACTGATTACTGGCGATGGAGGCTACACCAAAGCTTCAACAGAAATCGAGGACTTGTCCCCGAATGGAGCCGTTTATCGGAAAACACTTGCATTGGTGGAGTGCTCTATGTTCGCTGCGCTCACTGGCTTGGTGTACTTCTTGAGCAATTCTCTTGCAATCGAGGTTTGTTGCTCTAAATTGCAGAATGGATCTTCTCAGTTCAGTGAAACAAATGAAATTTTCTTTCTAGTTGTCTGGTTAATGTTGTAGTGCATGCCTAAATGGTGATTTTGGTACTGCTTCTTTTAAAAGGAAAGTAGAAGGATGGTTGGGGAATTTTATCTTGGTTTTTAAGGTAGTTCTCACATTTGGTATAGATTTATATGTCTTCCAATTTTAAGTTGCTGATTTGCTGTGTCATCAATAATTCTCTCAGTATGTATGTTCCATGGCTTAGTCTTGGTTCCCTTCATTTGCTATCTTCCTTTAAATATTTGGGCTATCTCTGGCATCAGTGGTTTTCTATTTGGTTTGAAACTAGTTGTTGAAATAGGTCTCCTCTTTTCTTGGTGTCCTACAGAATCTAAGAAGACGTTCGGAGGATTTGAATCTCTCAGACGTTGACCGTTAACATCACTCTAAAAATTCTATCAACCGAACAACCTCTAAGTCCTTGATAATATGGTGCTTTCATGTAGATGTGTTTTTTCATTTCTTTTGGATGATTGGTGTCAATCCAAAATAAGAACAAGAAGCAAGTAGCTGCAGGAACTCCTGAAACCTCCATAGAACAGAGTTTCATACATTCAAGATGAAACAAAAGTCTGTTTATACATAATGATAAAATAAAAGTGAGAAGTATGTGCTATGAATTATATCTTCTGTGAGCAGTCTACTCTCTGAACACAAGGTTCTTTATTGCCGCCTTATAGAATTACAAATGCCTTGCTAGGAGTCTGGTTAATGTTGTCTGCACCTAATATGGTATTTTATTTTTTTTTTTGTATCATTTGTTGTGAACTGGATCAGTATGAACTAAGTTATTTGCAGATTACTTTGGCTGTGTCTTCTCGTTACCAATAGTAATTTCCTCAATGAGATGGGGCTTGCAGCTGGAAGGAAAACTATGGTTTGTAACCATTTTTTTACTCCATATTAAAATATGAACAATTTTTGTTGAAGAATTACATATAACCAATAGAATTATCGATTTTAACTATGGAAATGATCTTATTTCTCTGTAGGTGGCAACAACTATGCTTTTACTTGTCTTATCTGGTCCGGTGAAAGCCTTAACTTATCTGGTGAGATTTAGATTTATGCATCCTTTGCCTGATTAACTTTTATTCTTTTGAAGTATTGCAATAGAAACAAATTATTTCTAAGTTCATAAAAGTATTTCCCTTGTTGTATGTTGAATTTCAACTTCTCTTATTGTGCATTTTACTCCCATCCTGAAGGTTAACTGGTTCTTAGTAGCATAAGCATGATTTTTTTGTTTTTTTTAGGGTGGGGGATAAGCAGGATAGCTTGTAATTTACCGACTTTTGGATATTTATCTTCTGCAGCTTAAGCATGGAATTGTTGGCTTTCATGGGTACGGAGGTAAGTGATACTCAAGGTGTATCAGTACTGATGATTCTTCTCTAGGCCGCACAAACTTCCTTCCATGATCCTTAGGATTTTCTAGAGGTGTATTGTTGCTAAACTTAGTACTTGTCGTTTGTTTTAGCAGTCCATTCATGGGACGAGTGGAGTTTTCTGTCAAAAACAGTTGCCTAGCTGTTCAAGTAGCATGTTGAAGTTTTCATCCCTGTCTTGATGGTAGACCATAGGGATTGTGCCACATGGTTTTTGATGCTTAGTCATATTTGGGGGTGTGGAGAAGTGGACTTCTTTTTTGTTAGTTCCTTCCATGAGTTTCATACATTTGAAGTCTGTTTATACTTGAAACCTCTTGTCATTATGATAGAAATCATTAATTCTGTAAAAGAAGCATTCAGTCTTTGTTGCCTTTCTTTAAAATAGTCAATGAGAGGCATTGCAGCTGACTAGTATGAACGAATTACATATAACCAATAGAATTATCGATTTTAACAATGATCTTATTTCTCTGTAGGTGGGCTTTTACTTGTCAGAAAGCCTTAACTTATCTGGTGAGCCTCCGCATCCTCTGACTTTTATTTCTTTTGAAGTATTGCAATAGAAACTCTCAGTATTTCCCTATGTTGAATTTCAACTTCTCTTATTGGGCATTTTACTCCCATCCTGAAGGTTAACTGGTTCTTAGTAGCATATATGATTTTTTTGTTTTGTTTAGGGTGGGGGATAAGCAGGATAGCTTGTAATTTACCGACTTTTGGATATTTATCTTCTGCAGCTTAAGCATGGAATTGTTGGCTTCACCATGGGTACTTTGTGGAGGTAAGTGATACTCAAGGTGTATCAGTACTGATGATTCTTCTCTAGGCAAAGCACAAACTTCCTTCCATGATCCTTGGGATTTGAAATTGTAGAGGTGTATTGTCCTAAACTTTAGTTACTTGTTTCGTTTGTTTTAGCCCTCCATTCATGGTATATGACTTAGTGGAGTTTTCTGTTTTTCAAAAACAGTTGCCTAGCTGTTCAAGTTCAAGCATGTTTTGTTTTCATCCCTGTCTTGATGGTAGACCATAGGGATTGTGCCACATGGTTTTTGATGTTTTGCTTAGTCATATTTGGGGGTGTGGATTAGAAGTGGACTTCTTTTTTGTTGTTCCTTCTAGCTTTTGAATTCTTAATTTCCTTTACCTCATATGAAGAGTGAAGTTTTTTGTTTCTGGACTAGTAAAAAGTCAGGCAATGACAGTTCGGTGATTTTGTTTTTGGCATTTTCTCAGGTTGGGAGCGAATTGGAGTCTCTCAGTTTTCTTGTGCACCATTGTAGTGTTTGCTCTACTTTGACTTGGATTCCTTACACATCTTAGAGATTGCCTTCTCTAGTTATTTCCATATCTCTACTGACTGGGAGAATGATATACACATAGGTACGATCAGTTGGTGCAGTCGGCTACGTCTTGATATCTTCATTCTTGCTAAGAGAAAACATACTTGCTTTGGTAATTGATTTTCCTTTCACCTCCTAGGTTTTATTTAAATACCTGCAGTTATTCACGTATTTCTTCCTTTTGCTTGTAGATCACCATAAACATTCACGCATCTCTGACATTCATGTTTACTGCTTCGGGTCTTAATACAATTCCCTCGATGAATGCCATCTATACCCTATTTGCAGTCCTGGTATCCTGAATTCCCCATGTCTTTTTGTCCCAATGCTTTTAACATTCTCTCCCTATCCCCTTAATCACTTGTCATGTATGAAAGACTTACATGTGCCCTCCTCTGTTTTACTAGGTTTTACTGAACAGTGGATGCTTCATATTCTTGCTCCACCTTTTGTATTCTGTGTTTCTCACCAGGCTTGGTATGAAGTCCTCATTGCGGTTGCCAAGGTGGATCGAGAGGGCGATATAATTTCATGTTAGACAGTGAGCAAATTTATGCAATGAAATAAATTGAAGGTGGCGGTAAAATCAACAGCTCTTTTTGGCTGTTGGGGAAGGAAGGGGGTCTTATTGGGTTGGTATGAATATGTTTATTCAAGTCAATTGTTCAATATGTAAATGTGTAATGAGTCTTTTTTCCTTTTCTTTTTTTTTTTGGTCCAGATCAAGCATGAAACAGTAAAAAAATTACAGTTATGTAAAGTTACTCCTTTATCCCAGCTTTAGTTAGAAACCCATTTAGCAACTAAATAAAAGCCAGGTTGTTTTAGGTCTCATGGAATCCACCGGAAAGTCCCATCCTGCTCGACACTGAAATAATCTATGCATGTTGAAAATTACCCTTGCACAACTCTCCATCAGAAGGATTGTCTAGGTTCTTGATGGCAGCTTGAACGTTATTCTTTAGAGCACAACCAAATCCGCAGTTGCAAGACCTGCAGTCCATTCAACAGCTTTTGCTTCCCTGATTAGAGTATCACATAGAGGTATAGATTCAAATCAAGATAGTCTGTAGCCTCAACATTGCATCCGGGATTAATCTTCAGACCGAGTCGAGCTGAGGGAGACCACCGCCTGATTCAATCCAAGGCGTTTGAAGGGCCTTGTCCCCAATACTATGTCTTGAAGGGCCTTGTCCGCAATACTTCTTTCTTTTCGGGTTTGTTTGTTTGCTTGTAAAATTTTTATTTTAGTAAAAAAAAATTTGTTTATTTGCTTGTAAAACTTTTATTTTAGATAAAAAAAATTTTCATTGAAACGTTTTGAAAGGGAGACCCACGAGGATGTTTTGTCTTTAATTTATTAGTAAATCTCACTTGTCCCACCTCCAGGGAGACTCTCGAGGCACTACCTGACATAGTTTGGGCCTGTTAACCGTCTTAATACAACTTGGGCATTTGTTCACCGCCCAAATACTGCAACCATCTTCTCGGCCACAAAAAAATATGGGTGGCGCACGTGCCCAACATTGCCATGGTCTCCATTATGGCATTCAACCGGGGATAGAGAGGGTTCGCCTAGCATGGGCTCTAGCATCGTCCTCCTTGGGGTCTTTCACGAGAGCAATCTAACTTTTCTCGCTTTGGGCAATCTCGCGCCCTGTGAGGGCCATCATATATGAAGCAGCCTTAGGTACTTTGTGGGTTGCTTGTCCCCCAACAAGGACCTTGTCCTGGCGCCTAGCATCCTTGCCCTTACTCTTGGGTCTTTCTTCTGTCCTTTCCTTGTGCTTGTTCTGAGACTTGGTTTTCCGGTTCTCCTCCATGGTGGCTTTAGACTGCCTGAAGTCCACCAGTGCCTCGACTGCAGCCATGGCAAAAGGCAAGTCCTAAACACCTTGCCTTCTCAATTATGTGCATGCCCACCCTTGTAGGCGAGACATAAAGTTGAAGACTTTGTCGGCGTTAGACATATCCTTGATATCTAGCATGAGGAAGCTGAACTCATTTCGCGTAATCCTGAACCGAATCTGAATGTTTGAGCTTCTTTAGGGACTCCCTTGCAACTTATGCAGTATTGCATGGCAAGAACTGATCTTTTAGTTCATTCCATAGGGATTCCCAAGTACAGATCTTGGGGCGTCCCGCATTGAGGTCATTCTCTAGTAGGGAGCGCTACCAGAGCTTTGCATCGGCCGTAAGGTACATCGCCGCAACAATCACCTTCTCCTCATCATGGATACGACAGCTTGAAAGTCGAGTCTTAGCCAACAGTAGCAAAGGGGAAAACGGATATGGGACGTGACAAAGGAGTTTAAGGTATATCGATTATTTGATTTATTATATTTTCATTGTCAGTTTTTTAAGTATGTATTTAAAAATAAAAATAAAAAACCGAAGAGAAAAAATAAAATCAATAAACAAAATCATGCACGTTTGACTACCTACCACACATCAAGATTGAGATCATTTCTGTGCACTTTGTGCGAAAATGGTATTATTATTATTTTTTTAACATAAGTTTTGTTTCTTTGCAACAGAATAATATTAGTACATACTTAATTACCTTGTTTTGAAACAGAGAGATCTTGAGACAGGCAAGATCGATCCAGCAAAACTGTACAAAAAAGAATTATACAAATGCTAAAGGCAAGTTGGTGTTAGTAACTGCAAGGGAAAAATTGTAAGTATTTAATTTAATAATTAAATGTAAGTTTGTTTATGTGCTGTATAATTGTTTGTTCTTTCTGCTAAAAATCGTAAAATTTTTATTTTTATCAGTGAAAGTGCATATCTAATGGCAAGTCATACAATGAGCTTGAAGTCCATAACGAGGTCCTATGAAAGAAACCTGGATATGTGCGCGGCTTTGGTTGTGCAGTGGTTCCTGCTACTTCGTAGTCTTCAGTGTCAGTATCAATATATGATATTGCTCACCAATTGGAGCAACAATTCTTGTAGTGGTTAGATTCATCACGATGGATGAGACAGACTATTTGTTTTTATTGTGTATTTTATCTCGTCTTTTATTTTACTTGTTTTGGTATTTTTAGAATATTGTCTCAAGCCTTATTTAATGTTACATTTGATGTTTGTTAATAAATTATTTATTGAATTTCTTGTGTAATCATTTTTACTGAATTATTTTCATTTTTAAAATTTAAAAAATACAAAAAAAAAAAAAACGTTCCAGTTATTTCATGTTCAGATGGTGATGCAACTAATCGTCAAACGGTTTGACGTATCCATTTCTTTACCATTCGAACATTTACTTCCCACCTCGTCCGAATGCGTACTATTCTATCAAACGGAAAAAGTTTTGCTGTTAATTATTGTCCGATAATAAGAATGGCATCGAATGTGTTTTTCAACCGTCCGAAACAGTTTGAACGTTAACGATGTAAAATGTTGCAACGCTATAAGAACCAAATTGAATGTGTTTTTTATATGTTGTAACAGTTTTCAATGGACGTTCAAATTTCCTTGAAAATATATGTTGAAACGGCTCAGGTCTTTATCAAACGCCACACCATTTTTTGTTGGATAATGTTTGAACGCTTCGGACAGTGGGTATGCGATGCAATTGAAACAGTAGGATTTCCGGCTGGGTGCGATTACATTCTGAAGTGGACGGTTCAAGACTCAAAGGTGTTGCCGAACCTAGAAAGGGGGTTGAATAGGTTCTGATTTTTCTTGAATTTTTTAACCACTTAAAAAATTATACACTCTTCACAAGCACAATCAGTAATTTCAAGAAAACTAAAACAACAAAATATCGTACGGAAGTGATAACCCAATATGGACAACAGATTCTCAAGGTCACAGAACAACACTATTCTTCTTTCTTAATCAAGGAAACTAAAGAAAGAAATAATCACAATAACAGCAAGTTAATCTACATAAACAAAATCACAACAAAGACACCAAGATTTGGTTACGAAGAGAAAACCTACTAGAAAGAATTCTTTTAAGAGGTAAAAACTCTCCGGGCTTGAAGGCCAGTTAATCGAATCCACTAAATTTTTCAAACTCGGTATACAGTGATCAATAAACTAACTACCCAACACCCTGTTGCTAGCCTATTCAACTATTACCTTACCTGGAATACAACATCTAGATCTGCCTCTTGCAGGGAACGAGGAACTCCTCTTCCGTTTAAAGTTGTGATATCAAAAACTGATCTGAACACTCCACGTGCAATCTTCACAGCCAAGCCAAGGTCCACACTTGTGATGGTAGTGGAGACTTTCTTAAGCAAGGTTTGTGGTTGTGATTATAAGAAACGGATCTGAGATAATGAGGGACGGAATAATCTCTCTAGGTTCAATCTCAATTCATACACAGAAAACTTCAAAAACAATAACAGGGACTGTATAATGAAGAAAAAACTCTGGAAGCAATGATCTCTTTAAGGTATGGCTCTTTTTCATTTGTCCCTAAAAGAATGTGAGAAAAGACTCGTTTTTATTTTCTCAAGGGTCGGGAAGAAGGCTCTCACTAATATTCCAGAAATCTTGCTTCTGTTAAAACCATTGTAACTGCCTTTCGCAAGTCTTGATCAAACTATGAGTGAACTCTGATCAGACTTCGAGTTAGTGAACTATAAGCATACTTCAATCAAACCTTGACATTTCAGACGATCACCAAATGTGTCGAGGCACTGGTCTTTAAG
Source organism: Morella rubra (assembly GCA_003952965.2). Lineage (NCBI taxonomy): Eukaryota > Viridiplantae > Streptophyta > Magnoliopsida > Fagales > Myricaceae > Morella > Morella rubra. The sequence goes on from CM025849.1 coordinate 6,793,436, forward strand.
TAGGACTTGACAAATGCAAATCTTAGGAAATAATATAGACTCGTCATGAAGTCTCTACGCCAACTAAAAATGCATTAACACGTTCGAATGCTTTCGCTTTTTGGGGACGGAAATAAATCCATCCCGAAAAATTATTTTTGAAAAACCTTTAGTAACGGAATTACGGACCACATGACGAACAGAATTCGTATTTTTTTAGATGAAATTTTCCGTCCCAAAAAAACAATTTTATTTTAGTGCCACTGCTGTTTTTAATACTCGCTCCTACAGCTTCTCCATAGCAGCTTGGCTTTTCAGCTGGTTAATTCCCGTATTTGACATTTTAGAAATACTGCGCACAATTAATTGTGCTAAATTGCTTTTCCGATAATTATTCAAAATTTGTGACGACTGCTACTCGGCTCGCAGCGTTCAGGAGGTAAAAATTTATGCCGCGCGCGTTACTTCTTACGCAAGTACAAGAAACAAACCATCACAGAGATACCGACAACCGCCACAGGGACAACCCAATATTGATTTGTCAAATCCATGAGCTTCTGGGCATTCTGCTTCTTGGAAGAAATTTCAAGTTCGGAGACAGCTGGGGCAGATGTGTCAAGTTCACCAATGCAAAAGGTCTGCATGAGTTCCTTTGCACCTTTGCTATGCCCAGCATCTTCAAAATCGTCTGTGGCATCCTTCTATTCAATAAGCAACAATACATGTAAAGAATTCTATCAGTAATGTTGATTTCTTAAAATTCGAATACTACACGATCTATCCCAACTTTGTCACCAATTGGGGGCATAAGAAATATATATAGCTGTTGCAGCAATCACTACATCATCACCGCCAGGGTGCTCATCCAAATAAGCCGTCACGTCGTATACCTGGAATTTTATGGAAGAAACTCCACTTAAATACTGATACAGAAATTAGAGCGAGGGAAAGGACCAAATCTAGAGACCACTATATATGCATTGGCCGAGCATTTAAAACTCTCAGATAGAGAACAGCTTTTACTCAGTTGACCAAAACTCAAATGGCGCCATGAAGTGGAGGTCAACTACCATACAGCAGCTGGTATAGTTACTACTGAGAGCGGATGAAATAATACGAAGAAAAGGAAGCTCCCTCTAGGGGGAGCTGCATGCTTATATAGGGTAAAGAGCAAAATGGTAGCAGGGTAAGACGTGTATGCTTTTTTATGGGCAAAAAATTGGAATGCTGTTTGTGTGGTAAAATTTTGGGATGGTTAAAATTTTGGAGTATGGGTGTTGGTGAAAGAGTAAAGAGAGAATAGATTTGAATGAATTTTTTTATATTTATTATAATGAAAAATGATGATTTGATAGGAAAAGAAATTATTTTATAATTTTTTTCTTGAACACCACATAGCTTCTATTGGGTTTTGAGAGAAGGTGGTCTAAAATTTTGTGGTGGGTGGTGTAGTAGACTTTTTAGACCAGTGATTGGGGTGTTAAATTGTAGTTGGGACTGGTGAAAAAGGTAGAAAAAGAAATTCATTATATTTTTAAAATTAGAAGTAAAAGTGGTGTTGTTTATATAATTAATAGGGAGAAAAGAGTCAACTGATCTAAATATTGGGGAAAAAAAATGATCGCACGTGTGGATTTTCTAAAAATTTCACTTTTTTCCTAATGTCACGTTTTGCAAACAGGTTTGCTGATATGTTTATCAACGGTGGAATTAAAATAAACACTTAATTTTGCATAGGAAAGACATGTCTGTGAGTCATATAGCTGTAACTCCCACCACACCAACCCCAAATGATTTTTAGGATGAAAGGGTGCCATATCACATGGGGTACCCTGGAGAGTCTCCCACCACCCGAATCGGAAATCTGGTGAAGAAGGGTCATTTTTATTCAATGACCCACAACTGTTGTGAATTTTATTTTAGAAGAAAACCATTTGAGCTTTAACATTTAAGACATTATATTATATTATTCAAATGGGACTCTCTAATTTCACAAATCTACTTGGAACTTTTGTGGGTCGTAAAATATGACCTGATTCTTCATGTAAGATAAGAAAAACAAGCCCAAAGAAAGAACCATAGCCAAACAGATATCCTTAACACCAAAATAACCAACTCAATCACACTCCATTATTCAACTTCCACATGCAACACACAAAGTACCTTTTTTGAGGGAAAATAGTAGAGATTAATTTAAGTAGGGGTATTATCTCATAAGTTTGCTCGGTTGATGCAGAGTGAGACTTTGAGGTCATTCATCATCCTTGGGGTTGTCACCTCCAAAATTTGTTTTCTTCACCATTGCAGCTTCACTGGCTTCAGTGCAGTCAATCCTATGTACAATGAAGCAATTAAGTGGCAGCAGGAATAGCGGATATACTCCAGAAGAAGTACATTGAAACAAGGAGTCTAAAATGTGTACTGAGGATAATTTATTAGTCAGTTCCTAAACAGCCCCTGCATAAGCACCCTGCAGTTGCTTTTATTATGAACAAAAACAGATACAGCAGAATTCTCGCTCCCTCAGGGCATTGCTTCAAGAATTCCATCGACTATTTGTATGCAATTTTCTCCATTAAACTGCACGTTTGTATCAATATATGAAACTCAACAGAGTTGCAACATCACAGGCCATGAGAATAATACAGCTAGAAGAATGAACTCTTTTCTTTTTTTATCTTCTTATGTATTCTGGTCCCAATTAGTTAACTGTATTCCTCATGATCAGCTCATGAATAGAGGTAAGTTTAAACATTCAACCTAGCACTAGCTCACAGATTCAGAGTTGCTTTTTAAGACTTGGAAGAAATTACTTCGAGCCATTTAAAGTATATTGCATATAGTTGAGAATCCATCTTTGAGCTAGGCCAAGAAAAGACAATTACATTATATTCAACAATGCTTCAAATATTGACCTGACATTATTTTATTGGCAGAAACTTTTGACTCCATTAGAATTCAACTTCTTTTGACTTCTTACTTGAAATGACGGGAAACAATAAAATAGTAGAGCAGATGTGTCCTACAACCGAAATAAATAAAGACCGAGGAGATTTCACTGATGAGATGCTAAATGGAAGACAACTCACTTTTCATCCTGGGGCACAAAGACCGACTCAAGATTCTTCTTAGAACTTTGGCTGCTGTCAATTGAACGGCCAAAAAGACACCTCTGTAATGTTTTTTTGGCCTTCCCTCTTAAGACTGCAGATCCCAAATTTTGCCTGCAAACAAATACAAGTATTGAAACTACATCACAAGACCAAGGAGGATAACTCCCTAAAATTGAAGTCTTGCACTTACTTAAATTTCAGGTTTAAGTTTTAGCCAACACTAGCATCTGAGTTTAAACAACTACAAAAAGAGATGGAATTTATCATAGAGACAGTATCCACATCTTTGGGTTTCTCAGTTTCCAAGAGCGCCAAATCAGTAACTTGAACCCTCAACAGATCATTGAATTAACAAGTTCAACAATCAACAATCAACAAACACTCCTTGAGAGCAACAGAAAATAATAGAAATATAATTTGAAGCAAAAGTTGGATTAGATGAAGTTAGAAGATTCACAATTATGAGAGCCATTTATTTTCTTCACATTCATTCACCGCAATCATTTTTTCTTTTCAAGTGTCAAATAGGAAACAAGACTCAGGTTTCTTTATATGCTTCCGTTGAAGGACTCAATTCAGTAGCATAAACAAACCAACAGAACCTGATATATTCCTCCTTACAGTAAGTGCCAAAGGCTGTCCCACCATCTACATGATTTTTAATTGCTCTTGAATTGTTCAGAGTGATTTCCGTCTCCATTGGGACTCCTTCACCCTTCTTCTTTGCCAGCTCTTTTTCACTACCTTTTGTCCCAACAGAAGATGACCAAAAAATATCAAAATATTTGGTTTGTGCCATATCTGCGATTTTATCAATCTTTCTCTTCTCAATTCTTGTCCCCGCTATAGCAACTGAAGAATCAGTAGCTTGGCTGTTTAATCAAATAACTCCATAGGAATCCAAAATAAGAGCCGAATCATTAAGAGAAAATTCCAGATAGCCAATGGAAGAAAACTTAAAGAAATAAGGTTTCTCACCATTTATCACTAGGTAAGTCTACATCATTCCAAAATGAAATCTTTTTAGTGTGAATCCTGTCAAAGAGACAAATTCCATTACGAGGAATAGCAATATTCTCAAGGGAGGATATCTTAAGATGATAATCTAGATGGATACATAACCTGTCATTTAATCACTGAAAATAATGCCCCAAGACTATCATTAGAGACTTTCATGTGCTATAATTCAGTACTGTCCATAATTATTTCAGAGTGCTGAAGCCCAATTTTAGCATCTATTCTCTATCTTCTTATTCAATTCAGCCCCTAATTTAGTAGAATCCAGAGAAAACACAAAGTGCCACAAAACTGTCATGGTTGTGCATATCCAACGGACCACGCGAAAAAAAAAAAAGAAAAAAAAAAGAAGAGAATAGTATACTTGCTAACAAGCATAATGCCAATACTCAGTAGATGAAAATGTATGTAACAAAAAGAAAAACATACCAAAATATTACTGACCAAACCAGTTCTATCTGACACCAATGCCATCGCCATGAAATGCTTACTCTTTCTGTTTTTTTTTTTTGGTAATTAACATGAAATGCCAACTCATGTTGCTTTCTATTGTATTTTCCTTTCTTTTTTTCCTTTTTAACATGCTAAAATACTTGACTCTCTAACTTATTCTTCAAAACTTCATAGATCTTCTACAGACACAAGTAATCATACCACAAGCTTAGAGACTTGCTCTTACTTCTTATTTTAATAACTAACGAATAATTCCTGGTGCACCGAGGGATTTTCCCAATAATCTCACTACTAACAAAATTCATGTACATATAATCTTTCATTTAAATTACAGCAGCCGCCAATCAGAGATTAGAAGAGCAAGAAATCATTTGCAGGTAATATTCCAACTCATGGGCAAAAGTGAAGGAAAAAGAAAAGGCAATAGATGGACAATGCAAAATTAAGGTAACCTAGACTGTTCCTGCTAAAAGCAAGCAGAACTCACACAAATGAACAATAAAAAAGGACACACAGGTTTAATGAAAGGATCAGAAAACGTACTTGGTTACATAAAAAAAGAAATGATTTTGCCTAACAGCATGAAACGAGTACCATTTAGAGATACTGTACAGAAGTTCCAAATAGAATTTATGAACTCATTAGAATCAGGTACAGAAACGTCCTAGACTCCTGACAACTGATATTACAAGGCAGATTCATTCCCAAATGCAACACCAATAGCAAGTTTGACATTCAAATCAAGATAACTTCAAAGTCAAACAGAATAGTGTCAGGGGAGGTAGACTTATCACAATCGAAGTCAGGAGAAAGTGACCGAAAGGAACAGAGGATCTCATACGAATTTAGACAGTATAATGTTATAATAATATATCTCAACTCATATTATTTCAAACCAAAAATAAGAGAGAGCACAGAATCAGAGTGCAGATAAATATGTTATGCTGCTGAGTGCACTAAACAAAATTTATCATAAAAACATGTGCTTTACATCCATGTGCTTGTCTCATAAATATGTAACTACAATGCTCAATAGCAAAATCTCACCCTTCAGGATCTAGTTCTCCTATGAGAGCAACAGATTTATTACAAGCACACCCACGTCTTTCAATCTTTAACTCTTCTTCCTTGAGAAAAATTTTCTGTTTCCCACTTCGAGAAGCTTCAACCCCAATATCCATGTTTTTCTGAGCATGGCCGGAGCCTGTACCATTTCTGTTCTTTGAGTCAAGCAGATCTAGATATACAAACTCCAAAAAATAAGAAATTAGATGTTCTAATTGCATGGGTAATAGTCGATCACATACATTTTTGGAACCCCTCTTTAAAATTACAGAAGATATTCATCAACTTGCTATGTAGTAGTAGCTTAGCCAAATTCAACAAAAGACAGTCACCCATTATTCCTTCTAGTAACCACATGGAAACAGTGGAAATGCATAGCAATAAACGACAACAGAGGAAAACTGATGTGAAAATGGTAGAAGTTATAGCGAAGTAGATAAGGACACTAAAATTACTCATACCTTCAATTTTGGGAAAATTAAGATGGTCACTGAGAGGACTGTCATCGATGAAACTATCACTCAAATCATACGCATCCTCTTCAGAATCATTATCACTTGAGTACTCAATATCAGTATTCTCGATATCTTCTTCTCCATGTACATCACTAACGATCGTGTATAACAATCAAAGAAACCAGGTTCCCATTTGCACTATGCGTATACAACTTATGGCAAAATCAATTAGATATCATTTCAGAAAAGTTCCACATGCATTCACAAATTAAAAGATTATGCTATTCTTATGCCTTTCACATCATAATTATATCATATATGCCACTGACTTATGTATAACATTGAATTGAGTGAGGATACACAGCTAGTGCTTGGTCACCGACGGGAGACCTTAGATAATAGCCAGACAGACTAACTCCACGTTTACCCCTTACGTCGAAGATCACATTTTCAGTCAACTCAAATTCTAAATCCAGTGATACTGAATGTTTATCCGTCAATGCACATAAAATCACCGCAGGCTTATCACCCACAATGCACCAGACAGAACTCCTTTTCCCATAAGCCTCAGGATTATCATCTAGAGTTGCCTGCAACCAACATCTTCTGATTCATTTCTCCGAACACGTAGAGGAACAAAGAAGACACACATATACACATACATAATACATTATCCCAAAAAGAATTTATCGCACATACCAGGCCCACGCATGCATTAACACAAACTTATATATGCATACAGATTTACAAAAAGAGACTAGAGAAATAGAAAGGGCCACATTTGACTGACCCTTGTAATGCGAAGCGTTCTTGGAGTGCGTTTGCTGTGGAGTGTGCAACTTTGATACGGCTTTATCCTTACCCCTTGAAAGAGGAGAAATAAAGTTGTAAGAAGGAAAAAAGGGGAAAAAAATGGAAGCTTTTATCAATCCCAAATGAGGTTTGCAGAAGCATAGTTATTACGCGGTAACGAAGGATAGGGGATGAAAAAAAAACACATACCCCAGAAAGCCATGCCTCTCTGTTGTAAAGGTTTTCTTCCTAACTCACTCACTTTCTACGTTCGGTTTGTCCCTCATAACATGCACTACTCTACGAAGGGTGGTTAAGAGTTGCAGAAAAATGTTAATATTTTCTCCTTATATACGTGAAAATTTCACCGGGAGGGAAAGAGCTACAGAGCCATTTAGGGAAAAGAGCTCATTATTAGGCTATCTTGGGTGTTGGCCTGGGCAGCTACTTTCGCAAGTTCCAAGTTCAAAAACTACCCGTCTTCCTGCACTTCTTATCGCTTCTCTACTCTTCCAAGTCCAACTTCGCCTTCCAAACCTCTGGAGTTAAACCGTCGGTTTTCTTCCACGACTCTTCGGCTTTGGTCCAAAAATTCCCCACTAGCCATGGCCGTTGTGAGAGAAGTTCAAGAAACGAGCTTCGTCATCAAAATCACCGGACATGGCAGTACCCAAACGACGCCACACGCAGAGGCAAGCGAGGAGTTCTCCACCTAAAGGGGTTTGGATTTCAACAATCAATGCCACCAATACGTAGCACTTCAACACTTTGTAAAGAATAAACCAATTTGTAAACGCAGTGTTACATATATTTTCAATATTATTAAATCTGCTAAAATTCCTTTTAAATATATGGCCAATTATCGTAACTTTATAAACTAATGTTTATATATGTTTTCATCAACATAAATTTGATAAACTATCAAATTATTCTGAGAGGATAATAGTGTATTGAAAATACTATGGCAAAAATAAAAAATGATAAAAGTTATATTGAAAAATAGTTGTGGGCCCCTTATTTAGTGTGCAAACAGAAAAATTAAAAAATTTTGAAAAAAAATTCATATTTGCATCTAAAAATTCTTTATACTTCAAAAAGTTCTGCAAAATCTGGCTTTGCAAACATGCTCAGGCCAATTAGTTAAGAAAAAAAAAAGGTTGCTCAAACTTTTAAAGAAAAAAAAAACAAGAAAATATAAAAATATGTTAACCCGATTCAACCTTTCCCCTTCCCCAAGCCAAGAAAAAGAAACAGAATTTACTTCAAAATTTTCACTATTTTTTCACAAAATTCAATAAAACTCTAATCTACCTCAATTTTTACAATATCACCAAATTTTTTTAAAAAATTCTTAAATGCAAACATGTCTCTAAATTCTTTCAATTTCTAGTACTTATCCTCAAGGGCGAAGTCAGAAAATGAATTTTTGGGGGTGAAAAACTATAATATGTTAATTTTTGGAGAGCCAATGTAAAAATAATCCTAATAATAATAAAGCTTAAATTAAAAAGAAAAATTCTTAATTTTGGGGGTGTTTGGCCCCTTGAATTGGCCCCTAGCTTTATACTGACAAGAGACAATACAATACAAATTATAAGTTTAAGACAAACCAATATATCAAAAGGTTGAATTCAATTAACAAAAGAAAAAACAAAGCAGATCTAGTCTATTCTCATGTTCGAAGGTGAATAGATGAGTTATATGTCAGGAGCGAAAATGATTTCCAGATTACCACATCATAACGTAGACAAAGTTGGTTCCGGCTGCGATTCTCAGGCCAAAAGATGCTCCGTGCTAATCTTATAAATTAACTTGTTCTACCAATAGAACCGTGTTTGGACTAAAACCCTTACGAATGCATTTGTTTCTCATCATCCAAAGGAAGTTAAGAGGAGTTGGCTGCAAATAGCTGAAAATGATGCATATTGGTGGGGTTTTGTCCAAACAACATGCGTGGATTGAGAATTACTTTGATCTAATGCAACATATCTGTCACTTGAAGCTGCTTCATATCAATGGACCACAGTGAAAACTTTCAGATAATGAGTTTTCGAATTGTAGTCACACAAGGGCAGACTAAATTTTCTACTGGAAACTCAATAATTCTGGCAATTCGAGCTTTGTTGGGAGAGTGTTAGAATGATTAAATCCAACCTTTAATTAGAGACCTTAAGCAAACGAGTAACAATCCGCGCTCAGAATTACGCTAATTTCTCACTACATAATAAATTAGCAAAAAAAAATGCAGTAATTCATCATGAATCAAATTAAGCTGGAAGTAAGATAGCTCGGAGCGGAAAAAATTTCTAATATTTATTATTATTATTTTAAGAAAAATCTGCATTAGCAAGCAGCTTCACAACACAACATAGTGTAATAAACATCGTTCAGATTATAGAGTAAAGGATAATTAAAACAACATAAATATGGGAATTGTGCACACAAAAAAGGTCTCCCATGCATTAGTTAGCAAAATTAAATAAAACAACATGAATGCAGCAACACATTCTCTGGACCTTCCTCTTCCTTTTTTTTCTTCCTCTTTTTTCATTTCTATATTAAGTCTCAGCTTCATGTTTGCTTATTGTTTCTTGGTTGGCTAATTTACTCTCCCATGTGAGCTATTATTCTTAACTGCAACAATTAAGTTCCTTGAGACCTTCAGCCGAATTCAAGGCATCTACCATGGTTACTAATTGGTATATACATCAGCGTATACTAAAATCTTAGGAAGCATATTGGTCGAAACCAACATGTTTCACAATCCCCAATTATGCACCAACAATAATCCCACAAGCAAACTACTGGCAGAAAACAAAAGGAAACCTATGGCAGGAGGAAATGGAGAGAGAGAGAGAGAGAGAGAGAGAGAGAGTGCCGGCAGATCTTCAACAATTCTTTGCGCCCTTGAGTTGAAATGGCTTCCTTAAAGCCAGAGCACGGGCTACCTCTTCTTAACTTCAACTGAAAGGCCAACAGGATCAATCCATGTTGCAGATGTTTTGGTCTCCAAAAGAAGTAGAGGGTTTGTTTCACCTGACCCTGTTTCTTAGCTAGCTTTCTTACCTTAGCATAAATCTAATTGTATATATCTTTCCTGCCTCATCTATGAGGTCCATTCTTCTCTATTGCATAAACTAGCAGACGATATGGAGCTTATGGCTCATGACATGTTGAGATTATTGAAGGACTAGAAGTTCAGAAATTGACTTCCCACCCACTCTTGCCAAAGCCAAGTTGTCTGTGTCCCAAGAATCCAACAGTAAACTGCAATACCCAAATGCAGTTGATCCTGATTTACTATTTAAAGTGTTTGTAATTCATACAAAATAGTTGTGACTCTGAAAAACAGCTGAAGACTACGAGAATAAGAGATAAATACAAAGTTAGTCCACGTGATTTGCGCAAAAATCAAATAAGTCCCTAAATTTTAAAACCAATCAAATTAGCCCCTGAGGTTTAAAATCCATCAAGACTTTAGTCCCTCCGCGACCCTTCAAATGTGAAGGATTTTAAACCACATGGACTAACTTTTATTTATCCCAGAATAAACCCGAAATGAGTTCCAGAATATCCAAAACCACCAGGCATTTCCAATAGTAAAACCATCCAAAGTTGTGTCAGAAAGAAAGAAAAGCAATGACACGTTTTAACCAAATTTGCCAATCATCCAATGGCTTAATCCTAGCCGATGCTTCAAGAGTAAATCCAAAGTAAGTTGCTGCTCAATCTGATATAAGCTTCATCCGCTGAGCTTTAAGCACAGTATTTGATCATGCCGGTCTCAACAGACGTCAATTAGCTAAGTAAGTATTTGAACATGCTGGTCTCAACAGACCTCAATTAGCTAAGTAACCAAGCCTGCCAACATTGTTCTTTCTCCAAATGTTTAACAGACAATTAGCATCAACAAGTTCCAACACTCCAACGATGATAATTTAGGACAAACGTCTCAAACTTATCTAGTAGAGGCAGAACAAATCATAAGCAAGCTAACTGATTAATCATCCAACACATTCCTAAGTCCTAAAAAATGGAGTCAACTGATTATACACTGAACCTCTTACATCGATTGAAATTTCAACCACATCTTACAGTGCAAGCATGGCAAAAATGGCAGATTCCCGTCGATCAAATCACCCATTCAGATTAATTTTACCCTTCCACGCGTTGCGTGGCAACACACATCAATTAATTACCCGTTGAGGCAAATCTAATTATGTAAATCTCAGCAATAAGCTCAATCAGGCAAAAATTCCAAACCAAAGCACACTACCCAATCGAGAACCCAAATCAGGTTTAACAGTGCTCTGTATTAGGCAGTCCTATATACAACTTTTCATCAGAATCAGTGCATAAAAGCATAGATAGCAGTAGAAATATAAACCAAAAGAGCAGAGGAAACCAAGACGAGCAATGCCGCGACGGAATGCACAGCTGATTTACTCCCACAAGACAACATGCCCAGCCGGATCTCGATGACGTTGATCATGGAAAGCATCAGGAATAAGCAGCCCATGACGGAGCCCACAGCGGAACCCATCATCCCGAGCCGGAGGACCTTCAGGTTGATGTGGGCCCGGAAGGCCTCATCGACGTCCTTACTGTTGAGCAGGTTGATGGCGAGTTTGAGGCCCTGGGCGACGAGGGAGGAGAAGAGGAAGAAGCTGAAGGAGACGACCTCGAAGACGAGGAGCTTCCTGGCTACATCGATTCCGGCATCGCAGGCCGCGTTGTTCTCGAGGCTGTGCTGGTTAGGGGTGGCGAGGGAGAGCCCCACGAAGACGGCGATGGTGAAGAGGGAGTTCACGTTGACGAGGCCGTCCAGGGCCGTCACGTGCACGCTCGTGGTTGACATCGTCGTCCCTGTGGAGGCCGATGTCACTCTCTGGATGCTGCTTTCTTTTGGGTATGACCATTCAGATCTGCAGAACCAATTGAAGCAAACAAAAGGGACTGAGATTCGAAGATCATATATGGGTGCGCCATAAATCTTGAGACAAGGGTAGTAGATATAAGCACGTATATACATATAGCCATCAGAAATGAGTGTGATTTAGATCAGAATGAAATTGCACAGCTGGGTTTCAACTAAAACAAGTTTACAGAGAGAGGTATACTCATCCATTGTTAAATCTTGCGAGTCTAGTTGCTTGTGAGGGTTTTATGTCTCCTGATTCCTGTGATGAGAGAGAGCGAGAGAGAGAGAGAGAGTCTGAGGATGATTTTTTGTTGGTGAAGCTAGAGCTCTTTGTTTTTGTCGTTGCTTTGCAAGGGGCTAATGGTGGTTTCTTGGAAGAAAGGCCGAGGGGATGGAGAGAAAGTAAGGCGAAGTGGGGAATACTTTGCTTTTTCCGTTGTATACTTATCCTTTTTCGTCGAAGGCAAACATGTGTGTGGTGCTGTGTGAAGTATATTTTTTGTTCTGCCAAAAGAGATACCTTTAATAGTAATTATTAGTCTCAAAATGGTAGATTTATTTATTTATTATTTTTATTTCAGAACTTTAATAGTATCCTCAAAGTAATAAAACCATATTTTTTTATTTGAAATAAAGATTTTAGTTGAGGTTGGTCGGCAATAAACAAAGAATATTTTGATATGTCTAGAAAATATATAGAGAGTTGGATAGGACGCTTGAACCTAAAGCACTTTATATATATATATATATATTCTAATTTTTTATCCGAGTTTTAAAGTTTTTTTTTCAACCATTAAGTCAAACTTTGACTCGATGCTTGAGGGAAATTTCTACCAATTTTTGTAGGTGGAGTCCGACAGAAATATTGAAATTTTTAGCTAAAAGAAGGAAACTTCAACACCTTTTTTTTTTTAAAGGTAACTTCAACACTTGAAAGGCACACGTGGTCGATTGCGGTAACTGCCTACCCAACATTCCTCTGGATCCTCCAGCTTCTTGTTCCTCCTCCTCCTATTAGGTTACAAAATTTTCTCTCAAACTACATATGTTTCCCCAACTATCGTTCAAAGTGTGTTCAATTGGTCAACACACTTTTGAACTACAAAATTTTGCACTTAACACTTCAAAGTTGTGTTTGGGTATCCTTTAACCTTTCAATTAATTTTAAATACTAAGCCTATGTTTTGATGGCCAAAATATTTTATTGGGTATAGTGTTAATTTTTTTTTTTAGTTGTTAAAAGGAGAATCTAAGTTTGTAAACGTTGGTGGATACTTCTAAAATTGTTAATTTATAAAAGTAAAATATTATGATATGGTATTGGCTAAAAAATTGGTAAAAAATTAGAATATGATAAAATGATACGAGAGTTTGTGCCAAATTTATGTTGATTTAATACGTAGATATGAAATATTGACATAAAACTAGAACACGTGAATAATGGTTTAAAAATAAAGTTAGACAATGTGCTAGCTGTTGAATGGGAAGAACTTTTTTGACTCACTTCCCACTAGTTGTCGGAGATTTCATCTTTTGATAGGGCCAATAGGGAGAGGGCAATAACCAAATAGTGACAAGGCGCGAAAAAACAAGTTTATACAGGCTCACATTCTAGCTATCGAAAGCGTCCATCATTTGATAGGGAAGGGCACGTTTATAAGTCCTTAGTCCCTCAACTTCTTGACCAGTGTGTGTGTGACGACTCTTGGACTACTTTGTTTTTTTTTTTTTATTATTATTTCAGAGCTTTCATTTGATTCTCTACAAAAAGAGAATTGAATTAGACAAAGAGCACACACATTGTCTCATTCATGCGGTTTTATATTATAAATAAAAATTAGAATGACCATCAAATGCGAACCGATTTGATCTGATTTTTGCAAGAAACAACTAAACTATAGATATCTTACTTTATGTGCGCTTGAACCAATTTACGTTCCTTAATTAGATTATATGGTTGAAATAAGTGAAAAAGACTCATACATGGCACAATCTAGATAATTGAATCTTATCAGAAAGTGTAAATTGATCAATTTGAATAGTTGGATGGCGAAATGTGATGAAATTAATATTTTTGGACTTTAAAATTATATTGGTCCAATAATTAAGGGACAAAAAGTGAAGTGTCCTCTAAAAAACTTATTTAACAGCCTTAGATACAAAACCTTCATAAATAATTGTACATCCTATAAAGCTAGAAGTTATTTTTAAATAAATTTGTAAATATAAGAAGATTGAGTTCTATAAATAATTTCAGTGTTGCATTCAAACATCTCATTTTGTATTTCGGCTTAGGGCTCCATTCAAATTGACATGAGTCTGCATCAATGTAAATAAGAGTTGGCCAGTACAAATCCATTTGTTATGTACAGGCACGTAACATTAAGGTTGATTCTTTTGAGAAAAATTACTGAAACTCCTAATTTTTTTAATTCAAAGAAAACCGACATCCCTTACGAATAAAGATATTATCAATCTACCATGATAAAATCAATCTAACTATTTTATCTTCAACTAACAATTCAAAAAGATTATTAGATAACTAGGTACGTAACATTCCCACCTCCTTTAAAATTGAACTTGTCCTCAAGGGTAAACCAGAATATCACATCTATCTGCAGGAATTTGTTGTGCTTCCTTGGGTGTTTCCATTGAAAGCTTGCAGCTCACTATATGCAGCCTTTCTTCTTTTTTCTTCTTTTCCATCTTCTCTTGCTTCTAATTTTCGAAGTTTTTTTGTTGTACATATTTGGTACATCATCTCTTTCTCTCCAATAATGGGACTTATTCTTTCTATTTTCAACATTACAGTCGTGGGTCAGATAGCTAGGAGGGGGGCCTTTGCTTGAGGAATCTGTAGAAATCCCATGGTAGAAAAAGTATTTCACAGGAGACTCTTATCTTTGCTTAGCGTTATAGCCCATTAAATATGATCCAAAAATTAGTAATTTCCCCACCTTCTCGGGTACAAGAGCCAAATTCCTTTAAACAACTATGGTTTTGGTTAATTGAAACTCTTGTTAATTTCAATCGAACCGAGAGCTCCTCTCTCTTCCCCCTGAGAGTTTCATCTCTCCTTTCCTTCCCGGCGTTTGCCTGGTTCCCCTCCTTTCTCCCCTTTCCATTTTCTGTTCTTTCCAGCTGATTATTATGATCACTAGTCATTGCACTTCCCCTCATCTCACTATCTTCTGACTGTTTTTCTTCCGTCATGGATGACCACAATGCTGAAATGGATCTCCTCACCCATAGAACGGAAGAGATGTTATGGGATTCCCTCCCAGCGCGTATATCTCTTAACATGGATTTGGTAGCACATATTTCCAGCACAGTCTTAATTGGTAAAATAATTGGACTGAAGCCTCTTAGAAAATCCATCATTATTAACACCATTTTGGCCGTTTGGAAGTTTGCTGTTGATCTAAAGATAGAGGCCATGGAAAACTCGGCTTCGGTTATTATGTGAGTGTAGAAGGGTGTGAGTGGTGCGATTGCACGGTCAGGGTCGGTTCTCACATTTTGGACTGCGCAGATCGTACCAGCGCATTAATGAGCAACTTCTAGGGCGCCCCGACTCCACGATCCGACTGCGCCTGCATATTCGGTTCTGGCCACTCCCGACTCGTTCCGAACGTTTTCAAAGCCCCAAATCTGAGTTTCACGCCCTAGCAGAGCCTCAGATTTCCTCCCTAAAATTTGCTGCGTGAAGAACCCAGACGCTGGAAGAACCAAAATAGTCTATTTGCTGCATGAAGAGGCCGATCGCCATTTTCACATTTCGTTGCGGCGAGGTTGCAGACATTCTTTTCGGGATTTTTTTTTCTCTCTTTCACTATTTGCTTTATTTAGAAACGGTTAGAAAGTGAGAGCAAGAGAGAGGAATGAATGTTGACTAATTGACTTGTTCCTCGTTGGTGGACATGTTCTTTGTGAAGGCAGTAAATAATTCATTTGTATGGTTTGCTCCATTTTGTTTGGAACTATGGTGTAGCCCTTCCACTATTTTGCTTTATTTTTAAACTCTATATAAACTGTTAGAAAGTGAGAGCAAGAGAGACAAACTTTGTAGATTAAAGTGATTTAAAAGCCCATGCGTTGACTGGATTATCTCTACATGCCCTGTGTTCTGTTTGTGGATTAATGGGTATTTTGGGTTTCTTTTATTTCCTTTTTTTTAAAAAAAAAAAACAAAAAACGAATGTTTTTTTTTGGCATTTAGGAACTATAGAGTTTTTTTTTTTTTTTTATATGTGGATTTCATACAAATTGGATGTAACAATTTTTTGTTGTAAGGCAGTGACACACATGCACACCTAATGGTCATGAAATGAACCTTTATGAATAACTCATTTGTATGATTCTATGGCTTTTAGTTGAGATCCTTCCTCACACTTGTTTAATTTTCAAAGCTAGTTGAAACTGATTACCAGCATGTTCCTTGCATTAATTTTCAAATTTATTAATGGAACAATTCACCAATTTTGGAATATCACTGACACTTTAAGGTGAATGGCATCGTCATCATCCATATCAACTGCACGGAGTAGTGCCAATCAGCGATGGGCTCCTAGGGAGGTGTCGGAACCCCCGAGATGCAAGTGTGGCATCTCTACCAATGTGAGGAGGTGGTAGACGATTTTTTGGTTGCCCTAACTACACTGGACGTGAAAATCCTGGATGCAATTTTTTTGATTGGCTTGATTACCCGGCTGCATTTGAAGCAAATGATGATGCTTTAGTTTTATTGATTGTGAAAATGCAGCGTCTGGAAGAGAAGTTAGAGGCTGAGATTGCCAAATCACAGGCAAAGGATGTTGAGATTGATAGCTTCAAAGAACGGGAGAAATTGCTTGAGGAAAAGCTTCAAGGGTCCAATAACAACTTGAAAGTCAAGGATGAAGAAATAAAGAGATTGAAGGAAAATGGTCACCGACTTAGGGAGCAGCTGATAAAGTCATGGGTGTTGTTTATATTTGTTTTGATTGTAGGGATTTCTCTTGAGATGAAGTAAATGATGGATAATAGGTAGTGGTCCCAATGTTATGGCTGTGATACTTTTAGGACTAGTGAACTTTCTATGTGGTTGTAGTTGAAGCTGTAAGCTTATTTAGAACCTTTCATGGACCAATTGTCATATAAATGCATATAAAATAAAGCAACCTAAAAGTCTTTTCCGAGCAAGTGAAACATTTTCTTGGAAAAACAAGTCCTTCCCGGGCATGTAAAAGAAGCCTTCAAAAAAATAGCTTCCCCGGGCATACAAAACAGAGGCTTTCAAAACATCTTCTCCAGGATCCCTAGTGAAGACCATGGCCTGGACTACCATGAGTGCAGCCATAGCAGACCGATCGACCAGGGCAGCCCAAGCAGACTGACCGACCAGGACAGCCCAAATAGATCGACTGATCAGGAGCCCAGCGATACTTACAGGGCTCCAACCTGCACATGACTAAAAATAAGCCCCTGGCAGTGATGCCTCGGGCATAGGCTAACAAAACTCTGGGTCCAGGTCTCCCGAGTAGTGCTCGGGTCTTCAACCTCCTGAGTAGTACTCGGGTGTCTCAGCAAGATGATGAATCAAAATTAGTTAAAATCAACTTCAACCTTTCGAACATAAGCATCACAACCAGGTTTCAACCTTTCCATTGAAGAATAAATAATAATAATAATAAATAACTTATCAGTAGTGGCCAAGGCACCTAAATATATGCACAAACAACAATAAAAAGAACAAAGTTACATTATCCCACTTTTCCTACAACTCATCGAGGCTCCTAAATCTTCCCGTTACCGATTCGTTCTCACCCTCATCCTCGTCCTACGAGAGAGGAATACACCAACGTAATTGTTATGGTAATTTTGATTCGAATAATAAACTGAAAAATAAATTATATATGTAATGACTAATTTGCATTGTAAGTGTAGACATACCTCTAACTTCAATTCGTCAAGTAGTGGCAAACGACGAGCAATTGGTTGTGACGAAGCACGTGCACCCTCACGGCCATGGGCACGACCACGACCACGGGTACTCCTTAGTTCAAGTGCACTCCTTAGTCGCTTATTCCCTTGATGCTTCGGCAGCCGAGACTTGAAACCTTTTGCAACAATATCTATATCAACACCCACTTCAGAACCAACACTAATAGGGGCAGTAGGATCTTCATCATCTAACAACTGAGCAAGCTCCTGTTCTAGTTCTTAATAGTGACGATCAAAGATTGGCCAAGATTTAGTTCTAGCCCCATATTGATGACACATTGATGCAAATTGGTTTACGTATCTTCGGCGGTTTATCACCTTAGGAGGGTCGGTCGGTCGTAGTATGTGACCTGCTAGCTGACGCAACTAACTTCCTACATCTTTTCTCCACTTGGGGAGTATATACGCATTAGGAATAGTGAATAGTCCCTTTTGTTTCAGCAACCATATAATGTGATTGCATATGAAATGTGACTTTACACCGCATTGCTTCAATTGTAGCACCTAAGCGATCCTACCTCCTGTACCAACCTATTATTCGGATATCATGGCAACAGATGGTTTTTGGCAGTCCAAAGGCAAACACAAAAAAGGTTGTTGTTTCTCCTGATCCTATTGAACAAGCAATACCGGATGCTGTTCCTGATGATTTGCTATGGGCAATCCTGCATAAGTCCAAGAAAGCTTTAACAGCTTTTAAGTGGAACCAACCCCAACTGAACAAGCTGGCCAAAGCTCGTAGAGCCAAAGCACTGACTTTGTATGACGATCCATTCTTTGTCTTGATGGACTCTTAGGTTGACGAGGTTGACCTCAAATAGCCTCCAAATGCTCCATGATTCTGGTTTCATGGAACTGTCGAGGCCTTGGTCAAGCCTCGATTGGCAGAGCACTTTCGGCCATTATATCTCCGTATAATCTTGATTGTGTTTCTTTTGGACACTAAGTTGAGAGAAAATCAAACTACAACTATTGTGCATCTATAGGTGGTTTGCTTTTTTGTGGCATCCTAATATCCCTGTAAATATTCTCAGTTGTTCTCAATGGATGATTAACGTGTTTTTGTATCCTGATCTCTCCCAGCACTTCTTTTTATTGACTCTGGCTTATGGTCCTTCTCGTTATTGTGACAAGCCACAGTTTTGGGACTCTTTGCAATGAATGGCTGCAGCTCACTTGGAATCTTGGATTATATTTGGTGATTTTAACTTAGTTGCTTCACAAAGTGAAAAAAAAAGGTGGGTGTCCTTTTGCTAGTTCTTCAGAGGAGGCTTACGTCATTTTATCACTTATTGTGGTTTGGTGGACTGTGTTATCATGGAATTCCTTTTACATGGGGGGGCGTTGTTTAACGAAATTTTGGGGAATATTCCAAAATTTTGGGAATCTTTTAATGTTGAAGTTTATTGGGGTTTGTGAAAAGTGTGAAGTGTATATGTAAAAGTATGAAGTTTATTGGGGTTTATGAAATGTGTTTGGTGTGGTGGAAATTTTGGGCCCCAAAAAATTGGGCAAACAAACCCCCATGGAATAATGGGCGTAGTGGATGTGAAAATATTAGACAAAAGACTTGATCAATGCATTGCATACCCAAAATGGCGAGTACAATTTCCAAATGCTTTGGTTCTTCACTCCCCTACTATTGCATCGGATCACCTCCCTTTAATTCTTAACACTGAAGGCCACGGTCAACTTCTCCCTCACCTGTTTAAATTTGAAGCTATGTGGATTCGCGATCTTGGTATCTTTTTTTTACAATTGCAACTGTTTGGTGTCTTCATTGTGACCAGCTTTGGTTCTCTCCAAAAAAAGGTTAAAAAAGTCAAAAAGGCCCTTCATAGTTGGAATACGACACATTTCAGCTTTTATTAAAGATCACATTCAGTCTTTGACACGTGCACTAGATTGGACTCAACAGCAAGTTGGAAGAATGATTCTTTGGAAGCTTCTCTCAAAAGCGAAATTTATGAACAGTTCACTAGAGAGCAATTCGTTTGGCAACAACGATCCAGGGTTGAATTCGATTCCAAAGATCTCGATTCCAAATTCTTCTATACTTCCACCTTCATCCATCAAAATCGAAATTCTATAATCTCTCTTCAACTGAATGATAATTGTTGGACAACGGGTAGGAAAAATATTGCTGATTCTTTCATCAATTATTTTGCACAACTATTTCAGTCGTCTGATCCGTCAATTCCTTTTGATTTGGTCAACCTCATCTCCCTTATTTTGGACACCATTCTAAATTCATCATACAGTTCTTTCCATGGGCTCAAACAAAGCTCCTAGACCTAACAGTCTTCCAGTTCTATTTTTCAAAGAATATTGGCATATTATCTCCTGACATCATCCATATGTTACAAGAATTTTTTAATACAAGACATATGCTATTCCATGAACCACACGTTTATTGTATTTATTCCCAAGTTAGATAACTCTCACAAGATGCAACCTTATCGCCCTATCAATCTCTGTAATGTCAGTTATAAAATTATTTCAAAAATCATTACTTCAAGGTTGAAGCCCTTTCTACCCCAAATGATCTTAGTACAACAGTGTTTATGTTCTAGGACATCTCATTCAAGACAACTTTATACTTACTCATTAGATTTTTCATGCTCAGGCACTTAAAAGGGACAAAATGGCAATATTGCACTCAAAATTGACATGTCAAAGGCTTATGATAGAATGGAGTGAAGCAGTATTCTCTTGGCGCTCAAAATGTTTGGTTTTAGTCCTCGTTGGATTAGCTAGATTAGAGAATGTCTCTTTACAGTTTCCTATTCGATTCTTCTCAATGGCAGTCCCCATGGTTTTATTGTCCTTTCTCGAGGTCATCGTCAAGGTGATCCCTTATCACCTTTATTATTTGTCATTGGCATGGAAATTCTATCTCTCTTGCTTGATAAGGCACACTCCCTTTCTTTAGTCCATGGAATTCGGTTGAACAGAAGTGGTCCACCAATTACCCATCTCCCCTATGCTGATGATTTGCTCATTTTTGGACAAGCCACCACTTTTGAAGGAAAAAAAATATTATTTTCTACTTGGATCTATTCTCCTAGCGGACTGGTCAAGCTCTGAACTCTCACAAGTCTTCCATATATCTTACTCCTAATACTCCACTCTCCTATGCTTATGGGGTTCATGATTTCTTTGGCTTTGAGTCTATGACATCTTCATCTTAACATCTTAGTCTTCCTCTATTAATGCCTAGATCCAAATCTATTGCTTTCCAAACTCTTCAACACGTATTGATTGCAAAATATCTCTTTGGAAGGGCAAAATTAACCCAAGCAAGACAGACGATGTTAATTAAGTCAATGACTTCTTCCATCCCCCATTTATTGCATGTCATCTTTCTTGCACCCAAATTGGTTTGCAAAAATATTGATTCTTCTCTTCGGAAATTCTGGTGGGGCTATAAGAAGGACAATTCTCGTAATTTATCATTGCACTCATGGAGTAAAATTTGTACACCCAAAGCTCAAGGTGGAATGAGTTTGAAACCAGTAGAAGAAATGAATTTAGCTCTTCTCTCAAAGATTGGATGGATGATGACATCTCATTCTCAAAGACCTTGGGTCAAATGTCTTCAGGTAGAGTATTTCAGAAATTCAGAATTCATGCAAGTTGAACGTACTTCTTCCTCTTCCTGGATCTAGAAAGGTCTCCTTAAATCTCGTCCTATTATTAGTCAAGGGCTCTGTTTCTTAGTAGGCAATGGAGACTCTATTCGTACTTGGTTAGATCCTTGGATTCCAAGTCTTCCCTTGTTCAGCCCCTCCCTTGTCTTGAAAGTCATGCTCAAAATTCAGCATCTTTGGTTAGTCACTTCATCAATTTTACTACCTGTTCTTGGAATCTTGGCCTTCTAGGATATTTTTGATAGCAACTCAGTTGAAAAAATTCTACAATTACAATTCCTTGATCTAGTACTGAAGATCGGCTTTTGTGGACTCTAGATTCAAAAGGGCTCTTTAATGTTAGATCTGCTGATAGGAAAATCTCTTCAGCTAGGGTATCATCTCTCCTTACTAGTCCTTCAATTGACTGGAGGAAATTATGGCGTTTAAATATGCATGAAAGGCTGAAATTTCTCCTATGGAAAATAGCTGGGATATTTTACCTACGAGACATCGCATTGCCCTGTCTCTCTCTATAAATTACCAAGGAGAAACCTCATTTCTTCTTTGTGGAGATCCTACAGAATCAGTTCATCATTTCCTGTTTCTTGCTTTTATTCCCATTTCCCCTGGCTCCACTCTCCATGGTCTCTTAAGGTTGAGTTGATTCCTCAGCACACTACTGCCAAGTGGATTGAATGCATTCTTGATCTCATAGGCTTCTGGGTATCCCTCCAGGTGACAGTTAGTCCTTTCAATTGTTTGTAGTCATTTTGTTTGACTTCCTTTGGATGGCCAGAAACAAACTCCTACGTGAAAATATTCGTCAAGATCTCCCTTCCATTCTTTAGCAGATTCTTCACTCACACCATGAACACTTAGCAGCGTGGCACACCTCTCCAAAGTTCCTTCGCAAAATTCCTACCACTTCAGTTCTCGATGGTCATTTCCACCGCCTAACTTTTGACATTGCCATTCACCTTTGTTCTCTTCATCTGCAGCTGTTCTTTTCCACTCAAATGGTGATATATTGCATGCTTGGACTTCATAGTCCACTACAGCGGACCCCTTGATTGGTGAAGTGGAGGCATCATTGTTAGCCCTATTTAAAGCGGTTGAGCTCAAAATCGACAACTTGTTGCTTTAAGTTGACTGTGCCACTGTTATTGACAACCTTCTATTGTCTCAGTTACATGGCTCAACTAGTGTTTCTTTATTCCCCCAGAAAATTGTGTCGATCAGTCATCTCCAATAGTTAGCTCTCTCCATCCCTTTCTTCTCACCTTCAAAGATCCCTTGAGTTGATAATACCGAAGCTCACTGTTTAGCAGCCTGGGCAGCTGCCCACTCCTTTTCAAGAGAAGTCCCGCTTCTTTCCTTCTCAATTGTGGATTATGGAAATTTAGTGGTGCTAAACCATGTCATATCTCTCATGCTCGTATTAGTCTCTAAGCTCTCCTTGTAGTAACAGAGGTGCATACATGACAAGATTATTGCACGTTCTTATCCTATGGATCTTAAGACTGTAATAATATCCTTGGTATGAGGTAGGGCAGGGAGTTCACGATCACTTCAAGGCCGTCAGTAACTAAAGCTCGGATGTGGATGACTAGGACATGGGTGATAAGCTCATGGGTAAAAAAGAGTTGAATATTGGCATATGTCAAGGGAAAAACAAAATGGTGAGTCTTAAAACTCCGTAAGGGGGGATGAGGGATGTGATGACAACCATGCAAACAAGTACATACATGTTCAATAAGCAGTTCATAATTCAATGAGAATACCAGTGTAATGATATGCAGTATGCAGTATATAATATACATTATATAGAATGCAGTATGCAGCATGTAATATGTAGAATGCAGTATTGAACGCAATGCTCATGTTCGTTCTTTAATGCACCTTTTCTTTACAAATCCACTATTTCACCTCCAGAGTAGGGTTGTGCGTCCAATCTCTCCTTGCACTTTAGGAGTCCTAGGCATTATGTTGTCCTAGGAACGAGTAAAGCCCATTCTGCCTTCTACCCCGGGCCATCATACCCGGTAGTGATGGTTGCACTCCCAATAATCGGTATCGTCACCCCATATAAAACTTTTCCATTGGTGCCATATCCTTTATCTCATTAATGCAAAATGCCATGCAAATGCAATACAAAATTCATAACCATAACATTGATATATTTTTCGCACAAATATGTCTTTACTTGCATCATGTAAACATGCCATAAGATCAATTCAACAATAACTTTGCAATAATCACATCCACATCATGTATTTATTTCAAAAATAAATATCATTTAAATAAACTGAAATACTTAGCCAAATTCAGCAAGCAATTAAACATAAAGCTTTCATTCAACAAAGGCCAAACTAGGTTTACTAATTCAAGTCCAATAGAGACTTGACTTGGGCTTGCTGGCAAACCCATTTTCAAACAAGGTCAGTAGCTATAGAAAGCTACTTGGGCCAGTCAAAAATAAGAAAAGAGGCCCAAAGCATATGGTCATTAAAATTGAGCTTTTTGGGTCCAAAAAGAGGTCTAACTTTGGGCTCACTTACAAAACACAAAAACACAAGTCCATTAAAAACAGTAAAAGTGTTAGAAAATAGGTTCAATTCGTATAGGCAATAAACAGACCCGTTTTTGTGAAAAACTAGTTTTTAACTATAACTTCAAAAATTTTAACTTATTCATCCTCTCCAAATGACTCAAATTTTAACTGGAGGCTCCTAATAGTCTCTAGTCTATCAATCCATGGTCTTTTACTATATAAGAAAAATCACTAAGTACACTGTTATCAAAAATTAAGCTAAACTAGACTAGGTTTATCCTAATTAATCAAATCTTTCTATTTCTAGTAAATCATTGCATGAAACATATCCTATATGTTTCTAATACCTCTTAAACACCTAGAAACCGTGCCATGCAAAATAATTACACCAAAATTACCTTAAAAATTCAAAAGGGGCAAAATGATCTAATCAAAATATCTTCTAATTGCAAATCCTCTTGCATATAATCAACCTAATCCCTTTCTAACACATGAAAATCCTAATGGAAAGTTCCAGATTATTATATACATGTTTCTACCTAAAACATTAAGATGCTAATAACATGCTAACATGCAAACTAACCCCTTACCTCTCTTGATTTCTTTTGGTCTTGGTGATCTTGAAAACTACTTAGAGCTTGCTATTAGAATCCAAAACCATCAAAATAACATCAAAGATTGAAAAGCTCAATAGAACCTCAACCTTTACCAAGAATTCTTCAAAATTTCTTCTCTTTCTCCTTCCTAGAAATTCGGCTAGCACCCTCCCTCTTCTCCTTTCTTCTACTTCTTCTCACTCTCTCTAACTCTCTCCCACTCCCTAAGAATAGCCGAATGAGCTCAGGGAAGAAACCTTCACAAGAGCTCCCTATTTATACCCATCTTGACCACAGTTAACACTTAGGGTTAGAACTAACCATGATAGGTGTTAGAGAGACCAAATCATCATGCCTACCACTAAATTAGGAGGTCTAAGCAAGGCTTGAAGCAAGGGGTGCAGCAACTCAACAATTGATAAATGGAAGGTGGTTTTGCATGCAATAAATGATTGGTAATGATTGCAATGCAATTCTATGGCTTTGACTGGTTTTGAAAGTCAAAGGAGGTGCTGACATGGGCTAGATGAGGGTTGGGTCGAATGGGCTGAAGGAAGGCCCAAAAACAAATGGTTTCTAAGCCCAAAGACATCATATCATGCAATCCAAGGCCAAAAACAATATTTTACTAAGAAATTTCTAAGATGCACGGCATATCTAGGGTAGGTCCTATTGATTAAGAAAACAAGGGAATAAAACATAGCAAGCAAAAAGATTGAAGAAAAATATGGTTTCTAGAAGAAATTAGGGTTAAAACAAGCAAAAGGGGTATTTTAGTACTTTCCATAAATTAAAAATAATATATAAAATATTCAAGATACTGAAATGAGTAAAATATGTATTTAAATAAAAGAGCTTGAAAAGACAAGAATGAGGATATTTTTCACATAATTTTTGGATATCTAAAACTATTTTTAGGGGTTTTTCCTTATTAAAAAGTAATTAACTAATTAAATCCGAAAAAAATATAATACTATTAATAATAATTAATAAGGAAAATTAGGATAAGTAAGAATATTTATAGGTGAGGGTGTTACAAACCACCTTAGTTTTTCTTTTCTTTTTTTGCTGCTTTTTCATTTTCTTTCTTTTCTTTCTAGTTTCTAGTTGTTTCTTTTATCTATAATATGTCTGGTTTTAACAAAAAAAAAAAACTACCGTTTTGGTTGGTCTCTTCCAAAGATGCATGAGTGGCCTAGTACCTTAGTACCATCCTGATGTACTATCTTAGGCCAAAAAGCATTCAAAGTCCAGCATTCTTGATTTATTCTTGATGAAGCCATTTTTAACTGACCTATCACAAGAATCAACTAGGCCAAAAAGCCCGAGGGATCTAGATTCAAAGTCCAGCACTTGGGACGGGTTGAAAGGTCCAAAATCTCCTTCCTTCCTCCTGCAAGCAAAATAACACACTAAAACTCAGAGTCCTCCTTGTAGGGGGATTTAGATGCCATTGTCAGTCCTTGTCATCTCTTTTCTTTTCTCAATTATTGTTTTTAGTGAGAAAGTTTTAGAGTGAGAATTGAGTACCTTTTTCTCCCTATCTTCTTCTTCTTATACCTCTCTTCGTTGTCTGGACTAGGGCTCTATTTGGGCTTTGGCCTTATTGTCCCTCTGGGCCATATCACTCTTTTTTGATGTTATCTGTTCATCCAGCATTTAATAAAGGTTGACATTGTCAGAGTTGGTCTCCCTAGGATGATCTGAACCAACACCTTTTACCTTTCTTTTTTACCGCCAGCTCATTTGATGGTAACAGAGAATAATCATAATTTTTGACATCTGTTTATTTACCCAATAAAACATGTATGTCAGTTTCCATTATAGACCTTTAATCGCCGGGTTACACACACCATATCGTGTGGGCTAATCCTTCTTCCGCCAATTTTTGGGCCTTTATAGTAATGACAATTTCTCCTCATCAATAGCCCCTTATTCTGCTGTGTGACTTTAGCTAGGCCAGGAGAATATCATGACGTCGACTAAAATCTCAATCAAATCCCTTAACACATTTATCATCATGTCAACGTCTTTTCTTTCATGAATTCTCCTCATGGGTTCTTCACTACCTCCTTAGTTAATAAGACTGGAGCCCTTCCTTTCTTTGAATCACCAAGCCTCCCTCTTTGGTTGTTCATCTTTCCAATAATTTAACCCCATGTCTTGCTTAAGAACCTATCGGAAGAGGAAGAGAACTCCTCGGATATCTCCTTCTCTTTCAGACCTTCCTTCTGAACTATTAACTGATATTTTCTCCCTAGTGGTTCAAGATATTGGTGTAGGGGATACTTTAAACTGGTGAGGGTGAGTTCGAAAGTTAGGGAGATAACCAAGTCACCTCCAGTGCTTCAAAGTATCAAGTTTGAAGAACTTCCCCTCTGTGAGGATCGTAGCCCTCCAGTTTAGGACTTCATTTCAACCTTACAGAGGTACAAGAATTCAGATGTTCTCTACCTTGAAGGGGTGGAGCTAGGATTTGGACTGGAGACTGATTATCTAGCAGGAGAGAGGATGATTGCCTAGGCTAGTCAACTCCAGTGCCCTCGCGCTATCTATACCGAATGCATGCTTAATTTAGAGGCTGGTGGATTCACCACTATAAAAGTATTATTTACATATTTGTGACATGTAGGTCTTTTACCTGAGATTGAAAGTGTTGCAGACATGTGGCATCTTTTAAGAAAGTCTAGAATGGTGCTGAAGTTTGATGGGAGTCTACTATAGTTCGAAGTGTAACTGTCTTAACAGAAAGAGCCTTAGCTTTAAAAATTTCTATTAAACATCTTGAAAAGTGAGCTGGCATGTTACCTCAATCCCCTTCTTAAAAAAGCCTTACAGAAATGGTTAGAAACACCCAGAATCATAGATTAAAATGATTTGATAGATTTAGAGAGAGATGTTCCAAGAAAGCCAATTTTGCCTTGCTCTATTTTCTGTGTGTATGAAGATTCTTTAGAGTGATGTTGTTATTATCGATGGGGATAAACTCTGAAAGATCTTCTTCTTGATCACCAACCCCCAAATGCCATGGAGTGTGAATATTCCAGATGTCCTGGAGATAGACAGCTGTAAGTTCTAGTTGTGGCTATTTGATTGCACAAGGTTTGTGCGTGAAGATCAAGGTATGTGAATAATCCAATTTTCAAGTGGATGTGGAGTTCTATGTCCCTGCAGGTTGTAGATCTGAATAAAGGTAGTTCAGGTAAGATTCATTGTGGTCAGATTAGCTAGGTTAGTGTAATCGATTGATCAATTTGTAATCGATTTGGAAATTAGTGTGTCACAGGCCAAGGGCCCGGAGAGGTTTTTCTCCTTAAAGACGTTCTTTAAGGAGTTTTCTCTTCTCAACCATCTTCAGTGTCAAGTTGTGTGATTGTTTATTTTGTTCTTACATTGATTTCATAGCTATCTTCTAATATGTCTTGTGCTTTGTATTGAGAAATCAAATCTTGATGATTTGAGGATTTTATGCAAAGGAAGATCAAGATTCGATAATTGGTAAGTTTCTGATAAGATTTCTTTGATTGCCGTGTTAGTAAATTGACATGTGATCAATTTTGTTTTTGAAACAATGTTTATCGTCATCTGTAATTTGATCAGAGTCTATTGTAGTTTGATAGAACTATACTCTGTTCTTGAGATATTTTATAGAGCATAATAACAGAACATGTTTTGTTGATTTCTTATTTAAATAGATTTATGTGATCATTCATATATTTATTTGGGATTGTTAGTTTTTGATTAAGATTGCTATCATTAAGATCATATTCATTAGGAGTGAATATTATTGAGTATTGCTCATTTTATTTAAAAAAATGTGCTGTAATTTTTTAAGAGACCTATTCAACCCCCAGATTGGGCATTTTGTAAGTTGATTGGGTCTAAATTAGTTTGTTCATCTAGATCATATATTCATTTGGGATTGTTAGTTTTTGATTAAGATTGCTGCCTCTATATTAGATTCATTAGGAGTGAATATTATTGAGTGTGCTCATTTTCTTTAAAAAAATGTGCTATAATTTTTTAAGAGACTAAAATCCCTCTAGGGTATTTTGTAATTGATTGGGTCTAAATTGTTTGTTCAAACATCAAAATCAAGCCTGGGATCTCTACAGGTAAGTTTTTTTTTCCCTTTTCTCCCTTTCTTTAACTTTTTCATTCATCTGTATATTATTATTATTATTCTATAATTTTTCCCATAAATAACTATATGAGATTGGGATTTGAGGTGTAATGGATACCAGTCCTTCGATTGGGGAACCATTATGAGGCTGGCGTTTCAAAGCATTGGGGTTGCATATGGTGACTTGGGCACGTTGCCCCTATATGTGTTACTTGGCATTTTCCTGAGTGGGGTTAAGAACAACGATAATATACTTGGGGTGTTGTCTCTGGTCTTTTACATGCTCATGTTGAATGCTCTATTCAAATACGGTTTCATGGTTTTGGCAGCCAATGACAACGGTGAAGGTAATCCTCTATTGAGCTTACTAATTTGCTTATGGAGTACTTGTTAAAGTAGTACTCTTCGACTCTGATTTGATTAATGATGATGATAATTCTCTAAGACATATAACACTTCCTCGACATAGATGGTAGTTTGACATGATAGTTCTTTTTCTAATGTGTCGGTCCACATCTTTGTTCTCAAATTTCCTTTTTTTTTTTGGTACTTTTATAATGTACGTAACAAAAATTCATATCTATAGGAGGAACTTTTTCCCTATATTCTCTCATATGCCACCATGCCAAGGTCAGCTTGACGCCCAACCAGCATGCATAAGACAAAGAAGTGTTCAAGTCCAACTACAAAATAGATGTTCCAAACAAACAGCTTAAGCTTGCGTCCTTTATGAAGTCCTTGCTTGAGAGTAACCAAACAACAAAATGCTTCATCTTGTTCGTGATCATGCTTGGCACCTCCATGGTTCTTGGGGATGAAATCCTCACACCATGCATAACAGATACAGTAGATCAATATAAGGTATTGGCTATTTAATAATTTCGCTTAAGAGTTTCTTTGTATCTAATATACCTACGAGACAAAAGATTTACAACATGATGTACCTTGTCTGACAACATGAAAATGTGGATTTTGGTGGAAATCTTGATCGTTTTGTTCCAAATTCAGAGGTTCGGGATAGAGAAAATTGGCTATAGTTTTGCTCCCATACTAACCACCTAATTTCTTTTCATCGAAGTCATTGGCTTGTACAATTTTGTGAAGTATGATCCAGGTGTTATCAGGGCAGTCAATCCAATGTACATTGTTCCTTATTCATGAGGAATAAGAAGGATGTGTGGATTTCTCTTGGAGGCGTCATCCTATGCCTAACAGGTACGCATTACATAATTTTTCAACTCCATCATCATTGTTTATGACCTTGAATAATATTCAGAGGTAAGGCGTGGCAACTGTTTCTATATAGCAGCAAGTCATGGCAATTGTTTCAAAAGTTTCTACTTTAGAAACCATTATTAAACTTTCTAAGCAGTCAATCTTAAACCCTAAATAATCTTTTGCTAATTTGTGTTCCCACTAAGATGGTGGCTATTTGGTCAAACAATATCCACAAGTTCCGAAGCCTTGTTTGCTGATCTTTGTCACTTTTACGTTCGCATAATTCAAATAAACTCATGCGCTCTAGACTGTCCTTCTATTGTTCTTGCCTACTTTGGTCAAGCTTCCTATCTTAGACTGCACAATCAGGATGATAGCAATGCCTTTTATAGTTTAGTTCCAAGTACGTTACTGGTCCTTACGATTACTTTTAATTGATTTATTTGTCATGTGTTCATATCACAAATTACTTTTATGCAGAACCCATATAGTAGCCAATGTGTGTGGTGGCTGTGATGGTAGCGATCATTGCTAGTTAGTCATTAATCACGAGATTGTGATGAACATCCCAAGTTGTTGGAGTTTTGAGTTACAGGGGACAGGAACCTCATTTCCCATTCAATTTCTTGATGCTTTCAGATGAATCAGCTCTTCACCATGAACTCATGCGGCTGATCTCTTCAATGCTAGAACTTCCAGTAACTCAAACTCCAACAACTTGGGATGTTCATCACAATCTCGTGATTAATGACTAACTAGCAATGATCGCTACCATCACAGCCACCACACACATTGGCTACTATATGGGTTCTGCATAAAAGTAATTTGTGATATGAACACATGACAAATAAATCAATTAAAAGTAATCGTAAGGACCAGTAACGTACTTGGAACTAAACTATAAAAGGCATTGCTATCATCCTGATTGTGCAGTCTAAGATAGGAAGCTTGACCAAAGTAGGCAAGAACAATAGAAGGACAGTCTAGAGCGCATGAGTTTATTTGAATTATGCGAACGTAAAAGTGACAAAGATCAGCAAACAAGGCTTCGAAACTTGCGGATATTGTTTGAACAAATAGCCACCATCTTAGTGGGAACACAAATTAGCAAAAGATTATTTAGGGTTTAAGATTGACTGCTTAGAAAGTTTAATAATGGTTTCTAAAGTAGAAACTTTTGAAACAATTGCCATGACTTGCTGCTATATAGAAACAGTTGCCACGCCTTACCTCTGAATATTATTCAAGGTCATAAACAATGATGATGGAGTTGAAAAATTATGTAATGCGTACCTGTTAGGCATAGGATGACGCCTCCAAGAGAAATCCACACATCCTTCTTATTCCTCATGAATAAGGAACAATGTACATTGGATTGACTGCCCTGATAACACCTGGATCATACTTCACAAAATTGTACAAGCCAATGACTTCGATGAAAAGAAATTAGGTGGTTAGTATGGGAGCAAAACTATAGCCAATTTTCTCTATCCCGAACCTCTGAATTTGGAACAAAACGATCAAGATTTCCACCAAAATCCACATTTTCATGTTGTCAGACAAGGTACATCATGTTGTAAATCTTTTGTCTCGTAGGTATATTAGATACAAAGAAACTCTTAAGCGAAATTATTAAATAGCCAATACCTTATATTGATCTACTGTATCTGTTATGCATGGTGTGAGGATTTCATCCCCAAGAACCATGGAGGTGCCAAGCATGATCACGAACAAGATGAAGCATTTTGTTGTTTGGTTACTCTCAAGCAAGGACTTCATAAAGGACGCAAGCTTAAGCTGTTTGTTTGGAACATCTATTTTGTAGTTGGACTTGAACACTTCTTTGTCTTATGCATGCTGGTTGGGCGTCAAGCTGACCTTGGCATGGTGGCATATGAGAGAATATAGGGAAAAAGTTCCTCCTATAGATATGAATTTTTGTTACATACATTATAAAAGTACCCAAAAAAAAAAAAGGACATTTGAGAACAAAGATGTGGACCGACACATTAGAAAAAGAACTATCATGTCAAACTACCATCTATGGCGAGGAAGTGTTATATGTCTTAGAGAATTATCATCATCATTAATCAAATCAGAGTCGAAGAGTACTACTTTAACAAGTACTCCATAAGCAAATTAGTAAGCTCAATAGAGGATTACCTTCACCGTTGTCATTGGCTGCCAAAACCATGAAACCGTATTTGAATAGAGCATTCAACATGAGCATGTAAAAGACCAGAGACAACACCCCAAGTATATTATCGTTGTTCTTAACCCCACTCAGGAAAATGCCAAGTAACACATATAGGGGCAACGTGCCCAAGTCACCATATGCAACCCCAATGCTTTGAAACGCCAGCCTCATAATGGTTCCCCAATCGAAGGACTGGTATCCATTACACCTCAAATCCCAATCTCATATAGTTATTTATGGGAAAAATTATAGAATAATAATAATAATATACAGATGAATGAAAAAGTTAAAGAAAGGGAGGAAAAAGGGAAAAAAAAAAAACTACCTGTAGAGATCCAGGGCCTGATTTGATGTTGAACAAAACTAATTTTTAGACCCAATCAAAATATAAAATATACCTAGAGGGGGTGAATAGGTCTCTTTAAAAATTATAGCACATTTTTTTTTAAAGAAAATGAGCAATACTCAATAATATTCACTCCTAATGAATCTAATATAGAGGCTAGCAATCTTAATCAAAAACTAACAATCCCAAATGAATATATGATCTAGATGAACAAACTAATTTAGACCCAATCAATATACAAAATGCCTAGTGGGGGTTGAATAGGTCTCTTAAAAAATTACAGCACATTTTTTTAAATAAAATGAGCAATACTCGATAATATTCACTCCTAATGAATATGATCTTAATGATAGCAATCTTAATCAAAAACTAACAATCCCAAATAAATATATGAATGATCACATAAATCTATTTAAATAAGAAATCAACAAAACATGTTCTGTTATTATGCTCTATAAAATATCTCAAGAACAGAGTATAGTTCTATCAAACTACAATAGACTCTGATCAAATTACAGATGACGATAAACATTGTTTCAAAAACAAAATTGATCACATGTCAATTTACTAACACGGCAATCAAAGAAATCTTATCAGAAACTTACCAATTATCGAATCTTGATCTTCCTTTGCATAAAATCCTCAAATCATCAAGATTTGAACTCTCAACACAAAGAACAAGATTGGTTAGCAAGATAATAATGAAAACTGATCAAGAACAATAAACAAAATCACACAATTGTAACATCGAGAATGGTGAGAAAGAGAAAACTCCTTAAAGAACGTCTTTAAGGAGAAAAACCTCTTCGGGCCCTTGGCCTGTGACACACTAATTTCCAAATCGATTACAAATTGATCAATCGATTACACTAACCTAGCTAATCTGACCACAATGAATCTTACCTGAACTACCTTTATTCAGATCTACAACCTGCAGGGACATAGAACTCCACATCCACTTGAAAATTGGATTATTCACATAGCTTGATCTTCACGCACAAACTTGTGCAATCAAATAGCCACAACTAGAACTTACAGCTGTCTATCTCCAGGACATCTGGAATATTCACACTCCTTGGCATTTGGGGTTGGTGATCAAGAAGAAGATCTTTCAGAGTTTATCCCCATCGATAATAACAACATCACTCTAAAGAATCTTCATACACACAGAAAATAGAGCAAGGCAAAATTGGCTTTCTTGGAACATCTCTCTCTAAATCTATCAAATCATTTTAATCTATGATTTTTGGTGTTTCTAACCATTTCTGTAAGGCTTTTTTAAGAAGGGGATTGAGGTAACATGCCAGCTCACTTTTCAAGATGTTTAATAGAAATTTTTAAAGCTAAGGCTCTTTCTGTTAAGACAGTTACACTTCGAACTATAGTAGACTCCCATCAAACTTCAGCACCATTCTAGACTTTCTTAAAAGATGCCACATGTCTGCAACACTTTCAATCTCAGGTAAAAGACCTACATGTCACGAATATGTAAATAATACTTTTATAGTGGTGAATCCACCAGCCTCTAAATTAAGCATGCATTCGGTATAGATAGCGCGAGGGCACTGGAGTTGACTAGCCTAGGCAATCATCCTCTCTCCTGCTAGATAATCAGTCTCCAGTCCAAATCCTAGCTCCACCCCTTCAAGGTAGAGAACATCTGAATTCTTGTACCTCTGTAAGGTTGAAATGAAGTCCTAAACTGGAGGGCTACGATCCTCACAGAGGGGAAGTTCTTCAAACTTGATACTTTGAAGCACTGGAGGTGACTTGGTTATCTCCCTAACTTTCGAACTCACCCTCACCAGTTTAAAGTATCCCCTACACCAATATCTTGAACCACTAGGGAGAAAATATCAGTTAATAGTTCAGAAGGAAGGTCTGAAAGAGAAGGAGATATCCGAGGAGTTCTCTTCCTCTTCCGATAGGTTCTTAAGCAAGACATGGGGTTAAATTATTGGAAAGATGAACAACCAAAGAGGGAGGCTTGGTGATTCAAAGAAAGGAAGGGCTCCAGTCTTATTAACTAAGGAGGTAGTGAAGAACCCATGAGGAGAATTCATGAAAGAAAAGACGTTGACATGATGGATAAATGTGTTAAGGGATTTGATTGAGATTTTAGTCGACGTCATGATATTCTCCTGGCCTAGCTAAAGTCACACAGCAGAATAAGGGGCTATTGATGGAGGAGAAATTGTCATTACTATAAAGGCCCAAAAATTGGCGGAAGAAGGATTAGCCCACACGATATGGTGTGTGTAACCCGCGATTAAAGGTCTATAATGGAAACTGACATACATGTTTTATTTGGGTAAATAAACAGATGTCAAAAATTATGATTATTCTTTGTTACATCAAATGAGCTGGCGGTAAAAAAAAAGGTAAAAGGTGTTGGTTCAGATCATCCTAGGGAGACCAACTCTGACAATGTCAACCTTTATTACTGGATTGCAGAGACAGATCGATAGCCCGGGCATAAGGCCAAAGCCAGGGCCTGAGCTCCGGAAGTGAGGTTAAGAAATAGGGTAGATAAAGGTACTTTACATTCTACATAAATATAGATTACTCCACCTAAATGTTTGCTTAGTGACCAAACGCTTCGGGCTACTACAGGAACCCGCTGGATAAAGTTGTTAGTGTATCGTCGCCTCCGTACAGCTTCTCACAAAAACCAATAATTTGAGAAAAAAACGAGATGACAAGGACTGACAATGGCATCTACGAAATCCCCCTACAAGGAGGACTCTGAGTTTTAGTGTGTTATTTTACTTGCAGGAAGAAGGAAGAAGATTTTGGACCTTTCAACCCGTCCCATAAGTGCTGGACTTTGGGAATCTAGATCCTCGGGCTTTTTGGCCTAGTTGATTCTTGTGATAGGTCAGTTAAAAATGGCTTCATCAGGATGAAATCAAGAATAATGATATTCAACCCGTCCCAAGTGCTGGACTTTGAATCTAGATCCCTCGGGCTTTTTGGCCTAGTTGATTCTTGTGATAGGTCGGTTAAAAATGGCTTCATCAGGATGAAATCAAGAATAATGCTAAGGTACTAGGCCACTCATGCATCTTTGGAAGAGACCAACCAAAACGGTAGTTTTTTTTTTTTTGTTAAAACCAGACATATTATAGATAAAAGAAACAACTAGACAACTAGAAAGAAAAGAAAGAAAATGAAAAAGCAGCAAAAAAGAAAAAACTAAGAGTTGGTTTGTAACACCCTACCCTAGCTTAAGAGTATTCTTATTTATCCTAATTTTCCTTATTAATTATTATAAATAGTAATTATATTAATATTTTCGGATTTAATTATTTTATTAATTTTTAAATAGAGAAAAATCCCTAAAAATATTTTTATATATACAAAAATTTTGAGGAAAATATCCTCATCCTTGTCCTTTCAAGCTCTTTATTTTATTAATCATTTTACTCATTTCAGTATCCTGAATATTTTAAAAATTACCTTTAATTGCTGGAAAAGATATTTTGCCCCTATTGCTTGTTTTAGCCCTAATTTATTCTGGAAACCTTAATTTTTCTTCAATCTTTTTGCTTGATATTTTTATTCCCTTGTTTTCTTAGTCAAAGGACCTGTCCTAAGCATACCGTCCATCATATGACTTATTTTCTAGAATTTTTTTTTAAAATAGTGTTTTTGGGCTTGGATTGCATGATATGGTGTCTTTGGGCTTGAAAATCATTTGTTTGTGGGCCTTCCTTCAGCCCACTTGACCCAGCCCTCATCTCAGCCCATGTCAGCACCTCCTTTGACTTG
This sequence comes from Morella rubra, assembly GCA_003952965.2. Lineage (NCBI taxonomy): Eukaryota > Viridiplantae > Streptophyta > Magnoliopsida > Fagales > Myricaceae > Morella > Morella rubra. The sequence goes on from CM025849.1 coordinate 6,829,647, forward strand.
CGAAACCAGTCAAAGCCATATAATTCTTTTGTAATAATTTCCAATCATTTATTGCTCACATAACCACCTTCCATGTGTCTATTTTTGTGTTTCTGCCGCTCCTCTCCCCATTGCTGCTTCAAGCCCAGCTTAGAAATCCTAATATAGTGGTTGGCATGATGATTAGATCTCCTAACCCCTAGCATGGTTAGTTCTAACCCTAGGAGTTAACTATGGTCAAGATAGGTATAAATAGGGAGCTCTTGTGAAGAATTCTTCACTGAGCTCATTGGGCAGTTCTTAGAGAGAGGGAGAGGGTTAGAGAGAGTTGAAGAAGAAGTAGAAGAAAGCACGAGGGAGAAGGTGCTAGCCGTATTGTCTTAGGGAGGAGAAAGAGAAGGATTTTTGAGGAATTCTTGGTTAAAGTTGAACTTTTATTGAGCTTTGCATTCTTTGATGTTATTTTGATGGTTTTGGATCTAACAGCAACCTATTTGTAGGTTTCAAGATGATCAAGACCTAAAGAGATTATGTGAGGTAAGTGGTTAGTTTTCATGTTGGTCTTTTAATAGCATTTTACTGTTTTAGGTTAGTAACATGCTATATAATGACCTGGAACTCTCCATTAGGATGTTCATGTGTTTGGAAGAGGATTAGGTTGATTAGATGTTAGAGGATTTTGAAGAATAGAAGGAATTATGAAGATTAGGCCATTTTGCCCCTTTGATGATTTTTAAGGTAATTTTTGTGTACTTATCTTGCATGGCACAGTTTCTAGGTGTTTTAGAGGTATTAGAAGCATATAGGATATGTTTCATGCAATGGTTTACGTAGAAATAGAAAGATATGATTAATTAGGATAAACCTAGTCTAGTTTAGCTTAATTTTTGATACAGTGCACTTAGTAATTTTTCATATGTAGTAAATGAGCTTATATTGTTGTGAAATTTTGAGCCATTAGACTAGAGACTATTAGGAGTCTCCAGTTAAAATATTGTGTCATTTGGAGCTAGGATGAATAAGTTAAAAATTTTTGAAGTTATAGTTAAAAATTGAGTTTTTCCATCAAAATGGGTCTGTTTGGTGTCTACTCGAATTGGGCCTATTTTCTAAAATTTGTACTGTTTTTATGAGCTTGAATTCTTGTGTTTTGGCTAAGCTTTGGGCATTGTAAGTGGAGCCCAAAGTTAGACCTCTTACTCTTTTTGGACCCAAAAATCTTGTTTTTAAAGGACATAGATGTTGAGCCTCTTTTCTTATTTTTGGACCGGCCCAAGTAGCTTTCTACTGACTTATTTTGAAAATGGGTTTGCCAGCAAATCTCAGGTCTCTATTGGACTTGGATTTATAAACTTGGCCCAAGTTTGATGAATGAAAGCTTTATGTTTAATGTCTTGTTAATTTGGCTAAGTTTTTTCAGTTTATTTAAATGGTATTTATTTTTGAAATAAATACATGCTGTGGATGTGAAATATTGCAAAGTTATTGATTTTAAAGGAACTGATCTTATGGTTCAAGGTAAGGATATATTTTTGTGAAAAATATATCAATGTTATGGATTATGGATATTGTAGTGCATTTGCATTTGCATGGCATTAATGAGATAAGGGATGTGACACATATGAAAAATTTTATATGGGGTGACGGTACCGATACTGGGGAGTGCAACCATCACTACCGGGTAGATGACCCGGAGTAAAGGCAGAATGAGCCTTTACTCGTGTCCTAGGATAACGGATTGTCTAGGATTGTCCTAAAGTGCCGGAGAGATTAAATGCACAACCCTGGCCACTTGGGGTGAAACAATGGATTTGTATAGGAAATGTGCATTAAAGGAATAGAGAAGAGCATTGCATTGCATACTACATTTTGCATATTGCCCGCAGCATACTGCATTCTATATACTATAGACTATAGACTGCACGATTGCCTGCTGCATGCTACATATTATTACACCAGTATTCTCATTGACTTATGAACTGCTTATTGGACATGCGTGTACTTATGTTAGCCTAGGAGTTGTAACCCCCTAAACCTAACTCTAGTAGCTTTGTTTGTTTGTTTTTCTTTTCTTATGTTGTTTCTGAGTATAGTTGTGTTATCTAAGTTATACCTAGCTTGTGTGTCAATATCTCTCTAATCTTCTTCTAACTTGACTTCCATTTTCTTATTATTATTTCTGAATACTTATTTTATAAGTCTTCCGCTAGTTTTCTATGTTATCTAGTAATCTTTAAATATCCCAAGGATATTACTACAGTTTTGACACTCACAAGATAAGAAAGTGTCGTAATCTTGCCATATATGCACCTCTGTTATTACAAAGAGAGCTTAGAGACTAACACAAGCATGAGGGACATGACAACTCTATTGGAGTTACAATGGATTAAATAGGTGGCGTTGAGCCACACGCATGAAAAATGGTGCTTTTTTGGAAAACAAATGGGAACCAAAGTCATGGAAAATGTTGTTTGAATTGTTGACCATCATACCGGAATATATCTCTGTGATTTTTGTTGGTTCCTTGACATCTCAGTACTTTTAATATGGAGCTAAACACAAAGGATGACATGCGTGGAACTTCTTCTCTAAGTTATAGAACACCCGAATACATTGTTAAGGTTATCAAGTATATATATGTCACATCTCCACACAAAAATTTCCAGATTTGAAGTATAGGAGTCTTAGGTCGTACCCTATAAATTTCAAGGAGAAAAGATGTGTAAAAGAGGTAAAAATGACCAAAAAAGGCCATCAGGGGCAGTTCCGGAAATCAGGGGTAAAAATGTCCTAACATATAATTTGAGCCCATTGCAGTGCTATAATTTGTTTAGAGGTCCTAGGGTAAAAATTTGGGCCCAATTTCATTTAAATTCGAGGCCAAAATCATAAGGCCTCATTAAGGGTCATAAGTAGGTCTATTAACCAATAATTAAATAAAATGAAATAGAAATTGAGTTTTAAGCAAGGAGGCCCAGATCAAATCAGATTGGGGCAATCTATTACAGGGCCCAATAGGCCTGGCCACTTGTGGATTAATAAAGCTTAACTAATTAAAACTTAATTAAATAATTAATAGTTAATTATTAAACAATACTACAGAATATTAACTAATTGACTAAGTAGCTTAGTAAGCGTCAATTATTTGTCTTAATCAAAGGAAGGACATCCAATATTAACCTTAGTCCTAAGTTCTATTAATTAGAACATAATTAGTACGTACTAATATTTTTTTTTCCTATTTAATGTTCTGTTTAAACTTCAATTGGATTCTTGTGCCATGTCTTTACTTTGTTAAATGTGAAAGTGTATTCGTGCATTTTGTTACTGACTTATGTGAATTGTGAACATTTTATGCTTATGATATGTCATATTGCATAATCATCTCATGGGTATGAGAAACACTGTTATGACTAGAAACAACCTATACCCTGAAGTGGCCTTGAGATCGGGTGATAGTACTGTTCGCATCGGGAAAGTGCAAGCCACCACTAAGGAATAGTGGTTGGTTTCCCTAGGTAATGGTACCAGACTCATCTAACCGGGTCTTGGTATGTGTGATGCACGAGACAGTCTCGGAGGGGTGGAGGGACATACAACCCTGACTCTGGGGGTTAAACAAAGTGCAGTAGAGACACCTCTACCTGACTGGAAAAGAAAGAAAGTAAATTGACCAGGAAATAGATGCATCATTTCTGCATTGTATCAATCGTGCATCGTTATCTTGTTTATTATTATCAGTGGTTATTTATTGTTTACCTGCTGCTATGATTGTTCTTGCTTATTTATTTTACATGACATGTCCCCTTTCCTCACTTTGCTTATCAGTAGGACTCACACCTTTTTCTATCTTTCATCTTGTATGTGGCGCTGTGGATATCAAATCCGACAAATAAAGTTATTTGAGAGCGATCACATTCTGGACCATCATCCCTATATTCTATTACTGAATATATGAATGTGGGTTATTGAAACGTTCGAGATATTAGTGGAGCACGAGGCCCACTAGTACCTTAAAGGACCACCCCTACCCCCACTCCCCCGACTTGAGGATTTCGAGCTAGTTGATGTTGACCAGCCCTCTTGCGTATAGTTCCCTCTACACTGGCTCTGCCAGCAGAGGGTACAGGAGAGACCGAGATAGTGGACCTGACCTTCGATGCTGATCCGGAGGATTAATTGACTTTAGTTGCAGTCGCTGTTTTTTTTTTTTTTTTTAGTTTGCTTTTGTTTATGATGTTTTAGCATCGTCGTTGTCTTAGTTTCGAAAAGCTTTGGTAAGCTTCCACTTTTGTATCTATTTCTCTTCTTTTGTAATCCTCTTGAAGGATGTCTTTTGTAAAAGAGAAACACTATGATCAGGAGTGAAACTGTGTATTTTTCTTTTCAAAATTTATATTATCTTATTTCTTTCCTTTTTGCAATATTGTGTTTTCTTTTCTTTTATTTCCAAGAGTTTCAAACTTCAAAGATTATTATCATGTATTTATTAATGTCGCATTACCACTAATTTCTTGAAACCTAATTTTTCCTTTCTTAACAAATTTCTAATTATAGCACTGTTCTTCTTCTAAATGTTTCTGCAAAGCTTTTTCAAAGCCACCCGTAGTACTTCATAGGATCGATTCGTGCCGTATTCCCAGCCTGTGTGTATACTATTTCTATAGGCGAGCCTTGGGGGTATGTATAGGCACGAAGCGTGACGCTATAATACAGAATGGGAGTATAATCTGTAACGAGTGATTGGAGGGATTGGTTGTAGAATGGTGAAAAGAAAAAAAAAAAAGAGATCAGGGTGTTAGTTCAAGTATTGCTATTCACATGTACAGGCACACAAAACTAGTACTGTTAGGTTTGGGCCCAACTCAAACCTCTTCAAACTTTGGGCCAGGCCCAATGACAAGGGGGTATGGATTCAGAGCAATTCATTCCCAAATATTTGTTATTGACTGGAGTCTTATTTCTCATATTAATCCAATAAAAGGCTTAGGAGCCTAGTAATTTGAAAAACAATAGATACGCTGAATGGATCACGTACCATTTAACGCTACTCATGTAAAGTTTCGAGTAACATGAACTCTATAACGAAGTCCACTTATTGGGTTTATCTCTATTCAAATTGCACCGTGAAAGTCGGGCAGAAAATTGCAGTCCTACTCCCAAATAATAATAAATAAAGAATGCAATAGATTTGACTGTTAATCACTTGCTTGATTCCTTCTCTCAAATATGCTGTCACTGAACAAGCTTTGAATATATTGAGGGGAAGAAGAAGGAGAGGGATGAGAAGAACAAGTAAAGCATAAGATGGGCAGACAGTTATATAAGACCCCGCTGATGTTACTAGTTTTAAGCTGCTTGCAAAAATATTCAAGTTGCCATTCAACTTGACCTCTGAGTCTCTGAAAATGGAGTTCATGCCAACACCTTATTACCAGCTGCTGGGGATAGCCGTTACTCTAGCTGGGGTTGGCATGGCTGCTGCCTACTTATATTACAGAAAGAAACCCAAAGGTACGCACAAGCATCTTCCAGCGACAAAAATAGTTAAAAAAAAAAAATGGAAGTGTATCATGTATATTCGAAATATAGTGCCCTCTGGGTCATCCCCTCAGTTTCTCTCTGAACTCATTTTTCTGAGATGCTGTCATCTTTCTGTTTAGCGAAGCTTTCATAGCCATTCTCTTCTAAATCCACCAAATTTAAAGAGATAAATAAACATCATTATTTTTGGAGAGAGACTATATACCAGAACTGACAACTACTTCCATTGAATATGGAAACAATTAAGTTAAGTTCATCAACGTAGATCAAACTCTAAATGCTTTTCCTGATACTTGGTTATGAAGATAAAATAAAGGTGAGCTTTTCATCAGGCAAAGAACCATTTTTTTTTTCCTTCCTTCATGTTGGTTTTACCGAACGGTCTCAGATTCTTGTTTGTCTGCAAAATGACCATTCCAGTGATACCTGTTCAGGTTGCTTGAATCCTGAGAAGTTCATTGAATTCAAACTTGTCAAGAAAACTCAGTTAAGCCCCAACACTGCAAGGTTCAGATTTGCTCTTCCCACGCCTACCTCAGTTCTTGGTCTTCCGGTCGGACATCATGTATTTTGCAGGTTCGTGTCAAAACTGATCCTCTTTTGATCTGAACATATTTTATTGTCAAGGAAAAGTTTCACGCACCCAAAAGTACCTATTAATCTTATCTCTCACTTGCCTGATCTTCCTTCCCTTCAAATACTCCCTGTTTGAGCGTTTTGGAAGTTCCTCCAGTTAAGCATATTGATTTAGATAGTTACGAAAGGATTTCCAACTTTCTATTGCTGTGATAAATTCCTAAACTTGAATCTCTCACCACCACCAAGAGATTCATCACTGTTAATTCTCTACGGATGCTTAAGGAGGCTTAGTCGATGGACAAGTGACAGATATTGAAAACCCCATATCTCTTCCCTTAATCTAAGCAGGGGAAAAGACAGCGAAGGTCAAGAAGTGATCAGACCATATACCCCGATCACTTTGGACTCTGATGTTGGTTACTTTGACCTGTTGTAAAGGTAATGTCAATCCCATCTCCCTTTGATATCTAACTCCTCCTGGACCATTCCATTCTGATATTAGTATTTGCCATTAAGAATCCAGTTCCTCATTAAGATTTCCATGTCAGATGTATCCCAGTGGAAGGATGTCCCACCATTTCAGAGAAATGCGCGAAGGAGATTACCTCCCTGTTATGGGCCCTAAGGTATTCTATTTCTGAACATGATTGATTACATGTTTAACCCTCTTGGTTCAAGGGCTATACATTGCCTGTCGCTTTACAAAATTGAACTTACCTAAAAAGCAGGACTGCAAGGAAAACCTCTTGCAAACACAATGGTGAAATGGAAACCTCATACTCTGTTTTATCAAATAGCTGACATGTTATTCCATGTTCCCTTCAGCAGCCATTGAGATTCATCTTTAATCTTCAAATCTCGTGAAGTTTTTATTCTCAGCACCAAATCATCGTAGAAGATTGTCGTTTTCTTCAGGTGCTGCAGAAGACTGATTATTCATCCAGATTGATGGAAGATACCCATTTTCTGGGTCAGCATTAGCTGATCCTATAATCTTAAACTGGAACGACAGCGTTAAATTTCTGTCTACATCAGTTGGGATCATTCATATATTACCTGGATATTCTTTAGAACCAAACTTCCTAAAGTTTTCTGTCTGTTAGAGCATATTACTAATTAAATTTCTATGTTCAAAAGGGGAGTTTTAAATACAAACCTGGCCAAGTTCGAGCTTTTGGAATGCTTGCTGGTGGCTTCGGCATTAACCCAATGTTTGCGGTACATATTTGAGCATTTAGAAAGCAAGAACTTCTGCTTCTTCTTTCACTCTTTAGTGTAATTGTTGTTGTTGGTGTTTCTCTTCTTATAAAAGCTATTTGTTGGTTTCAAGGTTCTTATATCAATCTCTCTTTATTTAATTTGTTTCCAACTTTTGTTTGGCTCCAGCTCATTCGAGCCATACTAGAGAACCCAAAAGATAAGACCAATTTGCATCTGATTTATGCCTGTGTCAGTCTCGAGGAAATGTCGTTGAAGGTAATTTCTTCATTTCACCTTTATTTCCCAATATACTTGTGCTTGTGGATCTGCATCTATTACTTATGTATGAAAACAAATACAAGTTTTCCCGGATGAATTAGAAACGTTAGCTCAAAAAAACAGATGGTTCCTCAATCATACAATGCCTCGGCTTTGAGAGTCGAAAACAGATTCTGTACAAAGACAAATTGTGCAAAGTCATACAAAGTGACGACTGTGATTTAACGAAACAAATGCAACGTTCCAAGGCTGGCCAAACCATTTAATGAGGTGAGGAGACTTGGTTTAGCTCATTAAATGACGTGGTCAGTCTTGGAACGTTAAATTTATTTATTTAAATCACAGCCGTCGCTTTGCATGAATTTGTATAATTTGTCTTTACATAAAATCTTTTCTTTTGACAATCTGCTTCTTTCATAAGTACTTAATTGTCCGCGCGAAGCAACTCTTAATCTCAAATCAGTAACAGTAATTTATCTAGCGCCTGTCATCTTTTTAGCACTAGCATATGATTCATGGACTTGAATAGTGTTAGGAAACCTAAATCATTCTATGAGGAAAAAAAAAACTGTGCGAAATGAACCTCTGAACTGCATTCTAAGAAGATAAACAGTTGTAAAACTCCTGATCTTGAGTTCCCAAGAGTTTAATATTTCTATCAGGCTACAAAAATATGCATGCACAAAAGACCATAATCATATACATATATACATACCAGATCAAGTCAGATGTATGTCTAGAAAGCTTTTCTCTTTTCTCCAAACTCTAATTGTACCTGATTGCTGATGTACTAATGATGAGAATGCATTTGCTCCGGACTTTCTGCAGGAAGAGCTAGATTCATTTGCAAAGCAAGTTCCCTAACCGTTTGAAGGTCTACTATGTTTTGGAACAGGTCGGTTCCAATATTGCCAAGACAGTCCTTTCAAATTTCTTTCCATCTTAATTGCTGTGCTCATTTTGGTAACCCTTGTGGAAGATATGCTCTCGGTGTACAAATCTGTCAATGTCGGTAAAAGAGACACATCTTGAAATTTTCATATGCATGCACATACTACTCAATCAATGACTAATCAGATTGGAGATAAGTAATAGGGTTTTAATCCTCGAGTCCTTCACCTCGAATAGTTGCACCAGCTTGCCCCAAGAAAGACAGGAAAATTAACCATCCATCTTGCCTGTAAAACTAGTCTTGATTGTGGTCTGCAACTTGTGTTTTACTAGTACTGTAGCTGATCAGTACCAAAAGATTTATCGCTGATGCTCACTCTCTATCATATATAATTGCCAGCCTCCTACGGCATGGAATGGTGGCACTGGGTTTATAACGAAGGAGATGATTCAAACTCATTGCCCAGCACCAGCCCCAGATATCCAGGTTGGTTTCCAACCTCTAATGGAAAAGTTGCACAGAGTTTGTTGTTATGACACTTGACCTCACACGCCGCCTAAAACTCTACTTATTCGCAGATACTGAGGTGTGGCCCACCAGCCATGAACAAGGCCATGGAAGCCCACCTTAACGCACTTGGATACACATCAGATATGCAGTTCGAGTTCTGATTTAATGGTTCCTGTCAAATTGCAAGAGTGGGATTGATAAAATGTACACGCGTGCATGTCTATACTAATTAATTCTTTCTATATTTAACACGTCAATAGAACTTATAGTCACTCCATATGTCATGACTTGATTTGAAATATTTTTTTTATTTTCATATATATTCTTAATGTAACAATGTCCTATTGAGGGAGACAATGTAGACTGCTCGCACATTAGTGACCACCGCGTTCATGGACTTCCTACTTTTACACGCGTTAACTTATAAGTCGTGGGTCGTCTATCTAGTAGTTGGTCTAGGAACTTAGTAAAACCAACGGCTGATTATTTTCTTTTTGGTTTTCAGATTATAAAAGGAGGTTTCAAGTTCGGGAGATAAAAAAAATAATCCTGGAATTTTACGGATAATGTGAAATTATGGTATACCATTGGACACCTGATATTGTGATTTTTTTTTTAATAAATAATATCATCGAAACGAATAAGAAATAATTTGAACTTGGTCAAAGAGCGTTTTGGTTGGAACTTACTTTCATTTAGGTACAAAAAGAAAAGAATCGTGGACTTTGGGCTTGACTAAGACGTAGGTTGAATTATGTACCAGGCCTAATCCTGTAGATTAATTAGAATCAGGATCCTCTGTAATTTCTCATTCGAATTGCATGGTTCAAAGAGAAATAAATGTAACAAATAGACTTCATTGTAGGATCCATATTGTCCGAAATTTTATATAGGCAAATATAGACAACATTAAATAGTGTACGGTCTACTTGTTGTGTATATCTCTTTCTGAACTTTACTATGCAATTTGGATAGGAAATTGTAAAAAATCTCACTACGTAGATCAAATTTCAAGCATTGTTTGTCAGTAAAAGTTTTAACAAATCTTCCGATTAGGTTTGATTTTAAGATAGTTCTGGCTCAACCCTAGAGTCAATCTTGCCCCCTAACATGAAACCGACAATTTACGTTTTCTAACTTTCGAGCTATGACATTAGCCCTTAGAGTTATGTTTTTCTTTCATATATTGAAAAAAAAGAACCTTTTTTTCCCATAAACTCCTGAGGAGAGAGAGAGAGATTAGAGAATAAAAATTGGCAATTGGTCTGTGGGGGGTGTTAGTTCAAGACGTACTGTTGATCACCCCATGGACGAACATCGTGCCGTGGACTTTTGGGTCGACTTAAACTTTGGACATGCCCCAACCCCCTGGCCCGAAAACTGTCTCCAATCAATTTCTAAAATCTTCACTTAGTTTTGATTTTATTCCGCACCCATGTCCAAATCCAAAATTTATGATTAGAGACTAATATCTGCCATTACAATTGGGAAAAAAAAAAAACGAGAGAAGAAATGTATATGCATAAAAAAATATATATAGCAGATGTATCGGGTTGTTTTAACCATATTTTAATACATGTCGGTGTTTTCTGTGTACCTTAATATGGTATAATAGCTTTCATTCTATTCTAACATTACTATTTAAAATAAAAAATAATTTTAATGAAATGTTATACAACCAAAGAGGAAGTATGATTTGGCTAAAAACACTCGAAATTACTGTGAGATTTGGCCTTAACTCGAACTTTTTTTTTTTTTGGCATGGTGAATGTAAGAAATTAAGTCCTGCAGAGGGAGACACACAACTTGGTTTGAGTTTATGAATAAGGTAATGGGACCCCATGTAGACTCAGACATTGATGGTAATGTTCATGGACTGGGTAAGTCTGCACCGCGCGCGTGGGACATCTTTGATTTTCTTGGGGGGAATTTCTCCTGTTGAAAGTAAGACGTAGCCCCTTTGATTTCTTTCTTTTTGGTCTTCACATTATAAGAAAAAGGTGGCTTGAAGTACTTTGGGACGAAATAATCTCGCAATTTTTCAGGACTACGAGAAATGAGTACGGATAACATGAAATTATGGGTATCATTCAAATGCGGATATTTTAGAGAAAAAATAAATTTTTTTAGTGAAAATTTCAATTTCCCCCCTTCAAATTATGATGCCAGTATCATTTTAGGATCAAAAGTACTAATTTGTAACATTACACTATCAAACTATTACAATTCATCAATTTATGCCTGTTAATTAGATTGTGCAGTTAAAGTAAATAAAAATTTGACTATGTGGAACAATCCCGACCGTTAGATTTTATTGAATGAGGTATATTAATAATTTTCGATAGTTTGAGGGTGCAAGATGATAAATTTGGTAGTTGGGATCCTAAAATAGTACTGGTCCAAGCGAAAAGTAAATTTGCTAGGGACAAGTACATTTTGTATTTTCTAATTATATGGACCTTGACACTTTGCACCTCCATTTATTAATTTGTCACGCTACACTTGCAAACTATTGATTTTTCGACACTTTGCAATCTCCTTAAAAAATTTCCTTCAATTCAAACATAAATTGATTTTCTGACATCTAAAATTATGATTTTAGCCTCATAAAATGGTTTGTGTCAAAAAAATTTAGGGACTAAAATTGTCTTCCCCATAGGTTTGATTTCATTGTGAGCTAATAGCCAAGGCCAAATCTAAAAATCATGAGCAGAGGTATATATTTGTATTACATTTAAAAAAAAAAAAAACCAAAGAAGAAATATATATGTATGGAGAATTATAATCCATGTATTATAATTTTTTTTTATATATTTTAATATGAATACTTCATTCTATCTCTTTATGGTATCAGAGCTTTCTATTTTATTCAAGTATTTGTGAGATAAAAATGATTCTAATAAAATATGTATGTGACACCCCTCTTTATTCTCAGCTATTTGACATATTTAAAAACTAGTAAATATAATATTGGAGTTTTCTATTCTAAAATATTTTATTCCATCATTATGTTAAATCAAATTACGGCCTAATTAACGTTGCACTTTTTGCTAACCTTACATTTCTTTTTTATGCATGTTCAGGTTAGGACTTGGAGATTTGCATTTTCTTATTGGTCTTCACGAAAATTTCAAGATTTGAAGTTTAGGAGTCTTAGGTCGTACCCTAAAAGTTTCAAGGAGAAAAGATGTGTAAAAGAGGTGAAAATGACCAAAAAGGCCATCAGGGGCAGTTTCGGAATTTCCATAAAGATCAGGGGTAAAAACGTCCTAACGTAAAATCTGGACCCATGGCAGTCTTGCACTTTGTTTAAAGGTCCTAGGGTAAAAATTTGGGCCCAATTTCATTTAAATTCGAGGCCAAAATCACAAGGCCTCATTAAGGGTCTTAATTAGCTCTTAGTTGTCCATTTGAAGTGATTAATTTTCCCATTTTGTATTATTTTGGAGGTTTAGGAGTGGGGCTTAATTGCACTGTAGGTCCCTATAATATCACCTTTTGAAAAATTGGTCCCTGGGGTAAGCATCATGTAACAAAAAGGTCCTTCCGGAAGCTTTGACTGTTAAGTGGGTTGACGGAAATCTAACGGGAAGACCTTTTTGTTACATGATGCTTACCCCAGGGACTAGCCAGTACAAACTCATATCCTAGGGACCAATTTGTCAAAAGGTGATACTACAGGGACCTACGGTGCAATTAAGCCTAAATAAAATGAAGTAGAACTTGGGTTTTAAGCAAGGAGGACCATATCTGATCAGATTGGGGCACTCCATATCAAGGCCCAATAGGCCCGGCCACTTGTGGGTTAATAAAATTAAAATTTAATCAAATAGTTAATTATTAAACAATACTACTAAATATTAACAAATTGACTAAGTAGTTTAGTACGTGTTAATTATTTGTCTTAATCAAATGAAGGGCATTCAATATTAACTTTAGTTATAAGTTCTATTAGTTAGAACATAAATAGTACATAATTAGTACGTACTATTATTTCTTTTCAGATTTAATGTTCTATTTAAAGTTCAAATGCATTCTTGTGCCATGTCTTTACATTGTTAAATGTGAAAGTGTAGTCGTGCATTTTGTTACCGACTTATGTGAATTGTGAACCTTTTATGCTTATGATATGTCATACTGCATAATCATCTCATGGGTATGAGAAATACTGTTATGATCAGAAAGAACCAATACCCAGAAGTGGTCTTGAGATCGGGTGATAGTACCGTTCGCATTGGGAAAGTGCAAGCCACCACTAAGAGAATAGTGGTTGGTTTCCCTAGTCAATAGTACAAGGCTTGCCTAACCAGGCCTTGGTATGTGTGATGCACGGGACAATCCCGGAGGAGAGGAGATGTGTTTACATCTACTTGATTTAACAATTGAAAAAAGGGATTTGAGGTATTTCGTGACCATGTTGGTGCATATAATATATTTTTAATGTTTATTTAAATGTTTTTAGTGTACGTGTATTTCAATATAATATATTTTTAATATTTTTAGTCCTTAATTTTTAATTTTTTAACTCTAAGACATTTTTTTGCATTACGTAGTAAAAAAAAATTTTTTGGGTCATTTTTCCTTAATAGTTGGCCCCCATTCAGATTTATTTCTGGTTTCGCCACTGAGAGGAGGGATGCACAACCCTGACTCTGGGGGAAAACAGAGCGCATGGGGACACCTCTACCGGACTGGAAAAAAAGAAACTGAATTGAAAAAAAAAATGCATCATTTCTGCATTGCGTTGATCATGCATCGTTATCCAGTCTATTATTAGTAGTGTTTATTTATTGTTTACCTGCTACTATGATTGTTCTTGCTTATTTATTTCACATGTCGTGTCCCCTTTCTCTTTTTTGAGTCAGTAGGACTCACCCCTATTTCTGTCTTGCATCTTGTATGTGGCGCTGTGGATATTGGACCAGACAGATGAAGTTATTTGAGAGTGAGCAGACTGTGGACCTTGATCCCTATATGCTAGTACTAAAGATACGAACGTGGGTTACAAGCACGTATGAGATATTTTCTTCCATCATTATATTAAATCAAATCATGGCCTAATTAATGTTGCACTTTTGCCTAACCTTTCGTTTTTTTTTTTTACATGTTGACGTTAGGACTTGGAGACTTGCATGTTCTTATTGGTCTTTGTTTTAACTTTTTTTGTCTCATTAGCATGCATGTTTATGTTAGAAATTTGGGGACCAATCGGCAAGGGCAAATTAGGAAGATTTTGAGAGATTTTGTGTGATTTCCTTTTGCCCTCGTGATTGCCTAGAAAAGAGACGTTGTACCAAATGGCAAGTGCTGTCTCTTTGCCGCCCAAGAGAGCCAATCTTTTGGCATGCTTCCTTTGTTAAGTGAAGCTTAATGATTACCTAAAAGTTAGATTAGGTGCTAGGTTAGATGTTACCCTAGTAGCTAGCTAGAGTTAACTAAGACTTTTTAAGGCCAAAGCAAACCGTATGAACCCTTGGTTTCCTTGTTATTGTAGAGAGAGAGAGACACAGAGAGAGAGAGAGTGGCGTGAGGCAGGGCAGACCGAAGAGGAGAAGAAGAAGAAGAAGAAGAAAAGGGAAGAAAGAAGAAAAAAAATAGAAGAAACAGGTAGGTGCTTAGAGACCTTCGGCCATGGCAAAAAATTTCTCCCATGAGCCCTTCCTTTTTGCACCATTTTCTCATTCTCTTTTACCTCCCTTTTCTAATTGTTTTTAGGTGTCCATTTCCAAAGAAACCTAGCACCAACAGAATATAGAGGTAAGGGGTAGTTGTGGATGATGTTTGGTGGGAAGAAAATAGGTTGTAGTCATGTTTACATGTGAAATAGCTCACTGTCATTTTTTATCACTACAAAAACGGTGTAGCTCTTGAGTTTCTGACGAGTTCTAACTCATTTGTGGGTTGCATGTTTTGATGATAATTATAGGTGGATGATTTATGAAAATTTATTGCATGTTATATTAATGAAAGGCGGGAAATGGGGGCTGCTGGGTAATCTATGAGCAAGGGGATTTTGCATGTTTGGAGGCCATGGTCAGTGACCTAAATGGCTTCAAAGAAAGCCTGGAAGGCTAGGGATTGCCCCTAGAGGTAGAATAGTTATATGCATGTAGCAATTTTAGTGATTTAATCTTATTTGCATCTCTTTGCGAATTTTTTTATAATCTTGTGCTCATTATGAACTAAGATTGGATAAATGACAAAAGAAAGGTTTGAGATAGGAGAGAGGGAAGGGAGGGGCCACGACAGTGTCCTATGGGAACTCTTGTAACACCCCGACCCTCTAATTATTCTTATTTATCCTAATTTTCCTTATTAATTATAAGTAATAGAATTTATATTAATATTTTCGGATTTAATTATTTTATTGGTTTTTAAATAGAGAAAAATCACTAAAAATAGTTTTATATATGCAAAAATTGTGAGGAAAATATCCTCATCCTTGTCCTTTCAAGTACTTTTATTTTATTAATCATTTTACTCATTTCAGTATCCTGAATATTTTTAAAAATTGTCTTTAATTGCTGGAAAAGATATTTTGCCCCTATTGCTTGTTTTAGCCCTAATCTCTTCTAGAAATCTTATTTTTCTTCAATCTTTTTGGTTGATATTTTTATTCCCTTGTTTTCTTAGTCAACAGGAACTGTCCTAAGTATACCGTGCATCATATGACTTATTTTCTAGAATTTTATTTTAAAATAGTGTTTTGAGGCTTGGATTGCATCAGATGGTGTCTTTGGGCTTGAAAATCATTTGTTTGTGGGCCTTCCTTCGGCCCACTCGACCCAGCCCTCATCTCAGCCCATGTCAGCACCTCCTTTGACTTGCGAAACCAGTCAAAGCCATAAAATTCTTTTGTAATCATTTCCAATCATTTATTGCTCACAAAACCACCTTCCATGTGTCTATTTTTGCGTTGTTGCCGCCCCTCCACCCCATTGCTGCTTCAAGCCTAGCTTAGAACTCCTAATATAGTGGTAGGCATGAAGATTAGGTCTCCTTAACCCCTAGTATGGTTAGTTCTATTGTCCTAAAGCGCTGGAGAGATTGGATGCACAACCTTGGCCACTGGGGGTGAAACAATAGATTTGTAAAGGAAAAGTGCATTAAAGGAATAGAGAAGAGCATTGCATTGCATACTCTATTTTGCATATTGCCCGCTGCATACTGCATTCTATATACTATATACTATATAATATAGACTGCATGACTGCCTACTACATATTGCATATCATTTCACTAGTATTCTCATTGACTTATGAACTGCTCATTGGACATGCGTGTACTGTTAGTTTGGTTGTCATCTTGTGCCCTCATCCCTTTCGTACTGAGTCCTTAAATGAAGATTCCTCCTGAATGACGCTGCTGTTTTATGTTTCCTGTTGTTTGTTTGGTGTTTGTATATATTTTTGAACACCGGGGTTAAAGATTTATTTGTAGGTTTACTTATGTTAGCCTAAGAGCTGTATCCCCTAATCCCTAACTCCAATCACTTGGTATGTTTGTTTTTCTTTTCTTATGTTGTTTCTGAGTATCGTTGTGCTATCTAAGTTATACCTGGCTTGTGTGTCAATATCTCCATATTCTTCTTCTAACTTGACTTCCATTTTCTTTTTATTATTTCTGAATACTTATTTTATAAGTCTTCCGCTAGTTTTCTATGTTATCTAGAAATCTTTAAACATCCCAAGGATATTATTACAGTTTTTACACCCATAGGATAAGAAAGTGTTGTAATCTCGCCATGTATGCACCTCTGTTACTACAAAGAGAGCTTATAGACTAAAACAAGCACGTGGGACATGACAACTCTATTGGAGTTCAAATGGATTAAATAGGTGGCATTGAGTTACATGCATGAAAAATAATGATTTTTTTGGAAAACAAGTGGGAACCAAAGTCATGGAAAATGTTGTTTGGATTGCTGACCATCATACCCGAATATATCTCTGTGATTTTTGTTGGTTCCTTGACATCTCAGCACTTTTTTTATGGAGCTAAACACAAAGGATGACATGCATGCAACTTCTTCTCTAAGTTATAGGACACCCGAATACATAGTTATGCTTATCAAGGATATATATGTCACATTTCCGCACAAAAATTTCCAGATTTGAAGTTTAGGAGTCTTAGGTCGTACCCTAAAAATTTCAAGGAGAAAAGATGTGTAAAAAAGGTAAAAATGACCAAAAAGGCCATTAGAGGCAGTTTCGGAAATCAAGGGTAAAAATGTGCTAATCTAAAATTTGGGCCCATGGCAGTGTTAGAATTTGTTTAGAGGTCCTAGGGTAAATATTTGGGCCCAATTTCATTTAAATTCGAGGCCAAAATCATAAGGCCTCATTAAGGGTCATAATAGGCCCATTAAGCAATAATTAAATAAAATGAAGTAGAAATTGAGTTTTAAGCAAGGGGGCCCAGATCTGATCAGATTGGGGCAATCTATTACAGGGCCCAATAGGCCTGGCCACTTGTGGATTAATAAAGCTTAACTAATTAAAATTTAATTAAATAATTAATAGTTAATTATTAAACACTACTACAAAATATTAACTAATTGACTAAGTGGCTTAGTAAGCGTCAATTATTTGTCTTAATCAAAGGAAGGACATTCAATATTAACCTTAGTCCTAAGTTCTATTAATTAGAACATAAATAGTACATAATTAGTACGTACTAATATTTTTTTCCCTATTTAATGTTCTATTTAAAGTTCAAATGCATTCTTGTGCCATGTCTTTACATTGTTAAATGTGAAAGTGTATTCGTGCATTTTGTTACCGACTTATGTGAATTGTGAAAATTTTATGCTTATGATATGTCATCTGCATAATCATCTCATGGGATGAGAAACACTGTTATGACCAGAAACAACCTATACCCTGAAGTGGTCTTGAGATCGGGTGATAGTACTGTTCGCATCGAGAAAGTGCGATGCCACCACTAAGGGAATAATGGTTAGTTTACCTAGGCAATGGTATTAGACTCACCTAACCGAGTCTTGGTATGTGTGATGCACGGAACAGTCCCGAAGGAGAGGAGGGACGCACAATCCCGACTTTAGGGGGTTAAACAAAGTACAGGAAGGGCACCTCTAATCTTGTGCTAGGGATTGCCCCTAGAGGTAGAATAGTTACATGCATGTAGCAATTTTTGTGAATTAATATTATTTGCATCTCTTTGTGAATTTTTTATAATCTTGTGCTCATTATGAACTTAGATTGGATAAATGACAAAAGAAAGGTTTGAGATAGGAGAGAGGGGAGGGAGGGGTCACGGCAGTGTCCTACGGGAACTCTCGTAACACCCAGACCCTCTAATTATTCTTATATATCCTAATTTTCCTTATTAATTATAAGTAATAGAATTTATATTTCATATTTTCGGATTTAATTATTTTATTAATTTTTAAATAGAGAAAAATCCCTAAAAATATTTTTATATATACAAAAATTTTGAGGAAAATATCCTCATCCTTGTCCTTTCAAGCTCTTTTATTTTATTAATCATTTTACTCATTTCAGTATCCTGAATATTTTAAAAAATTACCTTTAATTGCTGGAAAAGATATTTTGCCCCTATTGCTTGTTTTAGCCCTAATTTATTCTGGAAACCTTAATTTTTCTTCAATCTTTTTGCTTGATATTTTTGATCCCTTGTTTTCTTAGTCAAAAGGACCTGTCCTAAGCATACCGTCCATCATATGACTTATTTTCTAGAATCTTATTTTAAAATAGTGTTTTTGGGCTTGGATTGCATGATATGGTGTCTTTGGGCTTGAAAATCATTTGTTTGTGGGCCTTCCTTCAGCCCACTTGACCCAGCCCTCATCTCAGCCCATGTCAGCACCTCCTTTGACTTGCGAAACCAGTCAAAGCCATATAATTCTTTTGTAATAATTTCCAATCATTTATTGCTCACATAACCACCTTCCATGTGTCTATTTTTGTGTTTCTGCCGCTCCTCTCCCCATTGCTGCTTCAAGCCCAGCTTAGAAATCCTAATATAGTGGTTGGCATGATGATTAGATCTCCTTAACCCCTAGCATGGTTAGTTCTAACCCTAGGAGTTAACTATGGTCAAGATAGGTATAAATAGGGAGCTCTTGTGAAGAATTCTTCACTGAGCTCATTGGGCAGTTCTTAGAGAGAGGGAGAGGGTTAGAGAGAGTTGAAGAAGAAGTAGAAGAAAGCACGAGGGAGAAGGTGCTAGCCGTATTGTCTTAGGGAGGAGAAAGAGAAGGATTTTTGAGGAATTCTTGGTTAAAGTTGAACTTTTATTGAGCTTTGCATTCTTTGATGTTATTTTGATGGTTTTGGATCTAACAGCAACCTATTTGTAGGTTTCAAGATGATCAAGACCTAAAGAGATTATGTGAGGTAAGTGGTTAGTTTTCATGTTGGTCTTTTAAATAGCATTTTACTGTTTTAGGTTAGTAACATGCTATATAATGACCTGGAACTCTCCATTAGGATGTTCATGTGTTTGGAAGAGGATTAGGTTGATTAGATGTTAGAGGATTTTGAAGAATAGAAGGAATTATGAAGATTAGGCCATTTTGCCCCTTTGATGATTTTTAAGGTAATTTTTGTGTACTTATCTTGCATGGCACAGTTTCTAGGTGTTTTAGAGGTATTAGAAGCATATAGGATATGTTTCATGCAATGGTTTACGTAGAAATAGAAAGATATGATTAATTAGGATAAACCTAGTCTAGTTTAGCTTAATTTTTGATACAGTGCACTTAGTAATTTTTCATATGTAGTAAATGAGCTTATATTGTTGTGAAATTTTGAGCCATTAGACTAGAGACTATTAGGAGTCTCCAGTTAAAATATTGTGTCATTTGGAGCTAGGATGAATAAGTTAAAAATTTTTGAAGTTATAGTTAAAAATTGAGTTTTTCCATCAAAATGGGTCTGTTTGGTGTCTACTCGAATTGGGCCTATTTTCTAAAATTTGTACTGTTTTTATGAGCTTGAATTCTTGTGTTTTGGCTAAGCTTTGGGCATTGTAAGTGGAGCCCAAAGTTAGACCTCTTACCTCTTTTTGGACCCAAAAATCTTGTTTTTAAAGGACATAGATGTTGAGCCTCTTTTCTTATTTTTGGACCGGCCCAAGTAGCTTTCTACTGACTTATTTTGAAAATGGGTTTGCCAGCAAATCTCAGGTCTCTATTGGACTTGGATTTATAAACTTGGCCCAAGTTTGATGAATGAAAGCTTTATGTTTAATGTCTTGTTAATTTGGCTAAGTTTTTTCAGTTTATTTAAATGGTATTTATTTTTGAAATAAATACATGCTGTGGATGTGAAATATTGCAAAGTTATTGATTTTAAAGGAACTGATCTTATGGTAAGGATATATTTTTGTGAAAAATATATCAATGTTATGGATTATGGATATTGTAGTGCATTTGCATTTGCATGGCATTAATGAGATAAGGGATGTGACACATATGAAAAATTTTATATGGGGTGACGGTACCGATACTGGGGAGTGCAACCATCACTATCCGATAAGATGGACCCGGAGTAAAAGGCAGAATGAGCCTTTACTCGTGTCCTAGGATAACGGATTGTCTAGGATTGTCCTAAAGTGCCGGAGAGATTAAATGCACAACCCTGGCCACTTGGGGTGAAACAATGGATTTGTATAGGAAATGTGCATTAAAGGAATAGAGAAGAGCATTGCATTGCATACTACATTTTGCATATTGCCCGCAGCATACTGCATTCTATATACTATAGACTATAGACTGCACGATTGCCTGCTGCATGCTACATATTATTACACCAGTATTCTCATTGACTTATGAACTGCTTATTGGACATGCGTGTACTTATGTTAGCCTAGGAGTTGTAACCCCCTAAACCTAACTCTAGTAGCTTTGTTTGTTTGTTTTTCTTTTCTTATGTTGTTTCTGAGTATAGTTGTGTTATCTAAGTTATACCTAGCTTGTGTGTCAATATCTCTCTAATCTTCTTCTAACTTGATTTCCATTTTCTTATTATTATTTCTGAATACTTATTTTATAAGTCTTCCGCTAGTTTTCTATGTTATCTAGTAATCTTTAAATATCCCAAGGATATTACTACAGTTTTGACACTCACAAGATAAGAAAGTGTCGTAATCTTGCATATATGCACCTCTGTTATTACAAAGAGAGCTTAGAGACTAACACAAGCATGAGGGACATGACAACTCTATTGGAGTTACAATGGATTAAATAGGTGGCGTTGAGCCACACGCATGAAAAATGGTGCTTTTTTGGAAAACAAATGGGAACCAAAGTCATGGAAAATGTTGTTTGAATTGTTGACCATCATACCGGAATATATCTCTGTGATTTTTGTTGGTTCCTTGACATCTCAGTACTTTTAATATGGAGCTAAACACAAAGGATGACATGCGTGGAACTTCTTCTCTAAGTTATAGAACACCCGAATACATTGTTAAGGTTATCAAGTATATATATGTCACATCTCCACACAAAAATTTCCAGATTTGAAGTATAGGAGTCTTAGGTCGTACCCTATAAATTTCAAGGAGAAAAGATGTGTAAAAGAGGTAAAAATGACCAAAAAAGGCCATCAGGGGCAGTTCCGGAAATCAGGGGTAAAAATGTCCTAACATATAATTTGAGCCCATTGCAGTGCTATAATTTGTTTAGAGGTCCTAGGGTAAAAATTTGGGCCCAATTTCATTTAAATTCGAGGCCAAAATCATAAGGCCTCATTAAGGGTCATAGTAGGTCTATTAACCAATAATTAAATAAAATGAAATAGAAATTGAGTTTTAAGCAAGGAGGCCCAGATCAAATCAGATTGGGGCAATCTATTACAGGGCCCAATAGGCCTGGCCACTTGTGGATTAATAAAGCTTAACTAATTAAAACTTAATTAAATAATTAATAGTTAATTATTAAACAATACTACAGAATATTAACTAATTGACTAAGTAGCTTAGTAAGCGTCAATTATTTGTCTTAATGAAAGGAAGGACATCCAATATTAACCTTAGTCCTAAGTTCTATTAATTAGAACATAATTAGTACGTACTAATATTTTTTTTTCCTATTTAATGTTCTGTTTAAACTTCAATTGGATTCTTGTGCCATGTCTTTACTTTGTTAAATGTGAAAGTGTATTCGTGCATTTTGTTACTGACTTATGTGAATTGTGAACATTTTATGCTTATGATATGTCATATTGCATAATCATCTCATGGGTATGAGAAACACTGTTATGACTAGAAACAACCTATACCCTGAAGTGGCCTTGAGATCGGGTGATAGTACTGTTCGCATCGGGAAAGTGCAAGCCACCACTAAGGAAATAGTGGTTGGTTTCCCTAGGTAATGGTACCAGACTCATCTAACCGGGTCTTGGTATGTGTGATGCACGAGACAGTCTCGGAGGGGTGGAGGGACATACAACCCTGACTCTGGGAGGTTAAACAAAGTGCAGTAGAGACACCTCTACCTGACTGGAAAAGAAAGAAAGTAAATTGACCAGGAAATAGATGCATCATTTCTGCATTGTATCAATCGTGCATCGTTATCTTGTTTATTATTATCAGTGGTTATTTATTGTTTACCTGCTGCTATGATTGTTCTTGCTTATTTATTTTACATGACATGTCCCCTTTCCTCACTTTGCTTATCAGTAGGACTCACACCTTTTTCTATCTTTCATCTTGTATGTGGCGCTGTGGATATCAAATCCGACAAATAAAGTTATTTGAGAGCGATCACATTCTGGACCATCATCCCTATATTCTATTACTGAATATATGAATGTGGGTTATTGAAACGTTCGAGATATTAGTGGAGCACGAGCCCCACTAGTACCTTAAAGGACCACCCCTACCCCCACTCCCCCGACTTGAGGATTTCGAGCTAGTTGATGTTGACCAGCCCTCTTGCGTATAGTTCCCTCTACACTGGCTCTGCCAGCAGAGGGTACAGGAGAGACCGAGATAGTGGACCTGACCTTCGATGCTGATCCGGAGGATTAATTGACTTTAGTTGCAGTCGCTGTTTTTTTTTTTTTTTTAGTTTGCTTTTGTTTATGATGTTTTAGCATCGTCGTTGTCTTAGTTTCGAAAAGCTTTGGTAAGCTTCCACTTTTGTATCTATTTCTCTTCTTTTGTAATCCTCTTGAAGGATGTCTTTTGTAAAAGAGAAACACTATGATCAGGAGTGAAACTGTGTATTTTTCTTTTCAAAATTTATATTATCTTATTTCTTTCCTTTTTGCAATATTGTGTTTTCTTTTCTTTTATTTCCAAGAGTTTCAAACTTCAAAGATTATTATCATGTATTTATTAATGTCGCATTACCACTAATTTCTTGAAACCTAATTTTTCCTTTCTTAACAAATTTCTAATTATAGCACTGTTCTTCTTCTAAATGTTTCTGCAAAGCTTTTTCAAAGCCACCCGTAGTACTTCATAGGATCGATTCGTGCCGTATTCCCAGCCTGTGTGTATACTATTTCTATAGGCGAGCCTTGGGGGTATGTATAGGCACGAAGCGTGACGCTATAATACAGAATGGGAGTATAATCTGTAACGAGTGATTGGAGGGATTGGTTGTAGAATGGTGAAAAGAAAAAAAAAAAAAAAAAAAAAAAAAAAAGAGATCAGGGTGTTAGTTCAAGTATTGCTATTCACATGTACAGGCACACAAAACTAGTACTGTTAGGTTTGGGCCCAACTCAAACCTCTTCAAACTTTGGGCCAGGCCCAATGACAAGGGGGTATGGATTCAGAGCAATTCATTCCCAAATATTTGTTATTGACTGGAGTCTTATTTCTCATATTAATCCAATAAAAGGCTTAGGAGCCTAGTAATTTGAAAAACAATAGATACGCTGAATGGATCACGTACCATTTAACGCTACTCATGTAAAGTTTCGAGTAACATGAACTCTATAACGAAGTCCACTTATTGGGTTTATCTCTATTCAAATTGCACCGTGAAAGTCGGGCAGAAAATTGCAGTCCTACTCCCAAATAATAATAAATAAAGAATGCAATAGATTTGACTGTTAATCACTTGCTTGATTCCTTCTCTCAAATATGCTGTCACTGAACAAGCTTTGAATATATTGAGGGGAAGAAGAAGGAGAGGGATGAGAAGAACAAGTAAAGCATAAGATGGGCAGACAGTTATATAAGACCCCGCTGATGTTACTAGTTTTAAGCTGCTTGCAAAAATATTCAAGTTGCCATTCAACTTGACCTCTGAGTCTCTGAAAATGGAGTTCATGCCAACACCTTATTACCAGCTGCTGGGGATAGCCGTTACTCTAGCTGGGGTTGGCATGGCTGCTGCCTACTTATATTACAGAAAGAAACCCAAAGGTACGCACAAGCATCTTCCAGCGACAAAAATAGTTAAAAAAAAAATGGAAGTGTATCATGTATATTCGAAATATAGTGCCCTCTGGGTCATCCCCTCAGTTTCTCTCTGAACTCATTTTTCTGAGATGCTGTCATCTTTCTGTTTAGCGAAGCTTTCATAGCCATTCTCTTCTAAATCCACCAAATTTAAAGAGATAAATAAACATCATTATTTTTGGAGAGAGACTATATACCAGAACTGACAACTACTTCCATTGAATATGGAAACAATTAAGTTAAGTTCATCAACGTAGATCAAACTCTAAATGCTTTTCCTGATACTTGGTTATGAAGATAAAATAAAGGTGAGCTTTTCATCAGGCAAAGAACCATTTTTTTTTTCCTTCCTTCATGTTGGTTTTACCGAACGGTCTCAGATTCTTGTTTGTCTGCAAAATGACCATTCCAGTGATACCTGTTCAGGTTGCTTGAATCCTGAGAAGTTCATTGAATTCAAACTTGTCAAGAAAACTCAGTTAAGCCCCAACACTGCAAGGTTCAGATTTGCTCTTCCCACGCCTACCTCAGTTCTTGGTCTTCCGGTCGGACATCATGTATTTTGCAGGTTCGTGTCAAAACTGATCCTCTTTTGATCTGAACATATTTTATTGTCAAGGAAAAGTTTCACGCACCCAAAAGTACCTATTAATCTTATCTCTCACTTGCCCTGATCTTCCTTCCCTTCAAATACTCCCTGTTTGAGCGTTTTGGAAGTTCCTCCAGTTAAGCATATTGATTTAGATAGTTACGAAAGGATTTCCAACTTTCTATTGCTGTGATAAATTCCTAAACTTGAATCTCTCACCACCACCAAGAGATTCATCACTGTTAATTCTCTACGGATGCTTAAGGAGGCTTAGTCGATGGACAAGTGACAGATATTGAAAACCCCATATCTCTTCCCTTAATCTAAGCAGGGGAAAAGACAGCGAAGGTCAAGAAGTGATCAGACCATATACCCCGATCACTTTGGACTCTGATGTTGGTTACTTTGACCTGCTTGTAAAGGTATGTCAATCCCATCTCCCTTTGATATCTAACTCCTCCTGGACCATTCCATTCTGATATTAGTATTTGCCATTAAGAATCCAGTTCCTCATTAAGATTTCCATGTCAGATGTATCCCAGTGGAAGGATGTCCCACCATTTCAGAGAAATGCGCGAAGGAGATTACCTCCCTGTTATGGGCCCTAAGGTATTCTATTTCTGAACATGATTGATTACATGTTTAACCCTCTTGGTTCAAGGGCTATACATTGCCTGTCGCTTTACAAAATTGAACTTACCTAAAAAGCAGGACTGCAAGGAAAACCTCTTGCAAACACAATGGTGAAATGGAAACCTCATACTCTGTTTTATCAAATAGCTGACATGTTATTCCATGTTCCCTTCAGCAGCCATTGAGATTCATCTTTAATCTTCAAATCTCGTGAAGTTTTTATTCTCAGCACCAAATCATCGTAGAAGATTGTCGTTTTCTTCAGGTGCTGCAGAAGACTGATTATTCATCCAGATTGATGGAAGATACCCATTTTCTGGGTCAGCATTAGCTGATCCTATAATCTTAAACTGGAACGACAGCGTTAAATTTCTGTCTACATCAGTTGGGATCATTCATATATTACCTGGATATTCTTTAGAACCAAACTTCCTAAAGTTTTCTGTCTGTTAGAGCATATTACTAATTAAATTTCTATGTTCAAAAGGGGAGTTTTAAATACAAACCTGGCCAAGTTCGAGCTTTTGGAATGCTTGCTGGTGGCTTCGGCATTAACCCAATGTTTGCGGTACATATTTGAGCATTTAGAAAGCAAGAACTTCTGCTTCTTCTTTCACTCTTTAGTGTAATTGTTGTTGTTGGTGTTTCTCTTCTTATAAAAGCTATTTGTTGGTTTCAAGGTTCTTATATCAATCTCTCTTTATTTAATTTGTTTCCAACTTTTGTTTGGCTCCAGCTCATTCGAGCCATACTAGAGAACCCAAAAGATAAGACCAATTTGCATCTGATTTATGCCTGTGTCAGTCTCGAGGAAATGTCGTTGAAGGTAATTTCTTCATTTCACCTTTATTTCCCAATATACTTGTGCTGTGGATCTGCATCTATTACTTATGTATGAAAACAAATACAAGTTTTCCCGGATGAATTAGAAACGTTAGCTCAAAAAAACAGATGGTTCCTCAATCATACAATGCCTCGGCTTTGAGAGTCGAAAACAGATTCTGTACAAAGACAAATTGTGCAAAGTCATACAAAGTGACGACTGTGATTTAACGAAACAAATGCAACGTTCCAAGGCTGGCCAAACCATTTAATGAGGTGAGGAGACTTGGTTTAGCTCATTAAATGACGTGGTCAGTCTTGGAACGTTAAATTTATTTATTTAAATCACAGTCGTCGCTTTGCATGACTTTGTGTAATTTGTCTTTACATAAAATCTTTTCTTCCGACAATCTGCTTCTTTCATAAGTACTTAATTGTCGCGCGAAGCAACTCTTAATCTCAAATCAGTAACAGTAATTTATCTAGCGCCTGTCATCTTTTTAGCACTAGCATATGATTCATGGACTTGAATAGTGTTAGGAAACCTAAATCATTCTATGAGGAAAAAAAAAACTGTGCGAAATGAACCTCTGAACTGCATTCTAAGAAGATAAACAGTTGTAAAACTCCTGATCTTGAGTTCCCAAGAGTTTAATATTTATATCAGGGTACAAAAATATGCATGCACAAAAGACCATAATCATATACATATATACATACCAGATCAAGTCAGATGTATGTCTAGAAAGCTTTTCTCTTTTCTCCAAACTCTAATTGTACCTGATTGCTGATGTACTAATGATGAGAATGCATTTGCTCCGGACTTTCTGCAGGAAGAGCTAGATTCATTTGAAAGCAAGTTCCCTAACCGTTTGAAGGTCTACTATGTTTTGGAACAGGTCGGTTCCAATATTGCCAAGACAGTCCTTTCAAATTTCTTTCCATCTTAATTGCTGTGCTCATTTTGGTAACCCTTGTGGAAGATATGCTCTCGGTGTACAAATCTGTCAATGTCGGTAAAAGAGACACATCTTGAAATTTTCATATGCATGCACATACTACTCAATCAATGACTAATCAGATTGGAGATAAGTAATAGGGTTTTAATCCTCGAGTCCTTCACCTCGAATAGTTGCACCAGCTTGCCCCAAGAAAGACAGGAAAATTAACCATCCATCTTGCCTGTAAAACTAGTCTTGATTGTGGTCTGCAACTTGTGTTTTACTAGTACTGTAGCTGTTCAGTACCAAAAGATTTATCGCTGATGCTCACTCTCTTTCGTATATAATTGCCAGCCTCCTACGGCATGGAATGGTGGCACTGGGTTTATAACGAAGGAGATGATTCAAACTCATTGCCCAGCACCAGCCCCAGATATACAGGTTGGTTTCCAACCTCTAATGGAAAAGTTGCACAGGAGTTTGTTGTTATGACACTTGACCTCACACGCCGCCTAAAACTCTACTTATTCGCAGATACTGAGGTGTGGTCCACCAGCCATGAACAAGGCCATGGAAGCCACCTTAACGCACTTGGATACATATCAGATATGCAGTTCGAGTTCTGATTTAATGGTTCCTGTCAAATTGCAAGAGTGGGATTGATAAAATGTACACGCGTGCATGTCTATACTAATTAATTCTTTCTATATTTAACACGTCAATAGAACTTATAGTCACTCCATATGTCATGACTTGATTTGAAAGCTTATTTTATTTATTTTGTTTTTTATTTTTATATATATATATATAAGTGTAACAAAGTCCTATTGAGGGAGGAGACAATGTAGACTACTCGCACATTGGTGACCACGTTCATGGACCTCCTACATCCGCACCGCGTTATAAGTCGTGGGACGTCGTCTCTATAGTAGTTGGTCTAGGAACTTAGAAAACCAACGGTTGATTATTTTCTTTTTGGTTTTCACATTATAAAAGGAGGTTTCAAGTTCGGGAGATAAAAAAAATAATCTGGAATTTTACGGATAATGTGAAATTATGGGTATTGGAGACCTAATATTGAGATTTGTTTTTTCAAATAAAATCCTAGAAATGAATAAGAGATCATTTGAACTTGGTCAATCAGCGTTTTGGTTCAAAAACTTACTTTCATTAGGCGCAAAAAAGAAAAGAATCGAGGACTTTGGGCTTTTGACTAAGAAGCAGGTTAAATTATGTACCAGGCTCGATCTCGTAGATCCATGATCAAAATTTTCAATAATTTTCTGTTCGAATTGTATGTAGAATTTAGTGAGAGATAAATACAATAGATAAACCTTATTGTATGATCATATGTCTGAAATTTTATATAGATAATATTAAATAGTGTATAGTTACTTGTCATGTATATATCTCTTTTAAACTTTACTATGCAACTCCGATAGAAAATTACAGAAATCACAATCTGTATATCAAAATCACACACACTTTGTCAACGAAAAGTTTCTAACAAATCTTCCTGTTAGGTTTGATTTCAGCCCAGAGTCATAATTAGAGTTTTATATTTCCTTGAGATATTGAAAAAAAAGAACCTTTTTTTCCCATAAACTCCTGAAGAGAGAGAGAGATTAGAGAATAAAATTGGCATTGGTCTGTGGGGGGTGTTAGTTCAAGACGTACTTGATCACCCCATGGACGAACATCGTGCCGTGGACTTTTGGGTCGACTTAAACTTTGGACATGGCCCAACCCCCTGGCCCGAAAACTGTCTCCAATCAATTTCTAAATCTTCCACTTAGTTTTGATCTATT
This sequence comes from Morella rubra, assembly GCA_003952965.2. Lineage (NCBI taxonomy): Eukaryota > Viridiplantae > Streptophyta > Magnoliopsida > Fagales > Myricaceae > Morella > Morella rubra. The sequence continues at coordinate 6,858,828 of CM025849.1, forward strand.
CCGCACCCATGTCCAAATCCAAAATTTATGATTAGAGACTAATATCTGCTATTACAATTGGGAAAAAAAAAAAACGAGAGAGAAGAAATGTATATGCACAAAACAATATAATAGATGTATCGGGTGTTTTCACCACATTTTAATACGTGTCGGTATTTTTTTTTCCTACCTTAACATAGTATCAGAGCTTTCGTTTTATTCTAAGATTACTATTTAAAATATAATTTCAATGAAATGTTTAAAAAAAAAACGTATGACTTGTGCAATGACTTCGGTTGTAGATTGGCTAAAAAACGCAAAATAATTGTGAGATTTTGGCTTTGATTCGAACTTTTTTTTTCGAAATTTATCCTACATGGTGTGAGGGCTTTTTTTCTTTCTTTCATATGGTGAATTGGTATGAGTTTATGAATAAGGTAAGACCCCAATGTAGACTCACACATTGATGGTAATGTTGATGGACTTTGCTAAGTCTGCACCGGGTATAGGAAGTTAGAAAACCAATCGTCTACGCTGCATGCCATCTTTGAACTTCTTGGGGGAATTCTCCTATTGAAAGTAAGACAAAGTCCCTTTGATTTCTTTCTTTCTTTATGGTTTCACATTATAAGAAAAAGGAGGCCGAGGCTTGAAGTTTGTGATGAAATAATCGTGCAATTTTTCAGGACCACGAGAAGTAGAGGAAATTATGGGTTTCATTCAAAGAAATCGAGATATTTTAGAGAAAAATCAATAACTTTTTTAGAGTTTTTGCCTTCAAATTATGATGCTAATGTTTAGTATGAAAAACTACTAATTTTTTCACGTTACATTATCAAACTATTACAATTCATCAATTTATGCCTTTTAATAAGATTATGGTTAAAATAAATGAAAATTGGCTATTTAAAACAATCTTGACTGTTAGATCTTATGGAATGACGCATATTGATAATTTTGATAGTTTGAGAACGTAAAATGATGAAATTGGTAGTTTTGATCGTAAAATGATGAAATTGGTAGTTTTGATCTTAAAATGATATTGGTCCAAGCAAAAAGTAAATTTGTAAGGAATATGTACACTTTGTACCCTCTAACTATGGTGATCTTAACACTTTGCACCCTAATTATTTTTTTGACACATTATATCTATAAATTATTGATTTTAGACTTTGTACTATTCGTCAAAATTTTTAAAATTAATTTTTTGACATCTAAAATTATGATTTTACTCTTATAAAATAGTTTATGTCAAAAAAAGTTATTATTTCACGCACCAAAAAATCAGTTTCCGTCAAAATTGACGAAACTTTTTAAAAGAGGATGTAAACTGTCTGAAAAAGTTTATGGGCATAACGTGATATAAATAAAAAATTAAGATGTAAAATATATTTATCTTTCTTTTTTTTTAATAGGGAGCCTCGAAAGAGAGAATAATTTATAACGGATCAATGAGGGAGGGTGATACTTCAAGACTTAACTGTTCACCCACGCACAAAGATTGTGCAGTAAACTTTGGGTTGACTCAGACGTAGGTTGAAAACTGTTTTCAGTCAATTTCTAAAATTCACGAGCAGAGATTTATATCTGTATTACATTTACAAATTACAGAGAGAAGAAATATATATGTATTAAGAATTATGATCCATGTATCATAATTTTTTTATATTTTAAAATAGATTGAAGTTTTTTTCTTGTCTTTTTATGATATCAGAGTCTCTTAGTAGTATTAAAACTTTCTTTTTTATTTAAATATTAATAGGTGAGATAAAAATTATTTTAATAAAATATTATAACAGTAAGAAAAAAAAAGAGTTTGATTTGTAATGAGTGAATGAAAGGATTGGTAGACGCATGGCCAAAAAAAAAAAAAAGATTAGGTGTTAGTTCAAGTATTGCTATTCACATGTACAGACACACATAACTAGGGCTGTCCAATGGCCGGTCCGATCCGGTTCGGTCCAGTCCAGCCGGCCAAACCGGCAATACTCTAAAGTGCACATACCGAACCAAATTGAACTGGTCAGTCTAATAGACCGATCCAGTCCAGTCCGGTCTCCCAGTTTCATCGGTCCGGATTGGACGGTTTTGGTCAGTTTGAGCCATGACATTTTGTGTCTTTTTTGGTTTGGGCCTCTTAACATTTTTACTTTTTTAGGTTTTTTTTGGGGTTTTATTTTGGACTTTTTGGGACCATTTTTTGGGTTTCTTTACATCAATTTTTTGGCCTATTTTTACATGAAATATTTGACTATATTTCATCCAGTGCCTCTCTTTTAAAAAAAAAAACCCGATAAGGACCGGTTCAGAATGATATACTCTGGTCCAGTTCCGTTTTCCATATAGGTAACCAGGAATCGGACCGGAGTAACACCGGTTTACCGGACCGGTAAACCCGGTATCAGAAAAGGACCGATTTTGGCAAAAATTGGTCCAGTTTCGATCTGGGTTGGCAGGTCCGGCCGGTTACTTGGCCAGCCCTACACATAACTACTGTGAGGTTTGGGTCAACTGAACCTTTTCGAACTTTGTGCCAGGCCCAATGCCAAGTGGTAATGGATTCAGAGCAGTTCATGTTCAAACCTTGTTATTTGTCTTATTTCTCATTTATATATCAAATAATAGATCAAGATTCTTATAGTATAATTTGGAAAAAGATAGACATAATATGTAAAATAATTTCATACTTGAATTGCACCATGCCATTTGAAGAGAGATAAACATAATAAGTGGATTCCACAATATTTAATGCTGTCAATGTAAATTTTAAGTAACATGAGCCTTACAATGTGGTCCACTTGTCTCTCTCTCTCTAAATTGCACCATACAATTCGGAAAGGAAATTGTAAAGGATCCTAATCCCAAATAATAACAAAATAAAGAATGCGAGAGATTTGACTGGTGATCCCTTGCTTGATTCCTTCTCTCATATATGCTGTTACTGACCAAAATTTGAATATATTAAAAGGGAAGGAGACGGATGAGAAGAACAAGTAAAGCATAAGATGGGCAGTGTTATATAAGACCCCACTGATGTTACTCGTTTTAAGCTGCTTGCAAAAATGTTCAAGTTGCCTTTCAACGTGACCTCTGAGTCTCTGAAAATGGAGTTCATGCAAACACCCTATTCCCAGCTGCTGGGGATAGCCGTTGCTCTAGCTGTGGTTGGCATGGCTACTGCCTACTTATATTACAGCAAGAAACCCAAAGGTATGAACAAGCATCTTCCAGCGACAAAAATAGTAAAAGAAAAAGGAAGTGTTTCATTTATATTCGAAATATAGTGCCCTCTGTTTCTCTCTGAACCCATTTCTCTGAGATGCTGTCGTCTTTCTGTTTAGCGAAGCTTTCATAGCCAGTCTCTACTAAATCCCCCAAATCCTAAGAGAAAAATAAACATCATCATTTTTGGAGAGAGGATTATATACCAGAACTGATAACTGCTTCCGTTGAAAATGGAAACAATTAAGTTAAGTTCATCAACGTAGATCAAACTCTAAATGCTTGTCCTGATACTTGGTTATGAAGAGAAAATAAAGGTGAACTTTTCATCACGCAAAGAATCAATCTTTTTTTTATTTTTGTTTCCTTCATGTTGGTTTTATTGAATGGTCTTAGATTCTTGTATGTCTGCAAAATGACCATTCCAGTGATACCTGTTCAGGTTGCTTGAATCCTGAGAAGTTCATTGAATTCAAACTTGTCAAGAAAACTCAGATAAGCCCCAACACTGCAAGGTTCAGATTTGCTCTTCCTACGCCTACCTCAGTTCTTGGTCTTCCGGTCGGAAAATATGTAAAATGCAGGTTCGAGTCAAAACTGATCCTCTTTTGATTTGAACGTATTGTGTTGTCAAGGAAAAGTTTCATGCACCCAAGAGTACCTATTAATCTTATCTCTCACTTGGCCTGATCTTCCTTCCCTTCAAATACTCCCTGTATGAGCGTTTTGGAAGTTCCTCCAGTTAAGCATATTGATTTAGATAGTTCCAAAAGGATTTCCAACTTTCTATTGATGTGATAAATTCCTAAACTTGAATCTCTCACCACCAAGTGATTCCTCATTGTTAATTCTCTATGCATGCTTAAGGAGGCTTAGTTGATGGACAAGTGACAGATATTGAAAACCCCATAACTCTTCCCTTAATCTAAGCAGGGGAAAAGACAGCGAAGGTCAAGAAGTGATCAGACCATATACCCCGATCACTTTGGACTCTGATGTTGGTTACTTTGAACTAGTTGTAAAGGTAATTCAATCCCATCTCCCTTTGATATCTAACTCCTCCTGGACCATTCCATTTTGAGATTAGTATTTGCCATTAAGAACTCAGTTCCTCATTAAGATTTCTCCATGTCAGATGTATCCCAGTGGAAGGATGTCCCACCATTTCAGAGAAATGCGCGAAGGAGATTACCTCCCTGTTAAAGGCCCTGTGGTATTCTATTTCTGAAGATAATTGATTACATGTTTAACCCTCTTGGTTCAAGGGCTATATATTGCCTGTCGCTTTACAAAATTAAACTTACCTAAAAAGCAGGATTGCACGGAAAACCTCTTGAAAACACAATGGTGAAATGGAAACCTCATACTCTGTTTTATCAAATAGCTGACATGTTATTCCATGTTCCCTTCAGCAGCCAATGAGATTCATCTTTAATCTTCAATGGTCGTGAAGTTTTTATTCTTAGCACCAAATCATCGTAGAAGATTGTCGTTTTCTTCAGGTGTTGCAGAAGACTGATTATTCATCCAGATTGATGGAGGATACCCATTTTGGGTCAGCATTAGCTGTTCCTATAATCTTAAACAAGAACGACAGCTTTAAATTCCTGTCTACATCACTTCGAATCAATCATATATTACCTGGATATTGTTTAGAACCAAACTTCCTCATGTCTTTGTTAGAGCATTTTACTAATTAAGTTTCTATGTTTAAAAGGGGAGTTTCACATACAAACCTGGCCAAGTTCGAGCTTTTGGAATGCTTGCTGGTGGCTCCGGCATTACCCCAATGTTTCAGGTACATATTTGAGCATTTAGAAAGTAAGAACTTCTGCTTCTTCTTATCTATTTGTTGGTTTCAAGGTTCTTATATCAATCTCTCTTTTCTTTAATTTGTTTCCACCTTTTCTTTGGCTCCAGCTCATTCGAGCCATACTAGAAAACCCAAAAGATAAGACCAATGTGCATCTGATTTATGCCAATGTCAGTGTCGAAGATATACTGTTGAAGGTAATTTCTTCACTTTTACCTTCATTTCTCAATACACTCGTACCTGTGGATCTGCATCTACTTATTATAAAAACATATATAATTTTTCCCGGATGAATTGGAGACGTTAGCTGAACTAAACAGATGGTTCATCAATCGTAGAATGCCTCAGCTTTGACAGTCGAGAACGGATTTTGTACAAAGACAAATTGTGCAAAGACCATAAACATATGCATATGTACATACCAGATCAAGTCAGATCTATGTCTATAAAGCTTTTCTCTTTTCTCCAAACTCTAATTTTACTTGATGGCTGATGTACTAATGATGAGAATGCATTTGCTCCGGACTTTCTGCAGGAAGAGTTTGATTCATTTGCTCGCAACTTCCCTAACCGTTTCAAAGTCTACTATGTTTTGGAAAAGGTCGGTTCCAATATTGCCATGACAATCCTTTCAAATTTCTTTCCCTCTTAATTGCTGTGCTCATTTTGGTAACCCTCGTGGAAGCTATGCCCTCGGTGTACAAATCTGTCAATGTCAGTCCCCAGACACATCTTGAAATTTTCATATGCATGCATATACTAAATCCTCGAGTCCTTCACCTTGAATAGTTGCACCTTACCCCAAGAAAGACAGGAAAAACCATACATCTTTCCTGTAAAACTAGTCTTCATTTGGGTCTGCAACTTGTGTTTTACTACTGTAGCTCAGTACCAAAGTGTTCATCGCTGATGCTCTCTCTCTATCATAATTGTCAGCCTCCTACGGCATGGAATGGTGGCACTGGGTTTATATCGAAGGAGATGATTCAAACCCATTGCCCAGCACCAGCCCCAGATATCCAGGTTGGTTTCCAACCTCTAATGGAAAAGTTGCACAAGAGTTTGTTGTTATGACACTTGACCTCACTCGCCTAAAACTCTACTTATTCTCAGATTCTGAGGTGTGGCCCACCAGCTATGAACAAGGCCATGGCAGCTCACCTTAACGCACTTGGATACACATCAGATATGCAGTTCGAGTTCTGATTTAATAGCAGTTTATTCATTTCGCGTGTTTTTATATGCACAACTGGCATATAACTTGTGCAAAGCATAAGATGATGTAACTAATAGAAGGAAAAAGATTTGCCAAGGATGATAGTATTAGGGTTTTAGAAGGAGAAAAGGGAAGGGATGATGTTTATTGAAAAAGACTACAAATAAGCGAAAGTTATGTATTTGTTTCGCACATCTCACATATGTCAAGTATTGCTCCGCGAACCATCCTTCTTTCTGAATAGAAATCTAGCATGCTCAAAAAAAAAAAAAAAAAAAAAAAAAAAAAAAAAAAAAAAGAAGAAGAAGAAGAAGAATAAAAATCTAGCAAAAGTTAATATACAAGAGGCATTAGACCTGTTAGAGGTTAAAAAACCATTTCTCAGGAACAGACGAAGAATAAGATCCAAATTTTTAGTTACACCAACATACCTAAAGAAGAGCAAAGGAGATTGTCTTTGGCTGATTCTCTCGTGACGAGAGAATTCTATAATATTTCATTTACTTAAATAGGTAAAAGATACATATGAACATTACAGCTGTACAAGGAAATAGAAAAGCTCAAAGCTGTATTATTGGGCATGTTCGTTTTCATGTTTTTTTTAGAATTCTGATGAAATTGTGAATATTTAGGTGGTGTTAAAGTTATATAAAAATGCGTATATAAATTGTTGAAAGGAATTGGTGTGTGTAGAAAAAATAATAAAATGTTGTATAAAAATACGTGTATGTTGTAATGTTTGGATTATAAAAATAAAAATAGAATTCAAATCTTACAAAAATGATGAAAACGAACGTGCCATTTTGAGAGAGTGGTAGGTGAGTGTTTAAAACATATCCTTGATTCACGTGCTACTTCCTTTTACGTTGGCGAACGTGGGTGAGTTTTAATTTTCTTTGCAAACGTCATGCTGAATTTCCTTCTTCAATTTTGATTCGCTATCAATCCCAACCCTTGTGGTCGCTTTCTGTTTGTGTTGTGACCCGACCCTTGAGGTCAATTTGTAATGTGTTCTGGTTTTTGTGACTCGTGTGTATGGTGTCCCGGTCCTCGTGGCCGACTTGTGATTGTAATGGAAGAGTTAATTGTTTCTTGAAATCAGCGAAGAGGTCAGACCAGTGCCATCGCTGGAGAAGGAAGAAGACGACGAGAGGAAAAGAGGGTGAGGATCAGTGTAGATGAGGAGCGGGGGAAAGAGGAGTTGTGGGGTTGGTTAAGCTCCTTTTCGTGTTAATAATCAGTAATTTACCACTGAGTCAACATTAATGGAGCCTAATTACCCAAAAATAGAAATGAACAAGAGCAGAAGGCAAAATGTGCAATTCTGATCGCCGAGCAAAGTCTCATCTCATTTGAGCTTCTATTGGAGTTTTGACTATAGATGGAAATCATCAAGCCGAATATATTTGTCTCTGCTGTGGCAAGCAGGATAATGCAACCTTAACTGATAAGGGCGCTCTCTGCCAAACAATCCTACGATTTAGGAACAAAATCTGTGGCAATGCCCGGCAACTTCATTACAAAGGACACTGATTCTGTTCTTTTGCCAATACATACATACACTTGAGGGCGTGTGCATTAATGTTTTTATATACAAAGACACATTCTAGAGGCAGATCATGCTTTGCTCCGGCATATCCAAAAATTTTCATCCGCAATGCTATCAGATTCTCGTTTGTTAACACATCTTGAACTTTATATATAAGTATAACGCTTAAAGCGGGAAAGAGTGCTCTAGTCAATGATTTCACCCTCTTCTTCCTCCTGTTTCTGGATTTCCTCACCAACTCTACCCTCCATCCTAACAAAATAAGACACTTCTCTCACCTGTGCATCGTTTTTGGCAGCTGGGGTGCCGTCCTGATCATCCTCGCTATCTTTGCTATCATTCTTATCATCTTCATTATTAAATCTTTTAGCCATGGTTTTGATGCTGCCTTCGGCATCTTTCCCCAGTGGCGATGCTTTCTCTTCAACCACACCACCCTCTGACCCACTTTCTTTAATCATAACTACAGGCACTTTGAGAGGTTTTCCAGGCCAATCTTTGAAGAAAGAGTTCATTACCATGAACCTAAAAACCTGCAACAAGTGGGTTTTATCTCTATTTATATCTGCACTCAGAAGCTTCTGCAGTAGTGTTGGCTGTCTCTCGTTCAAAGAAGGCACATTCGATAAATCTTTCTCTTCTAGCCTTTGCTTTTTGGCAAACCGCTCTTTCTTGTCAGATCTTCCCCGTTTATCAAATTTGTTTCGGCTTCTCCCCTTCTTAGTCAATGACCTTCTATTATCTTCCCTTCCATGCCCTTGCTTCTTCGAATCGGAGAGATAGTGTGATGGTACCTCGGCAACTTCAACTCCCAATTCAGCTTGCTTTGCTAGAATCTCCTTGAGTTGCTGCAGCCAAAACTTTAATGATCATTATTAACATTCATGAAACAAAAAGGGCCGAAAGAAAAAGAAACATTGAAAGCAAGTGGTATGTTTTACGCTTTTCTTCTATTATGTTCACACTTTTGACCACAGTTTCTTTTCAAGGTGTTTCCTCCGTATATTTCCTCTGTCCAAGGATTTTGAACCTGTTTCTCACTTTTTAATAATATTTAACGGATAAGAAAGAGCTAAAACACCCTGGCCAGAGAGAAGCAAATGGATAAGGATGTTAAGAATGAAGGACGAAAGGGAATCCCTTTCTTGATATGGTTTAGTGACCACAAAAAGAAGATCAGAACAGAGTAAGGCCACCTAAGTTCAAATAATTTCTAAAATAAAGCAACCCTTTCTTTCCATCCCCCTTGATGGAGTAGGAAGCCAAGAATTTTTTCCCTTTTCCCAGTCCATTTGCCAATGACTATAAAAGGTTAAAACCATCCTCACCATTTTCTCCTTTCCCCCACTTCCTACCAAATAATTAGAGAGACATGAAGCCCTGTCTTTCAGACTCTCATCAAAGTTTTCCATTTTTTGTATGTACGTTGCTCTGCTATAGTTGGCCAAAGTGTTGTAAGACTGAGTTAAGAGGACCACTAAAATTTCACACAATTAGATCATGAGTCTAAAAAGGAAAAGAACAAAAGCAGTATCAGAAGTAAATTATTGTACCGCTTTTCGTAGTTGGGCATCTCTATCAGTTCCCTCAGGGCCAGATATCTTTTCAGACAGCTTCTGCAGGTGGTAAACTCATTTATCAAAACATCAAATATCAGATGAGAAAGTATGGCAGGAGGGTACTGCAATAAATTAAACCTTCTCTATGTTGGCATTTGAAGGGTAGTTCTTCCTACGTGCTTCACGCCACTGCTGGATTTCTTGTTCCGAGTAGGTCAAATAAAGAGATCTTGTAGTTTAAAACATATGGAAAATGCACCCATGCACAGAAATATAGTAAAAGATTAGATATTTTAAGAAACTGAATAACCAGGGACAAAGCCACAGTTTACCCCCACCACCCGGCACAGCAACCCCACAGAAAAGGAAGAGAACAAAAACATAAACAAAGAAAATGAACGAAAAAAGTAGGGAGTAGCCATATAACAATGAACTTGAAGAGGCAGCAAACCAAATACACGGCTGAAAGACCAGTTGAGGAATAAACAAAATCACACTGCAGTATCAGACCCGAAATACAACTAATATCCACTATTTCAAACTCCAACATCCACAGAGACTAAAAGTTGAACTAGCCCCATATGGAAATAAGACTTTACAATCTGGATTTGTGAGGTAATAGTGTAATACACAGTTATATCAAGTAGCAATCACCTCTTATGCTCTCTGGCTTGATTGGTAGAATTAGCAAGACCAAATTTCCCTGCCTTCCCATTGATACACCCTGTTTGGTTTTGTTGGGGGCAGTGAGAGAGAAAAGGTTGTCAGAGGGTAACATAAAAAACAGGCATATACTTATCATCTGAAACCAGTTTCATTGAGCAGAAACAACTTAATGGGCTTTCTTTGACAGTTTGAAATTCAAATAGCCTATTAACTTCAACTCCTAATCTTGGACTGCCTAACTCCATTTCGGGAGGGGTTGTCAGGGAATAAGGGGGGCCGACGAAATTTAATCATAATGTAACAGCAAGGTAGAAAACCACTAACCTTTCCCCTTGTGTTCGCTTGGAAACCCAAACTTTCTCTTCGCATTCTTCATATGATGAAACTGAGACTCCTGAAATCTACATAAATTAAAATGATTGCAAACTGTAAGCAACCACTTCAAATCACTTAAGGAAAATTAAGGAAACAAAATAAATCCAAAAGGGGAAAAAAAAAAAAAAAAGAGAAGAAAAATCATACCCCTCTTCGGGTACCATTCTTTTTGAATTCCTTGTGAAGTTTTTCCTAGGTGAATGCTTCCAGTTGGAGCTTGGAATATTAGTCCCACCATTATTAGCTGTATTCCCCTGAGACAATTGATAAAAACTTGTGTCAAGAGTTCACCTCATTTTCTGTACTCAACTTATTATGAAAATAGATATTGCAAAAAATTACTCAGCGATCCATCCAAAAATCCATATACAGAGCACAACAGAAAGCTACCTGTGACCTTGTGAAAACAGTAGTTTTCAAGTTCTCAGTATGCTGTGGCTGAACTGGACGATGATTAAGTGGTGCAGATGTGTTGCCTTTGCATCCATTGGTAGGGGGAGCCAAGTTTTGCTGATTCTGGTTTTCTTGCTGCCCAACCTGATTACAATGCAGAAGACCAAACTGCATGTTTGCCATAACGGAGGGATTTTGTGGAATTGTGGCCTGAGGTAGTTGATTCAGACCACCCAACATATATGGAGGACATGGGGGGATACAGTAAGGACTAACTTGAGAAGAAGCTGGCATTTGCAAGGCCACAAGTTGATTCATATTTTGCAAAACATTTGGGAAACCGTACTGCCCATTTGGCAAACCCATATTTTGGTTGAGTTGTTGGGTTAAATGTGGCAAACTATGTACAAAATGAGGCCGAGACACATTGGCTTGATTTGCATTCTGTACCAAATTGCAGAATTGTCCATTAACCGGAAACCCTGCAACCGCGTTCGTATTACATACACTGTTTTGGGGACCAAACCCCACAGGGAACTGACCAGGCTGAGAACCCAAATGGGGCATACCCAGAAGAGTATTTTGAAAGGGAAGAAGGTGGGTGGGTACATTCATAAGACCAGGTTGAGTCATGGAAGGCCGCATATTGGGCGTGAAACGGGCATTGGAATTGCTGAAGGGGACTTGAATTTGAGCATTGTTCATGCCCAAATGAGGCAGGAATTGCATGGGACTTTGCAGTGAATTACACGAATTTACAAAGGAAGGATTGGATGACATGACCTGATGAGCGAGCAAATTAAAGACGAAATTTTGTTTGGGGGTGAGGGGCAGGGAGCAAAAGAAAAGGCAGCTTCAAATTAGATAAAAGTACTTATTTCTGGATGCTCTGTCTCCGTGAAAGCAACTAGAGCAATAAAATTACCTGTTGAGAAGGTGGAGCAGCGGGAGCCTTGGTTTGCTGGCTTTGGTTGGGAAGCTGAGGAAAGGGATTGTGGAAAGGTAGCATCTTTGAGGATGGACAGCAAGAATGTTAGCTGCAGAATAAGATCAGGGCATTGAAAATGAGATTCTGCTGCGGAGGAGCTTCAAAAGCATTACTGGGAAAGGCAGGGTTTAAGGCCGTCGGTGGAATTAGGGTTTAGATGCTTTATTCTTCATTTTTTTTCTCTTCTTTTCCACGGTGGATTGTTTCGGGTGCTCCCCCGTAAACTTGAGCTTGTCTGTAAGGTTTGGGCCTCGGCAAATTTTCATTTTATTATATTTTTTTGAGTTTAAAATAAGGTATTTTTTTACAAATAATTATAAAATAATCTCTCTTTTATTAAATAAATTTTTTCTATTATAATAAATATACAAAATTTACTTAAATCATCTACCTTTCCACTTTTCACCAATTCACGTATAATTTTATTTTTTTTTAATACTTTCTCAAAATCTAATAAAACTTTAATTCACCTCAACTTTTACAACATTACCAAATTTTTAGTCAGCAAATACCACCTAAAACAAAATAAACAAAAGTTTGGCCAAAAAATACAGCAGTAAACTACGAATAGAGTGTTCGAAATTTGTAATTTCAAAGTTAACTTTTTGAATTTTAAATTTTAAGAATTTTTTTTTAATATATATACAATTTTTTTTTTTTTTTAATTTTTAAAATAAAAAATAAACTTCAAAATCATCTCTCCCCCATTAATTTTTCACAAATATACCTCAATTTTCACACCACCACCAAAACTTTCTAAAAAATTTTACACGCAAGTATGACCTTAAAAATAGATGTTTTCCAAAAGATTGTGACTAGATATTGGAGAACAAGAGGAACTGATTCCTTTAGACGTGGTAGAATGAGCCAAATATTTGTGAGACACTGCAATCACTTTCATTCAGGAGGTGCTGCTTTCGGGCCATTCACAAGAATGGTAGAGACGAGGAAGTAATGCTGGGATCTCCAAAATGCTGCTTTTTAGTACACATTGGCTCCACTACATGTGACAAAAATTGAATATTTTTAACACTTTGGGTGCCAAACACCTCCGATCAACGTAGCCATTGAAACAAATGGCTCAACTTTTCACTATTTTAAAAAATAAGCAATTAGAAAATTATAAATATTTGCCTCGCCCGCCACTAAGTTTTTCCCCCATTTCTGTTGGATTCCAAAGTTGATCAATCTTGCAGCACGGCAAACATCAAACATGGCAATGAAAGAAACACCAGCATTGAAAGGGGCATTTGTGTGCATGAAATCCTTTCCTTTCTCTGAAGTCAGGACGTTTGTGAAATCTTCCTAGTCATGGTTCTAGAGTCTCCTCTGTGCAATCACTCCTACCTACAGCTTTGAAATCAGATAATTAGAACACCAAACAAATGGAAACAAAAAAATAATGTCAGTTCTTCACCTCTTTATGAAAATTTGGACCAGTCTTTAATTCCTTTAGATAATCATAGGATGAGAAATAAAAAAATGGATTTGCCAGAGAAAGCATCTATTACCTAGAAGCAGAAGTTACCCTGACCCATGTGCCATAGATCCCATGATCTTTTATGCTGTGCAAAAACAACAGGCATCATCTTAACCAAAAATAAAGATGGAAAAAGTACCAAAATATTCAAGACATAACTGCTTCCTCAATAAACGACTTATTATCACACTCATTGGAAATATTATCAAAACAGCAACTCATTATTTTTTCAACAATGGACAGAAAATAACCTTAAGTCAAATAATCTAAAGGAGGGGATTTGCTACTGATAATAATTTCTCTCTACCTCAATCTCCCCAAATAAAGTACCTCCATTCCCCTTGAGTTTACCAGGAATATTACAACCTGTAAGGGTCCTTAAATTTTCAGATATAAGTCCCCTTAAGTTTGTGCAGGAGCAGGGAAAACCATAATCTCGTCTAAAATCCAATTACACTGTTACGCATCTTAATGTTAACAATAGACCATAAAGCTAGCAGGGTAAGTAGAATTTTCTGTTATATGAAGGAAGAGTATGCGTGCTGTGTCTTTGGCCCAGACTAATGGTGCAGAAGGTAAGAAGCTTTTTTTTCTGATAGGCATATCATTGTATCAGAATCAATAAAAGTATCTACGGCATATTGCTCTACATTCCAAGATCAAAAAACAAGCCCAGGCCCATTTAAGGAAAGTGGAAATGGAATCTAAAATAGCCAGAAACAGAACACTGGTTTTATGTCAAAACCTAAAGAAAGACAATCTACTAGTTTTATGGAGGTAATGGACGATTCAATGTAAGATATATACCTTGCAGTGTATCCATATGTACGTGATTTACCAGTCTCTTGAGACATGCCTAAGCACATGTTTAAGGAGGGGTTTGGTTACCACAATTTTGGTGTATGAGAATTGGTGAAAAAGTGAAGAGAGATTATTTGAGTGAATTTTTTATGTTTATTTTGATAAAAATAGATTATTTGATAGGGAGAGAGATTATTTTGGGGTTATTTTATTAGGCCCCAAATATTTGGCAGTCAAACACCACCTAAGTTAATGAAGATGTCAATGAGGATGGGGCATCAATAACATCAATGAAAACACAAAATTGATCCACGTTGAAAACCCACGGGGGGTCACACCAAAACTCAGGTGGGGTCTGCATCCTCAAAAACTTGTGTAAAAGAGCGACTTCCTTTAGGGGGGGTTGATTCCTCATTTACAATCAGAGAAATCTTACAAATAAATCTATTGTTAAGGCTGGAAACATACTTTTGCAATATGCAACATAATGAAACGAGCTGCAAATTGCCTGGGAACAATGTGTCATGTAAGGATATCAATTGTAATCAAACTGACTTTCCAAGATGATTTTCAAACCTATGTTTTTAAATTTCTCTCAACTCAGAAAAAAACAACTGTCATATTAATGTTTTCAGAAAGGCAAGGATTGATAGCTGATAGCACATAATTCCACAACTATGCAGGGATTATCCTTTTTTGGTGAACAGTGCTATTTTTATCCTAAAAGTAACCAAAGGATGTGCACATATACACTAAGAACAAAAGGCTACTAGAAGATATAGGAAAGCTCATACGAGGTGTTGCTGTAATAGAGTTAGAGGCACTGATAATTAAATATCAAATAGATTAGAAGAAAGATCATGTAACCAATCCCAAGACAGAATATTCACTTACAAGTAAGCATCATCTGGATTAATGTCAGGAAAGAGGTTAATATAAAAGCGAAAGCCATCTGGACTTATATCTCTGCATAGTAAACCTGCCAGATATCCAACGGTCAGTCAGAGCAGAAGTACAACAGACACATCCCCCGTAAAAGTTATGCAACAGGCTACCTTTGCTCTCAGCAGTCAGAAGATGTTCCTTTGCCATGCCTGGAGCAATTCCTAATGTCATTGCAGCATCACTTGCACTTATCCCAGTTCGAAGGGCATCAGGATTTGTCACAAGGGCTTTGATTCTTGCAAAAACCTACATTTGACAGCACTAGCTGGTTACTGTCATGCAACTCCAAATAATGTCTGACATTATGCAGAACAAAGTGAGAGATAATGATTCTCTAAGTCAAGATTTGTTGCCAACGTGCTTGTTAGATACAGAAGCAGATTAAAAAGAATAATTTGATTTCCTGCTGTTAGTTTCTAATGTTTAGCCGATGAATTTGCAAAATTTTAAATTCCACAAGCGTTGAGGAAAAGGGGTGGGTGAGGTCTCATTAAGATTGCATTTTTTTTTTTCTGTTTAGAGGCAGCTGCCTTCGTATATGATACAGTCAGACATAAATGGGAGAAACATTTTAACTAATGCAAAAGTACAATGGCATATCCAGAGACCACTAGATCCAACTTGCAATTAGGGGTAACACATTAGAGAGAGAGAGTGAGAGAGAGAGCAGTAAGCCTGCGTCTAGTTTATTCCTGATCTGTTTTCATTTCTACAAGTGGATAACTTTACATTATCATCTTTAGCTAAGTTCTTTCCTGTATCACTTCAACAAAAATCGTCCATCTTCAACCAACACAAAAACATATTAACACATGGGTTCGTTATCAAACAAGTGAACTCGTCAAAATTTATGATCAAACTTCTTTTTTATTCTTTCTCGCTCAAGTGAGTGTGGAGTACCTGATAATACAGCAAAAAAAAAAAAAAAAACGTTGTGATTTGGTGTCAGCAATACCAGTAGGCATGACTTGACGCCTACATGATACACAAGTACAAAATACACGGTGATGAATATTTACGGCCCACATCAAAACTGTTGATATGGTTTCCTATTCCCAAAAAAGACAAATTCTAGGGGGCCAATGCTTAAAGTTCCATGTCTAACATAAGATCGTGTTCTACCTTTTAGCATTTAAGCCACCCGAGCCTTAAAGATGTAGTCTCATGATATGTATAACTGCATATCCTTTTTGTACGTCCCCATTATTTTTCATAAAAGTTTTCCTATTTCTCCAAAAAGGAAGTCAGGGATATGTTTCAGTGATAATCAAAATAGGACCCCATCAACATAAAATGACTTGCAAAGACAAAAGAGCTTGAAGCTGTTGGACAGCCCAACTAGAAAAGGCTCCTAACATTATACCAGTACCACAAGATCGAATCCTGCCTTCACCTGGATGAGATTTTGGGGATATGAGAGGGCTAGCCTTCAAGGTGCTCATACAAATGGGCAGAAAAACTGTGTGTGTGTGTTGTGTGTGTGTGTGTGAGAGAGAGAGAGAGAGAGAGAGTTCACCTCCTCATCACTGTGGGCCTTATTCTGGATGACCATGACTCCACTATCAAACTTCCTAAGCATCACTGGGCTGTGATATAAAAATATCATAAATTATTCCAAACACTTAAGGATGAGCTCAAAATTAATAAGGAAAACCAAGGACAATATTCCTGATATAAGCTATTTTTGAGATTTTGCACTCTTATCTCAACATCCAGCAAACTGCAAAATAAATAGGTTGAAGATATGGGAGACATACACATCAAACTTCTCCCACAGAGAACATGCTCGCAACAAATCTTCTGGTGAAATCAATTCTGTGTAAAAGGGAGATACAAAAAACTTGTCTCAGATTCTACAAATGTAGCTACCAGAAACTTATTCATATGGATCAGGCTCCTAAACAAACCTGTGCCTCGAGCTCGGTTGAAAAGACAGTACACATCTATAAGATTCATCATTCCTCCAGCTCTCTCGAGTGGAATTCTGACAAAATCTGCCAACTAAGTGTTAAAAAATAAAAGTTCAAATCTTCTTTTCTCAATAGAGATGCATCAGAAGGCAGTCTATATCAACAGAACACATGATATGCTACCTACCACTCTTGAACAAGGCTCTACAAAGAGGAGTAAAAAGAGCGAGTGGAACAGAGAGAAGTTGATGGAGATCCATCTTGTGCTTTGTTTTATTTTCATTTTTTTAATTTAAATTCTTCTTGCTTAAGCACATTACATATGGTATGGTTGATATTAGGAACGTTACAGGATTCATTAAGCATGTTTCCTAATCTTTTGGTCTACGAGCCATGTGCCATGCACATGCTCTTTTCCGCCATTGTGTATGGCAAATCATGGATTCAAGGGGAGTCATTACAACTTTCCCAAAACATACAGGTGCACCTAGCACCATCCAAAATTCCGGAGTGAGATAAAGAAGTCAAAGGCAGAGTGGTGTGTGCTCATTTTTCGCTTTTCTGAAAAATCACCTCATGGAGTTTCCAACATCAGCTCATTTTTCAATCATAGATATCTACAGTCCTCACCCAAAATGACAAGCCAGTGCTGGGCATCACCGTTAGAAATGCAAACGGGAATCAGAAGCCAACTCTCAAATCCTCAATTGCACATGTCTGTGTCACACTCTTAATACTATCCTCATACATTTTGCAAACTGTTCCGATAAAAAGAAAGCAATAAGAAAAGCATCAACATGCAAAATGAAGAGAGAATAGAACCTGACGGGACAATTGTTGATGATACAGAGCACCAGCAGACTCTTTTGTAACAGGGGATATAATACCAACGCTCAACAACCAATCTTGTATCTCTTCCTTGGAACCCATTTCGTCATCAGTTGTTGAACCAGTTTGAGAATTTGAGCCAGACAAAAGTTTTTGCCTCATTTTCTCTGCTAGCATCACCATCTCTTTAGCCTTACTCTGAAAATCCAAAATGGCTATAAATCTTATAGCAGCAAAAGCAAAGACACTTAACAATATTATAGTAACAACTATCAAGGATTCGATTATTTTACGACTCTGACTGTGAACTGTTTCCCTTTCCTGCGTTTTCCCAGCATTTGAGGGGAAGAAAAGCAAGCTTTAGCTATTTGGTCTCCAATATATCCTTTCTGACCAAAACAGAAAAACTTCCACTGGAAACTGGCCAAATGCTTACAATTAAGTCCCATTTGACCTTTCTGTTCTCCAGCATTCCCACATTACAAAAATCTCAGTGCGTTACTGAAAATTCTCTAACCAACCGAACAACTCATATCACAGAAATCAGCATGACAAGCGCATAAATCATTTTGCCACAAATACAAAAGAACAAATACACCGAGACTCATTACCATGAGAGCATTCAAATCCTGGAACGCGTCCTGCAAGCTCTTGTCCGTACTTTCCCACATCTCCTGCTCCTTCCTCAGTATCCCCGACACCCCCACCATCCTCACCGCTCCTTCCCTCGTGTAAAAACTGCCCGAAGCGGAACCCGACCCCGCACCGGAGTCCTCTCCCTTACCCGACCGGTCGTTGCCGCTGTCCTTCTCCCACGCCCTTGCCTTCCAGTTCTCCCCAAACTTCTCCAGAAATGCATCGCAGTCCCCCTTTCCCCGCATGACGATCGTGATCACCATCGATCTCGGAGCGAGACCTGGACCCGGGGCCAGGGAGGCCTGGAAGCGGACCCGGGGGGAGTGGAACATGGACTTGAGGGACTTCTTGGGGGTGAAGATGTGGGAGACGAAGGAGAGAGGGAGGGCCACGGCGGAGCCGGAGGCGGAGGAGGAGGAGGAAGTGGAGTCCGGGAGCCAGAGGAGGCGGTGGGTGGTGAGGACAAGGAGGCCGGACTTGAGGGCAGGGAAGTCGAGGACCTCTTCGCACTCGAGGTCAACAGAGGAGACTATGGAGCACTCGATCTCGTTCTCGAGGAGGACCGGCCTCCCGCTGCTCGTTTGGGCCACCGTCGCCAGCCACTTTCCGGCCATTGACGTGGCAGTGAACTTACGTGGCCGCTGATCGAATTTGGCTTATTAGCTGAGTCGCATGAGCTGCTGAGTTTGGGAGCAGCGAGCTATGATCTATCTCTACCGTTTGACACAAACGGCCACGGTCGGGGAAAGAAAAAATTCCAAAGAAATTTCAACTCCGTAACGGAGCTTAAGAAGAATGGCAGTTCAAGCGGCTCTTGTCGCCAATTTATTTAATTTAAAGTTTAATTATTAATACAGTCTCATTTTTAATAAATAAATCTTTATTGTATAATTTTTAATGTACTGATATTTGTGGTCTAATTTTTTAAACATATTAATTTTTTTTTCATTAAAAATTTTCTACCAATAAAAATGAGGTTTGAGATAAATTATTCAATTCTAAAAATAGACATCTCGATTTCAAATTTTTTCGATTTTTCATTGATTTTTTTGTGAATAAAAGAAGTTATATATATTTAAAAAATAGATTATTAGACTTGATCAAAATGATATCTCAAAAATTAATTTGTTAAAAACTGACTCCCTAATTAAGTCATAAATTTATATTTATATATATATATATATATCTTTCTTTTTTCGTTACAAAGTTGAAACCTGTTTAGAGAAATTAATATATCAAACTTTTGTGCTTATAAACATCAAAACCCGAATTTAAAATATATCAAATTTTATATAATTCTTATCAAAAATTTTGGCACTATGAAATATTGCTGTTGATAAGTTAAATTTGACTACTTTTATAGGTGTTAGGGAGAAGATGCTTTAATTTATAAAAACAATATCAAACAATTTTCTATTTACTTTTATGTAAAAAGTAGGTGAAAAAATAGCAAATAACATAAGCTTTTTCCCTTGTCTTTGGGTTTTGTTTAAGCGTAATATTTTCTTTTGTAAGTTTTGTGCATCCAAGGAGCTCGCAGCTAAACAGCGTTAAAGATCCAAAACGAAAAAAAAAAAAAAACGAAGAAGAAGAAGAAAAGGAGGGGGGAAAAAGATAGAGAAGTGAATAGGATCCCGATTAAGTTCCTATCTCAGAAGAAGAGCTGCAAGAGAGGATCATGGAAGATTTCGAGAAGAAGGTTTCGATAACGGAACCGATGGAGGCTGAAGAGAACACCGGCTGCTCTGATTCCCCCAAGATCGTCATTCTGCTTCGCAGATTTCTCGCGGTTCAGCAGCGCAGGGCCGAAGCCTACTCAAAACTCAAAAGGTACGTCTTCTGCTGATTTTTTCTCTGGATTACGAGGATAGGATTGCTTTTCTTTCGTTTTCTTCAACTAAATGTTTGATTTTTGGCAGTGGTTTTGCTGAGTATATGGGTTGTGGAGGAGAATTAGCTTATCAACAACTTTGCAGTGAGATCACAGTGGAGTTCAATGATTGCTCCAAACAAGTACTACTTTCATGCTCTTTTTTCAATTTGGTTTCCAAGAGCACTTTTAGTGTTTTTCTATTGTTTTAAGTCGGTAGTGCCGTTTTAGGTCCTTGAAATGGAGTCCCAATTTCTGAATCCTGATTACTGCCGAGTTGATCTAGCTCAGTTGCTCAGAGCTGTTCAAGCGCAAGAGAAGCAGAAATTGAATCTGGTATGCTTTTTGACCTTTTTCGCTATGTCCTTTGGTAATTTTGCCTTGGAGGAAAAAGGTTTGATTGATGAAGGAAACCTGAGACACCCTCTCTCCTGTTCTTTTGCCATTAAAGTTATAGGCTTTAGAAGGAGGAGTTTTGCCTGAATTTAGATGCCCACGAAGCTCTTCGAGCCGTTGCTTTCTGGGCTTGGTTTAAGTTGAATCCCTTCTACAGACTACATTTCTGGCTGTGCCACTTTTTGTTTTATATTCGCCATTGGTTGCTTTGTTAAATGTCTATTGTATGCTTTGTGGGCCTTTGTCACTGCCTGTAGTAGGGAGGCAATAGAAGATTTTTGGATGGGTTTAACATCTGTGAATATTTTTCTGAAGACACAATGAAGACTAGCTCCATCCGACCCATTATTGAGTGATTTAGCTATGGAATTTGCAAATGAGGGTGGCAGATTGAATAAAAAAGTTGGGAATTTGGAGACCAACCTCCTTTTCTGTGGTATGGTGCATGGAGTGAAGTTTAGAAGTTTTAGACACGTTTCTTTAGGAAGATAAAATGTTCATTTTGTAAATTGAAAGTTTTTCCAATGACATCTGTCCTCTACTTTGCTAATTGTCAGATGCAAAGTGATCAGCTCTCTTAGCACTATCCAGATAGGATTTGTTCTGCACTGGGGAGAAACAATAATGGTTTGGAGTGGGATCAAGAGTTGGGATTATGAGGCAGAGAAGATTTCACATGGAGATGGGTTGAACATACGTCAGTAGGAGATGAGACTTGAAGATTGTTTTGTGTGCATGCCATAAAACAGAAACTAATTAGGAAGAAGGCGGTACTTTGTTGTGTCAAGAAGAATAGACATGCAATGCCGCAATGAATTATCTACTTAAGTGTTCCAAGATGCCAGATGAATTAGTGTCTGCACAGTAGTAATGGTCTTAATCCCCTGCTACTGAGCAAATAGAGGACATTATCAGAAAAAAAAAAAAAAAAAAAAAAAAAGAGGGTCTTAAATGCCTTATGTAACACTATTTGAATTATGATAAGGAAGGGAAAATGTTGGATGATCATGACACTTTAAAATAGGATACAAATTTCAATGATTTATCAAGACAAACTAGAGTTCTGAAAAGCCCATTACTTATCAAAAAAAAAAAAAGAGTTCTGAAAAGCCCATTGCTGCAATCTACAACAATTAACAAAGCCGGCTGAGTACAAAGAATTCTAAGAATTACTCAAAGCTGGGATACTATCTGTTCCAAGCCTTTAGAGTAGTTTGTGGTTCCCTTTTTTTATAACTGAAGAAAGAGGAACAACATTGCTCTTACTACTCACACCTGTCATACATTATCGAATGTCAATATTAATGAGATTAATCAAATTTTTTATTCAAGGAATATTGAGTTGCAAAATCTCTCTAATTTCCAAACAGATACAAATATTAATAGCGTTTTTATACATGTGTGTTATGAGTGCTGTCTAATGTATTGAAATCGTATTCTCTGTTTACCCCTTGTTTTTCTCCTTCCAACACAAGATCTCCTGGTGCTTGCTTCCATGTTTGCTGAAACCTATGAAATTCTTTTTTCTAGACAGCTACGATTCAGGTGCTGAAGAAGGCTGGTCGTCCCTCAGAACGTCTGGTGAGCCATGAGAATTGCAGATATAAGAAGCCAATAGAACATGAGTGCGTCCATGTCCATGAGATAACTGAAGCCGCTGGGACTGAGGAGGCAGAAGCAGATGCTGAGTACGACAATGCTCTCAAGGAGGCCATTAGGGGTGTGCAGGATGCGGTGACCGCCATTAATGATCATATAGAAGAAGTTAGATATGAAATTGCTGCCCTTGAAGCTGAGTCATGACCTTATTGTTTAGAAATTTGCTAGTTTAACGAGGAGACACATGTCTGTAAAGCTTATGTGATGGGGCAAGAAAAAAGTTGAATAGGTAAGATAAGATATTACTACCTCTTGCAGACTGGTCCCAACTAAAAATCAGCATGTTTGGTCGGTCACTGAAATATTGTACATGTACTCAGTTTATGGCGGGCTTTAATAGACAAACGTTATTCTCATCAATTCATAAAGCTGTGGGGACCTAGACATTAGCTACTGCTGATACATATATGGTCCAGGGAAAGTTTGAAAGAATTGATGTGCGGGTTCATGGGGTTGCATGTATCAGTGCAGATATGCTTAGAAAAAAAAAATGTATCAGTGCAGATAACTACTCGTACCATAAATTTTCCCGTAGTTACTCGCGCAATCTTCCACCATACAGGTATTGAGTTACAGTCTATGTTTTTCTATTCCAGGGATGAAATTATTCGGCTAAGTTTGTGTAAGTACTCAGTCTTGTTGCATCAAACAAGCTTGGGAAAAGCTATTCATGGTCATTTCATCTAAAATCATACCGAATGGTAACTCAGGGACCAAAATATATAGTCTCGTGGAAGATGGACTTACCCTAACCATGAGACTCGAAGTGAATTTTTATAAAAAGATTTATTCAAAGTTTTACGCTTGATTGTAAAATAAAGTTGATTTTAAGAACTTTACAAAATCTTTTTTAAGTATCTTTGTTGTACAGTTGGAAGTGTAGGACTACCAACTGAAAAATTCATAAAATTTAACTCGTAGTGCCAACTCTTTAGCGCACGATCTCACATAGGGAATTGCCCAAGTCGCCCCGCGGAGCTGACCATGAAGAAAATAGGGGCTGATGCGGTCCCTTGCTACGTTACTCTAGTTTACTGCTCTGTTTTTCTATCTTTAATTTGTGTTTTTAGTTAGGCCCCCTGTGATATCTCGGTTAAAAAAAAAAAAAATTGCAACTAGCTGGAGTCAAACTCTAGACCTAAGGATTTTCAGTTATTTCTATTATTTATTTATATTGATTTTTGGGGCGTGATATCCTCACAGAATGATGTGAAAATGGATAAACATTATTGAAGAGATAGACACAGTATATGAGTTCCACAACATTCAATATGAAGGTCTTGTATTAATATTATGTCCATTTAATTCAAATAACAAATTGGAGAATCTTGATCTTGCGAACACCCTAACTTAAGACTTTTTTTTTTATTAGTAATAACTAATGACATCATCCACGTCACCTAGCTGAGTTAAAAAAAAAAAAAGTAGTGTTCGACCCAAGATTAACGCGAGATGGATGTGAACTTATAGGAAAGGTGTCTTAAAGAAGTTTAGGCAGAATAAATGATTGGGATGAAATTCATTTGAACAGTTAGGTGGAGGCTGGTTCTGAATTCAAAGGAGAAAATTCAAACAAAATTGTGCAAATTTCAAATATGCATGTCAACTTCAGGGGTTTTGAGAACTTATAAATTAAGGTCTTATTTTCCAAAAGAAAAATAACCACCCCTGAAAGCCTCTTGTAAGTTCTTTGCGATCGAGCACAAAAACCCTTGAGAAAGAAACTTTTGACTGTTCTCGACAATTCCTTTCTACGAAAGGTTGGAATATGTTCGACTGTAGTCAAGGACTCAGTGCTCTTTTAGTCAATCGCTTGTCCTTCCAAGCCTGCATCAGTAAGTTTTCTATCGACATATAAGACATTAACGGAATAAAGGGTTGAGATCAATAGCCAGATGCTAAAATTTTCAGACAAATATATGGAAGCTAGAAATGTGTCGAATTTGAAAAAATTGGTCAAGTTTTAAGACAATTACCCTTTCTCGAAGACTCGCCATGATATGTCATGGGGGATGTTGCCATCTATGGCGTCTGGAAACATAACATTCAACCTGTTACCAACTTACCAATTACAGGTTCGGAATTATCTGAGTGCATTGTCGGAGAACATAGTCGAACGTTTCGTTGTCCGACTTAGAAGCAAAGCTTTCCGGTCAAGTTTGTCAAGAGTTCGTTGCCTTGGACAACATTTTCGATCATAAATTTGGCGCGACGGGTGGCTGGGGATGCCAGTCGCTCTGATATATTTCGACCAGGACTGAGGATGATTTGGTGCAGCGAACTGAGAGCCTTGTCGGCGTCTTCTTCAGCTTCGATTGGAAGAAAATTGTAGTAGAAAGTTTTCTTCGTGACGGCTCTATGAATTGATGGTTTGATGATGGATTAGGGTCGAGGTTTTGTGAATTTAGAGAAGAAAACGATAGTGGTGCTGAATAAATAAACTCTTAAAAGGATGGGATGCGTGCTGACGAAATAATAATTAATTACAGTGTTGACGACCATTCTTTCTATTTTTTTTTTTTTCGAGAACTTCGGGAATTATTTGTTTTTAAACTAAACTCAAGGAGTAATTTTCAAGCCCAAAAATATAGCTCTAGTGGACTTCCAATCAATTATGTGATGTGCTAATAACATTTTTGTCTTTAATTAATATAGCTAGCGTGAGACATGGTAACACTTAATTAGCATGCATGTTATGTATATTGAGAAAAACATATATCATAATATATAGCTTGAAAACATAAAAATATATATTTTATACCCCAAACAGGGCTCTAATGGAGATACCATTGTTTTTGGTAGAGAAATTCCTATAAAACTAAAAAGTGTCCCACATACCTTTGAATGCGATCTATACTATTGATTTACGTAATTGAAACTAACTAATTAGGTTTAAAACGAAACATAGAAATCTATCACTGATTCAATTGGAGTAATTCTACAAGATAAGTTTCAACAAAAATTGAAAAGAAACTAGTACAAGAAGTGATCGATTGAGTTTAGTATTTCCTCATAAAACATTTTTAAATTAAATAAGTTGAGAGAAACTCGATAAGCACTTTTCGTTTCTTTTGTCGCCACGTTTCAAATCGTCGTGATCTCTAACTCTCTGACTTCAATGATTGGAACAACCTCCGCACCAAGTGAAAGAGCTACCTTAAATGAATTCGTTGCGGCTAGCTAACTACCGACAAAGATACCACAAATTATTCATTAGTGTTTCAAACACTAAACAAAGTAATCAAAAAGAAAGGAAGAGAGAAATGGTAATCTCAAAATCAATAAAGTGTAGTCTAAAATAGAGATTCAACTCAAATATCAGAAAACAATGTGAAGGAAAAAACTTGCAAACTAAGTTGGAATTCTTTCGCAAGGTTTAGTATGTACCAAAATAAGTAACCTCAATGCTATAGCCATGGACAAACTGTAAAATAACTCAAAGATGTAAAACAATCCCTACGGACAACGGAGACAGCTGGACGCATTAAGTATAAGACTTCTCCACTGTGACGCAGACTCTAAGCTATACTAACGGAGAGAACTCGGTATTTCCTATCAGTTTAATTAGGTCCACAGCAGTTTTCCCGAGTTGTCTGGTCCAAGTACATTTCTATCCAAACAGTATTTAACTCCACTTGCCATTTTCCTTCTCGGGCAAACAAGAATCCATTAGAAAGATTGGATAGAGGCTGGAAATATATATCCAGAGATATCACACCTAGGGCACGAGCTCTCTTTAATTACCACTCAATTAACAAGACTCTTAAGGGAAAGGAAGATAACCTCATAATTAATTACACAGAATCAATCATTAATTTCAAAGCATATATGAGACCTCCAGAGCAAGCCAGATAAGTATAATCAATTTAAACCGACTCAATATAGAGGGAGTAGCAGCATACGCTGAATATAGCACCACCAAGAAAGCAAGCATGTATCAAAGCTCTGCATCAATGGAGACTGCTACACAAGAAGATCGCAAAGGAACAAAATTTATAATGGCAGAAACCAAAAGGTAGCGGCAAGTAAGAAGTCTAAAACCAGTACCCCATAACTGAGTGGAACAAAGAGTACTCCACTGACCAAATTTCCCATAATTCCACAAAAACGCATTGCATGTATTTTCCTTTCACACAAGAAAATATATGTCCTAGAAGAAAACTCAGCCATTAGATTTATTTTTTTAAATCATGACCCTTCCTAATTATAACATCTAATTTATATAGAATCCTTAAGATGGAATCCTGATCCAGAAAGAAACACTAAATCCCCACCCTAATTGCGATACTCTTAACATCTAAACTTTCTATATCCGATGAGAAGAAAAAAGCCACTCGAAATCACTGTAGCCGTCTGATTAAAGGTCATCCCATATATTATTCATTAATTTTTTCTGGAACAGTACATATGATGCAACTCTTTAGATCCACATCCAGAAGTACTCCGATTACTGAAACTATTATTAGCCGCAGAAACATAAGCATAAGTAACATTAGTACGAAAAAGGGAAAGGGAAACCACTATACTACATAATAGTTTGAACTTTGCACCGTCTTAGAATCAAATTATTCAAATTCTAAGACAAATGCTATCATCAGTACTACTGCCGCCATCGTCCCCTTGATATTTCTTGATGACCTTCAACTGGAAGAGTCCAAGTTCTTTATTCCAGCGCAACCCGATCTCGTCTCCCAAGTGAAAAACCTTCTTTTCGAGCAGATCCTTGCACCCAAGAGCGTAATAATCAATGTGAGCCCCTCTCTCAAAAAACACGTTCAGGCCTTGATACGCTATGGGGCTGTTGGTATCAGTGATATCCATTATCATAACATACAACCTGTTACCAACCACTATTTTGGAGGCATTTTCTACGGTCCAGTACCGGAAAACATACTCGAAAGTCTCATTGTGCGTCAGATAAAGCTTTCGAGTCGCGATGTGGTTGAAGCTGACAACTTTCTCGATCCAGAAGTCGACCGGTGGAGGAGGCAGCCAGTCTCTGATTTCCACCACGCATACTGGGGTGACTTTGTGTACCGAGTTTTGAGCTTTGGCCGCTTCTTCTTCGGCTTTGGTCGGAAAAAAATTGTAGAAGAGAACCTTCTTCATGACGGCCGAGTGGGTTGAAGGTTGATGAAGAATCAAGGTTGAGGTCTTGTGATTTATAGAGGAACGAAGGTGGTAAAAATGGGAAGTTTTCTGTAATTGACACGTCTTGTAACTGTAAACATTGTCACATTGCCTTGCTGGACTCAGATCTGGCCCTTTCAGTGGCAATTGCATTAAAACTTTATTTTTTTTATTTTTCTAAAGAAATGTTGTTCATACACTTGTCATCTACAAAAAATCTGGGAAGCTTACTTCAAGACTTACAATATGATCACGATTAGTGAATAATTAAGTTGCTACGCGCTAATTAATCCAATCGACCAATGCCCGATTGACCAATGTTGCTCGGATAACAAGCAATCTCCTACTTATTATGGTTACACTTAAGGAGGGAAATATAGGCATACATTCACGTGCACGGGGCTTTAAAATACCAAGCCCAATAACCGCACGATCAACGAACCCTAGAGAGACTGACCAGCCCTTTATTTCAGTCATTAGTTTTTGGCACAAGTCATCGTTTGAATCCCTAAGTGTACGCTTAATCCACACTCTCAAGACCTTGCTGCCACATGACCTACCCAGGTGGGTTGAGAATTAGTTTTAGGTTTCAAAGATTATAATTGATTATTAAATTATCATGTCTTCTTATCTTGCAAAGAGGTGACTCAATAATACAAGCTCACTTTTCTTTTTCTTTCCTCTAGGGTAAATGACTTCTTAATTAGCCTTTTTTAGGAGCCCTGGTTTTTGTAGTATCTAATTAGTTCTTAACACAAAGGGGCTCAAAATTTATTACCAAATCTCGTGCTCTTTATGTTGCTGTGGTGTCATTATTAATCAACCTTGTCTTGATGCCCATGACATTTATCACAAGACTTTTATTGCTTTATAACCATATATATCCAAGCGGAGAAAAAGAACGAAACGCAATCCATATACGAGGCCCAAGAATTATCTCTTTATTATTAGTTATTTTTATTATTGTTAGCATTATAAAGATAATTATTTTATTAGGATAATTGTATTACTTTGAATTAAAGTCCTATTCAGCTCTAGCCTAATTTATATATAGTACTTGATGGGAGCAGCCACATAATCAAAATCAAGAGGAAGACCAGCAATCACAAGTACTTCACATATATAACTAAGGATTAGAATCCTCTCTAATTTATTGTCCTAAAGAAATAGACACAACATATATGTCTCATAATGGGGTCTATAATGCTTGGTAAATGAATTTGATGGTCTAATTCAAAGAGTGATAGACATAATATATGGGTCTCACAACATTCAATACTATTTGTATTATTTACCAAATAATGTGGACCCACTGTAAGACCCATATATTGTGTTTATCTCTTTACAAATTGGACCATCCAATTTGAAACCAAACTAGAGATGATCTCCATAGCTAAAGGCATACATATTCTAACAGAGAACACCATAGCAATCCAAGAGCAAGCTATATATGGCTGCAGCAATCAGAACCGAGGGGGCTTAAGAGAGTCCACTTTATACCAATTAATTTTCACTTACAGAACCAAAAACCGGGTTGCGAGTTTTTTCCCTTTAAAACAAGAAATATGACCCTGATTTCTTCCCATCCAAAGAGGTTGTATCAACAGTAGACTAGGTATTATATATGTTTGCTCCAAAAACCGTTGCGACATAAAATTTTGAGGTACGAGAGTTGATGAAAAAGTGAAGAGAGTGATGATTTAAATGATTTTTTTATATATTTATTGTAATAAAAAATGATTTTGATGGAGAGAGAGATTATTTTATAAATATTTTATTAAATAAAATTTTGGGTCGTGCCAAAATTTTATCGCACAAACGTTGTACGTCACTGAATCCCCGCCCTGCTCCACTGCATTTTACGCTCCTCCAGCCTACTCCGCCGCTTTGTCTAAGTTGTTTATTTCCGTTTTCTGTCCTGTTTCGATTCGTTTGGGCCTATATGCTATATAACGCCGAAATGCTATGCTCGTCGAGACGTCACCTCTATTGAAGTTCCGGTTCATCCATCAAAACCTCTTGTATTTTGATCTTTCCATGAAATAAAGGTTTTCCTTGTTTGCTCAGGCAAAAAAAAAAAAAGCACCACTGAATCCCCAACTACGTGCGAGACTATTAACGTTAAAGGCCATCCTCTGATATATATTACTCAAATTTTTGTTCTTCAACAACCGTACATATGATGGAAGGGCTTCAGATCTGCACCCATGGCCAGCAGTCCTCCTACTCTTATTGAAACTATTAGTAAAGCTGAAACATGAGAAAACATAGTTAACACTAGGGAAAGGAGAAACGAAAGCCACTACGACTAGTACATAGAGGTTTTGAACTGTCTTGAAAACAAAATATTGCTCAAATTTTCAGACAGATATTGCCGACACCACTGCGATCATTTTCCCCTTGATACTTGATGATCTGGAACTGAAAGAGTCCAAGTTCTTTGCTCCAGCGCAACCCGATCTCCTCTCCCAAGTGCAAAACGTGCTTTTCGAACAGATCTTTGCACCCAAGAGCGTAGCTGTCGCAGTGAGGCCCTTTCTCGAAGAACACATTCTCACCATGATAAGACATGGGGCCGTTGCCATCAGTGACATCCATTATCATGACATGCATCCTGTTACCGGCCACTATGTGGGTGGCCTGTTCTACGGTCCAGTGCTGGAAAACATGGTCGAACGTCTCGTGGTGCGACAGGTAGAGCTTCCCCGTCGAGATGCTGTTTAAGTCAACAACTTTCTCGATCCAGGCATCGTCGAGCCGTGGCGGGGGCTGCCTGTTGTCTCTGATTTCCACCACGTATAAGGGAGTGACGTGGTGCACCGAGTTGCGAGCCTTGGCGGCTTCTTCTTCGGCCTTGGTCGGAAAAAAATTGTAGAAGATAACTTTCCTCATCATGACGGCCGTATGGGTCGAAGTCGATGAAGAATCAGGGTTGATCAGGTCATGTGATTTATAGAAGAAGACGATGGTGGAAAATAAAAAATAAAAAACTGAAAAGTTGTATATTATGGAAATTTCTCGTAACGGAGGGAATTGCCTTTTTGGACTCTGATATTCTTCCCCGCTCAGGAGCAATTTCTGCAATTAATATTATGTTTTATTTTCTAGAGTAATGTTGTTCATACATTTGTCATCTTAAAAAAATCTAAAAAGTTTACTGCTTGTCTAATTACCATATATACTAATGAAAAGTTGGGTACCCGGTTTTATCATACGTTAAACTCGGAGGACCATTGTCTACTATGGTTACACTCGGTTAGAGCGTGAAGTACCATCGTCTACTATGGTTACCCTCAGGTAGAGAATACTAACGTCATTCTTTCTGGCTTTTTTCGTTTAAAAATAAAGCAAAATATTTTCAAGAGAAGGATCATTCATGCATACTAAAATATTTAAAGAATAAATATAATTAATTAGTTAATGATCCATGCTTATCTTCTAAAAGGTTTGGATGAATATCCAATTATATTGACACGAATTCACTCTTTTTGAGAGGCCTCTGCAATTTGGTGATCAAATTGAATGTTGGAGGGCCATATTACAGGATAATTAATACAAGTACTACTATTGAATATTGAATGTCTATTTATTGTGTCTATTTCTTGTCGAATTTTAATATCTATAATTAATTAGAGATGATCTATATCCGGTGTCTATGACATTAAAGTGCTCTCAGTTAACAAGAATTTTTCTCTCCCTTAAATGTGTATTGTAGCTTAATTTTCTTAAAATCTTTGGGTTTTGTTTTTTTTCAAAACTTATTGTCCCTTCTAGTCCTCTATGTTTTTATGATCATTTGATCCCTTCTGAGGTTCATTGAGTTGGCTTTTGCTGTCTTGCATGCCTTATAACTTCCATCATTATTATGCTAATTAAGACACTGCAAAGTATCCAAAGATGTTGCTTAAATTTTGCGAGAAAGTAGACTTTTCATTAAATCCTAACATTGTTAATACCATTTACATTCATCACTTCTATCCGTCAACATAATTTCTTTGCTTACAATCATTA
This sequence comes from Morella rubra, assembly GCA_003952965.2. Taxonomy (NCBI): domain Eukaryota; kingdom Viridiplantae; phylum Streptophyta; class Magnoliopsida; order Fagales; family Myricaceae; genus Morella; species Morella rubra. The sequence goes on from CM025849.1 coordinate 6,890,254, forward strand.
TAAAATTACAAAAGATATATCCGTAGAAAAATCATCTCTTTTTTTTTTAAATTGTGTATATTATCGTAGAAAATCATTTCGGATTTACAAATATATCCCTCTGTTTTTAGATGGACAATGATTTCTTGATTTTGATAAAACACTTTATTTTATCAAGGAAAAACATTAGGTTTCACTTCCTAACTATGAGACAAATGTCATTTTAAGTCCACAAATTACCAATATTTTGATCACATATAAGGGTGTTCAGCATCCAAAATTTTCACCCCAATAAAATAACTCCCCAAAATTCTCTCTCTCCTCGTTAAATCATCACTTTTCACTCTAAATAAATATAAAAAATTAATTTCAAATCATCTCTCTCTTCACTTTTTCACCAACCCAATACCCCAAAATTTTCATAACCGTACACCACCATAAAGTCCCCAAACAACCAAAAGGCATTAATATTCATCTTTTTTCATAAGATCTAACTGTCAATATTATGCCATTTGGCCTATTTTTTGCGTTTCAAGTGTCAAAAATTAATAAAAAGGCAAATATTGATGCATTTTGAAGTTTTAAGAACTAAATGTGATAAAATTGATAATTTATGAACTCAAAATAAAATTGAAGTATTAGATCAAAAAGTTAGAAGTGAAGATTCTCCTTTTATCAATTAGGAGTGGCCGTGGACTTTGAAGCAATTATGTGAGAAAGCTAACACTTGTTTAGCCTACATCTATCATGCCTTTGTTATTTCTCTTCACAGAAACCCACTAATTGATACATTAATATATTCTTCGGTACAATCTAATTGACTGATAATGACACTTTTACAATCCTATAAACAATGTCTTTATAATTTTCAAGCAATATGCTGCAAAACACATATGTGATCTTTTTTTTTTTTTTCTTTTGTAGACATAAATGGTAAGGCTGATATCAAGGATTGGGACCTCGATCCTTGGACTGGCCATATATAGTAACAACATTATACATTGAGAAATTCTTTTGTCTGAGCTTAGACAGGTCTAGCCTGCAAGCGGGATTGATGTGAAGGTTTGCAGACACTCTCTCAAGACAGACCAAGTCATAATATGAATCTATCTTATTACATTGATGAAGTTCTATAATGCCGTTTGAGTACTCTTAGAACACACTTTGTAGCACTTCCAATTTTCTTCTTATTAATAAAATATTATTTTTATTGAATTTCGAAATTTGAATTATTTGAAAAAGCTAAAGTGCTTGCATCAGTACCTATTCTGGTACATAGTATATATATACAGCAAGACAGAGACAAAGAAAATGAAAGTCTTGTGAGTCATGGGATCACAGATGTGTTGTACATGATAATTGTCTAATGCTGGTGCAGTCAAGTATCCTTCCTTATCAAACTTTCCTTTGTTGCTGCAATGAGGTTTGAATCCTACGAGAAGTGCATAATCTTTGGCTGGAGCATCTGTCTTGTTTCTTCGAGTCTCAGCATCATGAGCTGAAGGCTAGGAGATGAAATCTAGTGAGCTGAAGTCATGCTAACAATCATACCGAATGTAACATGGGGACCTACATGGTCTCATGGAAGATGGACGTACCCTAGCCATGAGACTCGAAGATAATTTTTATAAAAAGGTTTATGCAAGGTTTTATGCTTGATTCTGTAAGGTAAAAGTTGATTTTAAGAACGTTACAAAATATTTTTTAAGTATCTTTGTTGTACAGTTGGAAGTGTTCGACTACCTTTGGAAAATCATAAAAGTTACTCGCAGTGCCAACTCTTCAGCGCATGACCTCGCACAAGCAACTGCCCAAGCCAACGGTTCAACCTCAGACAAATTTTCTGATCCCATTCTCCCCCCGCATTGACCAAGACAAAGAACCCCCCGCGGGAGCTGAACATGAAGGAAATAGGGGCTGATGCGGCCCCGTGCTATGTTAATTTAGTAGTTTATTGTTGTGCTTTCTTGTCTACGTTTAATTTGTGTTTTCAGTTAGGGCCCTACATGATTATGTGGAAATAGATAAAAATTCTTTCTAATTTGCTGCCTGAATTTGATTATTCAATTCAGAGAGATAAGCACAGCATATTGGTCTCATAGAGTTCACACTATCTGGTAATTAATACGGACCGACTAATTTTATATTGTTCGTAAAACTTTTTTATTAGTAATTATATCATCTATACCTTGCTGAGAAAAAAAAAAGTGTTCGACTTAATTTAACCTGAGATGAATGTGACCGTTAGGAAAGGTGTCTTGAAGAAGTTTATGCAGAATAGATGATTGTGTCAAAATTCATTCGAACAGTTAGTGAAAGCTGGTTCTGAATTCAAAGGACAAAATACAAACCAAATTGTGCAAATTTCAAGCATGCATGTGATCACCTTCATGGGTTTTGAGAACTTATAAAGGTCGTATCTTCCAAAGAAAACTAACCACCTCCCCGAAAGCCTCTTGTGAGTTCTTTGCGATCGAGCACAAAGGCCTTGCGAAAGAAACTTTTGAGGGTTCTTGAGAATTCGTTTCTACAAAAGGTAGGCATATGTTCGAGTGTAGTCAATTAGGACTCCGTACTCTTTTTGAAGATCATCCGCCAGTTATTAGTCAATCGTTTGTCCTTCCAAGCCTGCATCAGTAAGTTTTCTAGAGAGATACAAGACATTAATGGAAAGGGGTTGAGATCAGTAGCCCAGCAGCTAAAATTTTCAGACAAATAGAAGCTAGAAACGTGTGTCAAATTTGAACAAATTGGTCAAGTTTTAACCAATTACTACTGTCTGCACCGCTTTGATCAAACCCTCGATACAATTGACGATTTTGCAACTCAAAAGGGTGCAAGTTATCTCCCAAGCCAATAACCTGCTTTTCGATCTTTGCAGTACCCAAGAGTGCAGGAGTCATAGTGAGGCCGCCCTTTCTCGAAGACCATCGCCATGATATGTCAGGGGGGTGTTGCCATCTTCGGCGACCAGAAACATAACATTCAACCTGTTACATAACATTCAACATGGCAAGAAGCAAAGCTTTCCGGTCAAGTCGTCAAGAGTTTGTTGACTTGGACTACATTCTCGATCGATCCATATGTTGGGCGCGACGGGTGGCTGGGGATGTCAGTCGCTCTGATATATTTCGACCAGGACTGAGGATATGATTTGGTGCAACGAATTGAGAGCCTTGTCAACGTCTTCTTCGGCTTTGGTTGGAAGAAAATTGTAGTAGAAAGTTTACTTCGTGACGGCTCTATGAATTGAAGGTTTGATGACGGATGAGGGTCGAGGTTATGTGATTTTAGAGAAGAAAACGATATTGAGGCTAAATAAATCAACTCTTATAAAAGATGAGATGCTGACGGAATGAATAATTAATTACAGCCTTACAGGGATGAAGACCATTCTTTCTATAATTCTATTTTTTGGAGAACTTCGAGAATTATTTGTTTTAAAGCTAAACTCAAGGAGTAATTTTCAAGCCCAAAAATATAGCTCTAGTGGACTTCCAATCAATTTTATACGTGATGAGCTAACATTTTTTTCTTTAATTAATAGCTAGCGTGATATATATATATATACGGTAACACTTAATTAGCATACATCTAATATATATTAAGAAAAACATATATCATAATGTATAGCTTGACGGAATAAAAAAATAAATTTTATATCCCAAAGGGGCGCTGTAATGGACATACGTCCATTGTTTTTGAAGGAGAAATTCGGCCTATGAACTAAAAAATGTCCTACGTACCTTTGATTGTGGTTTGCACTATTGATTTACGTAATTAGAATTAACTAATTAGGTTTATAACGAAAAATAGAAATCGATGATCACTGGAATAACGCTACATGATAGACAACAAGCGATCGATTGAGTTCGGTATTTTCTCATATAGCAGTTTTGAATTAAATAAGTTATGAGAAACTTAATGAGCACTTCTCATTTCTTTTGTCGGTATGTTTCAGATAGCCGTGATCTCTAACTCTGACTTCAATGATTAGAACAACTCCGCACCAATTGAAAGAGCTGCCTCAAATGAATTCGTTGCGGCTAGCTAACTACCGACAAAGATACCTCAAATGATTCATTCATGAATCTAACACTAAATAAAGTAATCAAAAGAAAGGAAGAGAGAAAGGATAATCTCGATATAAATAAAGTACTGTAGTTTAAATTAGAGATTCAACTCAAATATCAAAAACAATGTGAAGGAAAAAACTTGAAAACTAACTTGGAATTTTTTCACAAGTTTTAGTATGTACCAAAAATAAGTAACCTCGACGCTATAGCCATGGACAAACTGTAAAAGAACTCAAAGATGTAAAACAAGGCCTACGGACAACGGAGAGTGCTGCCACATGAAGAACACGTACGACTTCTCCGCTGCGACACAGACTTTAAGCTATTCCAACGGAGAAAACTCAATATTTCTTATCAGTTTAATTAGGTCCACAGCAGTTTTTCCGAGTTGTCTGGTCCAAGTACATTTCTATCCAAACAGTATTTAATTCCACATACCATTTTCCGGCAAATTACAAGAATCCATTAGACAGATTGGATAGAGGCTGGAAATACATATCCAGGGATATCACACCTAGGGCACGGGCTATCTTTAATTGCCACTCAATTAACAAGACTCTTAAGGGAAAGGAAGATAACCTCATAATTAATTACACAGAATCAATCATTAATTTCAAAGCATATATGAGACCTCCAGAGCAAGCCAGATAAGTATAATCAATTTAAACCGACTCAATATAGCAGCAGCAGCATACGCTCGCTGAATATAGCACCACCAAGAAAGCAAGCATGTATCAAAACTCCACATCAATGGAGAGTACTTCTACACAAGAAGATCGCAAAGGAATGAAATTTATAATGGCAGAAACCAAAAGGTAGCGGCAAGCAAGTAGAAGTCTAAAACCAGTACCCCATAGCCAAAAGACATGTACATGATCTATTAGAAAACCAGCGACCCAGGTGAAAGAGAAACAATCAAACTGAGTGGAACAAGAGTACTCCACTGACCAAACTTCCCGTAATTCCACAAAAACGCTTTGCATGTCTTTTCCTTCCACACATGAAATATGCCCCTGTAGTTCCTATCCAAACAGTTTGTCTCAGAAGAAACACTAAATCCCTATGCCCCCTAATTGCGATGCTCATAACATCTAAAATTTTCTATATCCGATTAGGAGGGAAAAAAAGCCACTCAAAGTCACTGAAACCGTCTGATTAAAGGTCATCCCCATACATTATTCATTATTTTTTCTGGAACAGTACATATGATGCAACTCTTTAGATCCACATCCAGAAGTCCGATTACAGAAACTATTATTAGCTGCAGAAACATAAGCATAATTAACATGACTAATAAAAAGGGAAAGGGAAACCACTAGTACTACATATATAAAAGTTTGTACTTTGCACCGTCTTAGAATCAAATTCTAAGACAAATGCTATCATCAGTACTACTACTGCCGCCATCATCCCCTCGATGTTTCTTGAATATCTTCAACTGGAAGAGTCCAAGTTCTTTATTCCAGCGCAACCCGATCTCGTCTCCCGAAAAACCTTATTTTCGACCAGATCCTTCCACCCAAGAGCGTAGCAGTCGATGTGCCCTCTCTCGGAAAACACGTTCAGACCTTGATACGATACGGGGCAATTGGCATCAGTGATATGCATTACCAGTTGTGCAACTTCTTATAGCATTTTTAGCAGTTTTTTTAAATTTGACTCTTTACTTTAATTGAAAAATATATTTCTCTATTTTAATTATTAATTTTTTAAAAATACTCCCAATAATTTTTTTATTTTAATTATCTAATTTTTACTATTCTATTTAAATATTATTTTTTTAAAAAAATTTTATTTTCTTTCTAATATTTATATTTTTAAATATTTATTTTTAAAAGTATGAGAGGAAGAAAAGAAAAAAATAAAATAAAAAAGAAAGAAAATGTGAGGTCTGAAAAAGAAAAGAAAAAAAAAGAAAAATAAAATAAAAGAGAAAGAGAGTATAAAAAAAAAAAAAAAGAAGATAAATATTAATATTTTAAGATAGTAAAATAAATATTAATTTTTTAAAAATAAAGAATTATTATTTATATATTAAATTTTTTATTAAAATTTATTATAATAAATAAATTGTTATATGATATTTTTTTTATTATTTTATTAAATTAATTTTCTATTTTAATTAAGATGTTAAAATAGAGAACGCTCTCACCAACCACTATTTTGGGGGCATTTTCTAAGGTCCAGAACCGGAAAACATACTCGAAAGTCTCATTGTGCGTCAGATAAAGCTTTCGAGTCGCAATGTGGTTAAAGCTGACAACTTTTTGGATCCAGAAGTCGACCGGTGGAAAAGGCTGCCAGTCTCTGATTTCCATCACGCATGGGGTGACTTTGTGTCCCGAGTTTTGAGCTTTGGCGGCTTCTTCTTCGGCTTTGGTCGGAAAAAAATTGTAGAAGAGAACTTTCTCCATGACGGCCGAGTGGCCAGGTTGAAGGTTGATGAAGAATCAGGGTCGAGGTCTTGTGATTTATAGAAGAACGAACGTGGTAAAAATGGGAAGTTTTCTGTAATGGACACGTCTTGTAACGGAGGACATTGCCAGCTTGTTGGACTGATCAGATCTGACCCTTTCAGTGGCAATTGCATTTAAACTTTATTTTTTTATTTTTTTCTAAAGAAATGTTGTTCATACACTTGTCATCTGCAAAAAATCTAAGAAGCTTACTTCCAGACTTACCATATGATCATGATTAGTGAATAATTAAGTTGTTGTGCCGCTAATTAATCCGATCTACCAATGTTGCCCAAATAACGAACTTACAGTCGCCTACCTATTATGGTTACATTTAATTAGGTAAATTCGGACACACATTCATGTGTACAGAACTCTGATACACTTGACCCAGTATTCGTACAAATTGGATTCAATATCACGGTAAAATCTTAAAGAGACTGATCGGCCTACTGAACAGCCCCTTATTTAAGTCATTAGTTTTTTACGCAAGTGGTGGTTTGAATCCTGCTGCCACTTGACCTATCCAGGTAGGTTGAGAATTAGTTTTAGATTTCAAAGATTATAATTGATTATTGAATTATCATGTCTAATTATAAAGAGGTGACTCTATAATACAAGCTCACTTATGTTTTTCTTTCCTCTAGGGTAAATGACTTCTTAATTAGCCTTTTTTAGGAGCCCTGGTTTTTGTAGTATCTAATTAGTTCTTAACACAAAGGGGTTTAAAATTTATTACCAAATCTCGTGCTCTTTATGTTGCTGTGGTGTCATTATTAATCAACCTTGTCTTGATGTCCATGACATTAATCACAAGACATTTATTGCTTTATAACCATATATATCGAAGAGGAGAAAAAGAACGAAACGCAACCCATATAGGATTTGAATCAGGCCGTCCGAGCCCTAATGATTCTACATGCCCGATTTCCGGCCCTGCATGCATCAAAAAATTTCCAGACACTAGACATATAGCAGAAGGTGTTTTAGATCCACACACCTATATATATGGCAGGTTTTAATTCCAACGTGTAAGTCCAACTTAATTTCTTATGCAAACAGCTTAGCATTATATATTTTGGATGAAATATACAGATCCCTATCAGTTATAGGATCATGACATATACGAGGCCCAAGAATTATCTCTTTATTATTAGTTATTTTTTTATTGTTAGTATTATAAATATAATTATTTTATTTGGATAATTGGTTTACTTTGAATTAAAGTCCTATTAGATGATGGAGTATTAAGCTAGAGATTTCATACTACAAGTCTATGAAATCAGCTCTAGCCTAATAGTACTTGATGATAGCAATCATGCACATAACTAAAGCCAAGAGTAAGGCCAGTAACATAACCAAGGATCAGGATCATCTCTAATTTGTTGCCCTAAGAGATAGACAAAGCATATAGGTCCCACAGTGGGGTCCATAATGCTTGGTAAATGAATTAAATTGTCTAATTCAATAAAAGATAGACACAACATCAATCTCATAATATTTAATACTGTCAGTATGGTCCAATTCAAAAGGAGATAGACAAAACATATAAATCCTAAATACTACCAGTATTAATTATTAGGTAGTGTGGACCCTACTGTGAGATCTATATGTTGTGTCTATCTCTCTAAGAATTAGACCATCCAATTCGCACAAAGGATCCCACTGTGAGATCCCTATACTGTTTCTATCTTTATATGAATTACATCATTTAATTCAAATAACAAATTAGAAATAACCTCCGTAAGTAAAGGCACATATCTACCAGAACACTAGAGCAATCCAAGAGCAAGAACATGGCAGCAACAATCACAACGAGTGGGCTTAAAAGAGTCCACTTTATGCCAATAAATTTTCACGTACAGAACCAAAAACCGAGTTGCGTGTTTTTTCCCTTTAAAACAAGACATATGGCCCTAAATTTCTTCCATCCAAACAGGTTGTATCAGTAGCTAGTAGTGTTTATGTGATAAAATTTTAGAAAAGTTCAAATCTTAGAGTATGGGAGTTGGTGAAAAATTGAAGATAAAGATAATTTGAATGATTTTTATATATTTATTATAGTAGAAAGAGATTATTTTATAACTATTTTATTAGATAAAATTTTGGAGTGTGCCAAAATTTTATCACACAAAATCCCCGCCCTACTCCATCGTTTTATGCTCCTGCTCCGCCACTTCGTCTTGGTTGTTTGTTGCTGTTTCTGTTTATTTATTTCGTTTTTTGTCCGGTTTCGATTCGTCTGGGCCTATGTGCCATGTATCGCTAAAAGGCTATGCTCGTCCGAAGGCCTCCTCCATTGAAGTTCTGGTTCACCCATCGGAACCTCTGTATTATTTTTATCTTTCCATGAAATAAAGGTTTTCCTTGTTTGCTCAGGAAGATAAAAAAAAATGTCCAGTACTGAATCCCCAACTAAGTGCGAGACTATTAACGTTAAAGGCCATCCTCTGATATATATTACTCAATTCTTTTTCTTGAACAACACTACATATATGATGGAAGGGCTTCAGATCTGCACCCATTGCCAGCAGTCCTCCTACTCTTATTGAAACTATTAGTAAAGCTCAAATTTTCAGACAGATGTTGCGAACACCACGGCGATCATTATCCCCTTGATTCTTGATGATCTGGAACTGAAAGAGTCCATGTTCTTTGCTCCAGCGCAACCCGATCTCATCTCCCATGTGAAAAACGTGCTTTTCGAACAGATCTTTGCACCCAAGAGCGTAGCTGTCGTAGTGAGGCCCTTTCTCGAAGAACACATTCTCGCCATGATAAGACATGAGGCCGTTGCCATCAGTGACATCCATTATCATGACATGAATCCTGTTACCGGCCACTATCATGTGGGTGGCCTGTTCTACGGTCCAGTGCTGTAAAACATGGTCGAACGTCTCGTGGTGCGACAGGTAGAGCTTCCCCGTCGAGATGCTATTTAAGTCAACAACTTTCTCGATCCAGACATCGTCGAGCCGTGGCGGGGGCTGCCTGTTGTCTCTGATTTCCACCACGTATAAGGGAGTGACTTGGTGCACCGAGTTGCGAGCCTTGGCGGCTTCTTCTTCGGCCTTGGTCGGAAAAAAATTGTAGAAGATAACTTTCCTCATCATGACGGCCGCATGGGTCGAAGTCGATGAAGAATCAGGGTTGATCAGGTCATGTGATTTACAGAAGAAGACAATGGGGGGGGGGGGGGGGGTGTGAATTTCTCGCAACGGAGGGAATTGCCTTTTTGGACTCTGATATTCTTCACCGCTCTGGAGCAATTTCTGCAATTAATATTCATGTTTTATTTCCTAGAGTAACGTTCTTGTGGCACTCTAGATCTTCTTCTTATTGATAAAAATTTATTTTTATTGTGTTTCAAATTTTAAATTATTTGAAAATTTTATCTTTTAAAAGTGTTTGAAATTTGGAGAAGAGATATTTTATCTTTATCTTTTTAGATTTTAAAATTTTGAATTTAAATACTTCTAGCATATATTTGAATTTTAAAATAGATAGCACTCCAATTTTATCATATTTAGAGTCATTCCTTAAATAGGTTGCAATCTAGTCTTTTATAAATACTTTGTTAGTCTCTGTAATGCGTATTGATTGGAGAATGAGAAATCAAGTGTCTTTTCGAAGGTTCCAATCTAGTTTCTTGAGGTCTTGAAGGTTAATTAATAAAGAGTTCAAGTATTATAAAGGGCGAGGTAAGCGGGATTATTATGCTAAATTTTCCTAAAAGACCGAGGTGATATGTGAGAATTGCATATTTTATTGAAAACTTTCGAAGTTTTATGTGCATTACATTTCGATACAATTGTTAAAAATTATAGCATGAAATGTGCAAATATAAGCTTATTTTTATGATCAATGATTTTACATTATGTTTTCAATGTTTAAATCATAGCTTTTTTATGTTCATTGTTATTTAAGATTTATGCATTATGTTTCATGTTTATAGTATGATATGTTATATACTTTTAAACCCTGCGGTCCAGAGTTTACAGAGAAAGAGCATTGATACCAATAACTCATTGTGGAAACAGAGTGGTTTATTTTGTAGGTTATTTCCGAGTGCATACTCGGACGATGGTCAAGCCTTAGTAAAGAAGAATTCTATCCATAGTATTATTGGCTTAATTTGATTGATTTCCAAAGTAGGTAGCAACTGCACAACCCTGTCGTGAGGTAAATGTGATCCACAGTTATTGCCAAAGGGATTTTCTATAGTATTATTATGAAAGATTAAGTTGTTTTACAATTATAGTTATTTGGATTGAGATTTGTAGTTTTTTTTTTATTGATTTTTACTTCTTAAATACGGTTCCTGAAGTGCATCCTACCATAATGATTTTGTTTACTAAGTTGTCGAACTCACCCCTTATCTGTTATCTCTTTTCAAATGATATTTAGGAATATGTCGAGAGTAGTGTTAGATGGCGTCTAAGTGGATAACTGAGAGAAGGCTTAGAATTTCAGTTAGACCGAGTGTTTTCTTTGTAATTTTTCAGTTTTTAAAAGTTTAAACAAAGTATTTTTATTCAATTGTTTTGAAGTTTTAAACGTGAATTTGTTTTCAAGATTATTTATTTTGTGATAACTGATATCTACCCCTAAATTTTGTCAATTTTCACCAGTTTTATGCATAGAAGTAACCCCCTTACTGCCAGGGTGCAGGCGTTACATTTGTCATCTTAAAAAATCTAAAAAGTTTACTACTTGTCTAATTACCATATATATCAATTAAAAGTTGGGCACTGGTTTTACTATACTTTAAACGCGGAGGACCATTGTCTACTGTGGTTACACTCAGGTAGAGCGCAAAGAACCATCATCTACTATGGTTAAACTCAAGTAGAGAATACAAACGTCTGCTATGGTTACTCTCAGGTAGAGAATACTATCATCATTCTTTCTGGCTTTGTTTGTTTAAAAATAAAGCAAAATATTTTCTAGACAATTATCATGTCATGCACACTAAAATATTTAAAGAATAAATATAATTAATTAGTTAATGATCCATGCTTTTCTTATAAAAGGTTTGGATGAATATCCAATCTCTATTACAAATTCACTCTTTGTGAGAGGCCTCCCCAATCTAGTGACCAAATTGAATGTTGCAGGGCTATTTTACCAGATAAGTAATATAATTATTATTAAATATTGAAGGTCCACTTGTTGTATCTATTTTTTTTTTAATTGTAATATCTACAATAAATTGTAGATGATCTGTATCCAGGGTCTATGACATCACAGTGCTCTCAGTTAACAAGAATTTTTCAAAACTTATTGTCCCTTTTAATCCTCTATGTTTTTATGATAATTTGATCCCTTCTGAGGTTCGAGTTGGCTTTTACTGTCTTGCATGCCCTATAACTTCCATCATTATTATGCTAATTTAGACACCGCAAAGTATCCAAAGATGTTACTTAAATTTTGAGAGAAAGTAGACTTTTTATTAAATCCTAACATTGTTGATACCATATACATTCATCACTTCTATCCATCAATAATAGTTTCTGCAAATATATAATTTCTATGCTTACAATCATTATAAAATTACAAAAGATATATCCGTAGAAAAATCATCTTTTTTTTTCATTGTGTATATTATCGTAGAAAATCCATTTCGGATTTACAAATACATCCCTCATCTTTTAGATGGACAATGATTTGTTGATTTTGACAAAACACTTTATTTTATTAAGGAAAAATATTACTTTTCACTCCCTAACTATGAGACAAATGTCATTTTAAGTCATAAATTATCAATATTTTAATCATATTAATCTCCAAACTACGAAAATGTATTAATATTCATATCATAAGATCTAATTATAGATATTATGCCATGTAGACTATTTTTTGTTCGTTTCAAGTGTCAAAATTTAATAAAAAGCGAATAGTTATACATTTTGAAGTTTTAAGGACTAAATGTGATAAAATTGATAATTTATGAACTCAAAATAAAATTAAAGTATTAGATCAAAAAGTTAGAAGCGGAGATCTCCTTTTCTCATTTACGAGTGGCCGTGGTGTTGGAAGCAATTATGTGATAAAGCTAACACTTGTTTAGCCTACATATATCATGCTTTTGTTCTTTCTCTTCCCAGAAACCCACCTGATACAATTTCTTCGGTACTGTAACATTCATCTTGCATTTAACAATCCTATAAACAATGTCTGCATAATTTTCAAGCAATATGCTGCAAAACGTATGTGATCTTTTTCTTTTCTATTTTTTCTTTTGTAGACAAAAATGGTAAAGTTGATATCATGGGTTGGTGTTGGCTTTTGTTCACAATCGATATTTTGATGATTTCAATCAATGGATTAAATGTACAAAATGGACATCTTCAAAGATAAAGACAATTTTATCAAAGAGCTAAAGACATGAAGATTGAAGATAAAAAATATGCAAGTAGGTCAAAAGTGAAGATTCAAGCCATAGAGTATAATCTTATAACTCTTAGTTTCATTTTTAACAAGGATTTGAATCACACACTGCATATTTTTTTAAAATCAAGCATAAACAAACATTTTTGTTTTAAGTTTGGTAAATAAAATGTCTCAAATATTTTCAAATCATATCTTTATAACTCTCAAATCTCTTTTATATCCTTAGGGAGTTAGGTTTTGAGATAGGGTCTTAAAATAGCCAAAATCTTACTTCAAATCTTTAAAAGCTGCTATTATTAATTATAGAGATCGACTGGTTGATATATCGATCATCCAGATATTGACCACTCCGTATAGCAGTCGACCAGGACAGTTTTTCAAATGTCAGAGTGCCTGCATTTATGACTGTTGGCAAGGGACACCTATAGCAGTCAACCGCTACATATATCAGTCAACCGGTATAACTTGAGTTTTACCATACTCGTCCCCAACGGTTATTTTGGCTTTGAGGCTTATAAATAGACCCCTCTTATATTTGCGAAACGTGGAAAAACGATCATACATTATTTCTATAACTTGAGAAAGATCAAAAACCTTCTTACTCATATTTTTCATATCATTCACACAAGTTTCACTTTCTTATCCTTGTCATTGCGTGAAGCAAAGAAATAGAGTCTTTTTGTTTTCTTATCTACTCTTTGAGAGAGTTAAATTCCTATATCTCTTTATTCTAAAAGATGTGATTCGTTTAATAAGGTTGTTCACTAAAAAAAAAGCTTAAAGATAGTATATCTCGAGCTTAGTTAGATTATGAGTAGTGCACCTAAAACAACACTTGGACTGTGAGTGTTGAGCCCGAGAAAGTACTTGTAAGGTTCTCTAACACCCAGAAGCTAGAGTGTACACTATTGGGAAGATAGTGGAGAAAACTTCAAGACTTGGAAAGAAGCATGAGGGGTGGATGTAGGCGGGATTTGCCGAACCACCTAAAAATTATTATATTTGCCTTTCTAACCTTACTCTGTACATTCAGCACTTATATATTTATTGTTATAATATTTGCTTAATATTTGTGTTAAATTAGACTTTACTTTGCAAACTCGTTTTCGGCGATTAAAAGCGAAAAAATTTGAAAACTCAATTCACCTCCCCTTCTTAAGTTACCTTAATCCTAGGAACTTTAGTTAGGACTTTAATACTTGGACCGACCATAGTAAACATTATACGTTGAGAAATCCTTTTTTTCCGAGCTTAGACAGGTCTAGCCTGCAAGTAGGATCGATGTGGAGGTTTGCAGACACTCTCTTAAGATGGGTCAAGTCATAATATGAATCCATCTCATCACAATGTTAAAGTTCCACAATGTCGCTCCCTGCAAGCTAGCACTCTTAGAATATGTCTACTGGATGCGATGTTCAATATCATAAAAAACTTGAATGACGCTATCCTGACACCAATTATTTGAGGAGGAATGGCGATTCAATAATTCGACTAGTGGTACCAGAGTCATAAGTTTATGGATTCTAGTTACAGAGGCTTTATCAAGAGGGATGGATTGTTGAAGTTCTACAATCTCCAGTTAATTTTGGCAGAATGACATCATAATGGTCCGCTAAGAACAAACATGACCCCCCCGTCCCCCGAACTATTTGGAGGTAAGCTTTTTTATCCAAGCAATTCCTTTGGTGATAAAACCGATATGTGTGATTATATGGAATACTTCTCAAAATAATGTTCTATCGGCCTTGTAGTTAACTACATTGTTTTATAATAGTACATAATATTTTAAAAAGATAATACAGTTGGATAAATAATAAAGAATTGTTAAAAAAAATGTACTTTGTTTCGAGAAAATTCTTGCTTCATTTTTTTAAAAGAGAAATTGGCAGCTCAAGTATACACTCGTACAAGTAGAAATTTGAAGTTCCAATACTCATCTCCTTGATTTCTTTCTATTTTTTCATGCTTCATATATAATGATAAAATTTCCTATCTTTCTACAAAAATAAATAAATCCTTATTTTTCATAGCTTTCAAATTGAAATGATGTCATTGTTCAAAATAAAAAATCATTAATAGCAGAGAGAAATCAGAGCTAACTTTAATTTAATTTCTTTTATAGAATGAGGCAGTCCATTAATCAACGAAATAGATATTTTGAACTTTTGAAGCTAATCTTCCATATCTAATCTCCTCCTAAGTTAGATACTACAAATCGGTGGGCAATAATTAGAGATTTAATTAAATTAAAGAATACCAGCAGTAGTATTAGTAAAACAAGAAGGAGAAGCTATAATAAATAAATAAATAAATAAGAACAAGAACAAGAAGAAGAAGAAGCCACGAGTGCACCAGTATATAAAATAGAAAGTCAATTCGAAGGAAGACGCCTTGGCGGAAAGAACGATAGCTCATTAGCCCTCGATTTTGTCGTATGTTGACTCCGATCAAAACCCAGTTGAAATTGCAGATTTCAATCTCGGCTCAGATTCTTCCATTTCTCGCATATCCAAGCACGCTGAAGCTTTTCAAGTGGATAAGAAGAAAAAATAAAATTTTTTTTGTACTGTGTCTTCTGTTTATGTGATCACACATGGCAGTTGCGGCCTTCAAATCTTCTTCCAGAAGAGGGAACTTGAGCACCACCACTGCCACCTCCTCGCACTCTGCGGGGAAAGAAACTACGGAGAAAGAGATTCCACCGAAGAAAGTGCCGATGCGGAGATCGAGAAGCGTGAGTGCTTTTTCGAGGAGGACCAGCACCGATGTCTCCTCCTCCTCCTCCGAAGATTTCTTGAACAAGAGAGACAACCCGCTTTTCTGGAGCAGTGGCTCTGGATCTATTCTCGAACCCGAGGCTTCAACTACGAGTAGGAACACGAGGGCACTGGGCAGTGAAGTAGCGGATAACAGCAGGGGGCGCTCGGTGACGAGGAATGGGGGTGTTGGGAGTAACAAAGGTTCAGGAAGTGGGAAAGAGACCACACGGAGTCTGACCAGGGTCGACGTTGGCCGCCCGGATCGGTCAGTGTCGAGGCGGAACTATTTGACTTCTGAGGTTAGGACTTCTTTCTTGCAATGGAGTTTCGAATTATTGGGGAATGGTTTTTGATCAATCGGGGAAAGAGGAGCCAAGAAATTAGAAAAAGAATCTTTTTATTCTTTGACTTTGCTGTTTGTGAGAAGTTTGGTTGCTTTTTAATCAATTTTTCTTGGAAATACAGATGAAGAAGATAGAGGAAGTTAGTTTGAATTATTTGCATTTGTTGTCTGTGCAGAGTGAAGCTGAGCAAGAATGCAGTTTACCAGAGGATCTCAAAATTGGGAATAAGCGGAATGCAGTCGCCACAAATCCCAAAAAGGGTGGCTTAATAAGTAGTTCTGATATAAGGTCAGATCAGCAATCGCCTTTTGAGCCTAAGGATGGTTTCGCGACAACTTTGGTACAAACTGGGTAGAACCATTTCTTCTGAGATAGGATACGACGTTACAGGAAAAGGGACAAATTTAATTGATGATTTTGTCATTTTCACGTTTCTCTTCAGTCTCGTTGGCAACATGCAAACTGGGAAGACGGAGTGTCAACTGTGAGCTCTTTATCTGGAGCTGAAGAAGGAACTATTAAAGCAGTTAGTGAACAAATGAAGGTAGTTTGGTGTGGATTACACTTTGGTCGTTTGATCTGGATATATTTTATGGAAGTCTTTTGAACTAGTTAGCAAATGCATTAGTTCCATTATGGACAATATAAGTACTGCTAAAAGAGGATGTGGATAATATTCATGTAATATGTTGCTTCATACCTGATTGTGCAGTCAGTCCAAGGGCATAATGTGGAAGGTGATACTTCTGGTAGTGGTATATATGAAACTGTTCGCACTGAAGTGAGGCGCGCTATCGCCGAAATTCAACATGACCTTGAAATTGTAAGTTATTATTGCCTCGAGTATCTTAATGTTATTGCACAATTGTTTAAACTTGAAATTCTAAGTTATTCTGCTCCAGTCTTGCAATTGGTTCCTTATGGCACTGCCTGCGTGGTTTGTTTCAATGCAGTAGATTATGCTTACCATCTTCTGCTCATTTCCTAGTGTCAGGCAACCAGGCTCTATTTTTTGTAACTTGTTTGTTGGTTCTTTTGAGTTCAGGCTATCCAGAGGGGTAACTCTGCTTCTATTGCAACTACCACTAAAGCTGATATCCCTTCCGACTTGGTTAAGCCAGATGCAGTTGAATTAGATTTGGACATCAGAAGAGAATACGCCAAAAAGCTCGAGCAGGTGAATGTTTGCTTTCTGTAAGTATAGTTGGATACTATTGAACCAGAGTTGTCATGCTTAGTGGTCACAACCTGGAAAAGTTGACGATGCATTTGCCACCCAACTCTTCATTCTTTGGGCCTTTAAAGATTCACACACTTTACAACAATGACTCGATGTAAGATGTTGTTTTCACACCCCCCCCCCCCCCCCCCCCCCTAAGATTTAGAACCAATTTACAATTAAAATAGAATGGGAAAATGCTCCACTTGGCGACACTGAGTGCATTGGGTGAATCCTGATTGTCCAAGTAAATCAATTTACTTTCACATCAGAATGGAGAGAGAAGCTACAGGCCAAGGTCAATGAGCTTAAGCAGCTATTCAACCAGGAAACATGAAACATTCTGTCCTTGCAAAAAACAATGGTAGAGAGGTCATCACAGTGCTTTCCAAATGCCCTAACAGGCTGATTTTCTCACAGCCTTAACCTTCAAAGTTTCCTGCATGACGTGGCCATTCTGGGGACTGCAACTGTGCACTTGGCGTGCTTAAGGCTTATGATTACCATACAATGGCCCATTTTCCTCAAAGCAAATTACAATAAAGCATCTATTTGCCTCCCATGTGCAAACTAAAATCCCCAATAATTTAATAGGCAGTGCCAAGCTAACTTTATCAAAGTGAATAATCTCAATTCAAAATGGAGAGTATGACACACTGATCGATCACACTGTCACGTCTTCAATGCCGCATTGAAGAAAATTTTGAGAGTTTAACTTTATGGGAGTTTTTAAAAAGTTTTAACAATATTTTTTGTATTCATTTTTATGAGAGTTTGTGAAAAAGTGTAGCAAGAGATGATTTGATTAAATTTTTTATGAAAAAGTATTAGAGTTTGTGGAAAATTTGGAGAGAGATGATCAGATGGAGATTTTTTAAATGAAAAGGTGTTGAAGTTTGTGTGAAAAATTCAAGATTTTGTTATTTGATTGTAAAAAATTTTACTTTTTGAAAAATCTCTTAAAAAAAGTGAAAATTTTCTTCTCACCATGGTATTTTAATTTGCTGCTTGGTTGAGTAAAATTTTACTTCAATCATGTTTGTCTAGCGGGTCTCTTTTCTTTTTTTTTCCACATAATTCATTGGAATGGAATAATCATACCCTTTGGGTTGCAGTCCTTGGAGAGGAGAAGAAAACTTCAAGCAGATTTGGCGGTTGAGGAGCACCGTGGACATGAGCTGGGTAGAATCCTGAAGGAAATACTTCCAGATCCTAAGACCCCTAATGTGCAGAAGTCTCGTCCAGGAAGAAAAGCTCTTTTGGTGTGTTGGCTATATCATGATACACTTTGTTTGATCTGTGGGAAGTACTTGGAATATTTGCCTGGTAATGTGTTGGCTATATCATGATATACTTTCGTACAATCTGTGGGAAGTACTTGGAATGTTTGCCTAGTAATGTGTTGGCCATATCATGATATACTTTTGTACAATCTGTGGGAAGTACTTGGATTATTTGCATCATATCGGGTTAAATTCATTCATATAGAGAGAAGTATTTGCCAGCAAAAGCTTCTCCGATTTGTTCAATATCTTCCATTTATTGGGTCTTCAATTGCTTCAATAAAGATGGATCTTTATTGCATTTGTCCTAAGATTTGCTATAATCTTGCATTATCTTTGTTTATGGATCTATCTTTTCATGATAATTAGCATATTTGGCTATGATCCTGTGACCTAAAAAAGGTTTAGTTGCATCTGTTGCTCTATTGTAATTAATGGATTTGGGTTCATAGTCCTAAAAACTATAGTAGAATGGTCTTCACCCCATGTTCAAGAATGCCCTGCAAATAAAGATCCAGTCGCATTCATGTAAACGGCCATGTGAGGAAAGGCTTGCACAATATGCTTGCAATGCATGCTGGGGATTTTCTCTATATATCTGGATCAGAACCAAATATTAGATAAGAACCAACTATGCCCTTTCTTTGGTCTCTCTAATAGTTCATTTCTTGCATTTTGATGGCAGACTAGCATTGAAAGAAGAAAGATGTCAAAACGTCTGGAAGAAGAAGCCATGGCTTATTTTGACGAGTGCGTATCACTATCGACATTTGATAGTTCTGACTTCTCTCATCACCAGAGGACCCACCATTTGATTTTGCTACCCCAGTCAGTAACTGTGGCTCTCTACCCCAAGCAAGCTCTAGTTCTTTAGCCACCAATTGCACTAAGAGCTCCTTGAATACTAAACAGGTCTATCTCCTATTTTCGTATTTTCATCTTAAAATGTTATGTCTAGATATGTCAGTAAACAATTGATCCTACTTAATGCAAGCATTGATTTGCGTGATTCCCAAGGCTTATTTGACATTGGTAAGATGATGATTTTCGTTGTGATAGCTTCATATTGATGAAACATATTTGGACCATGAGAGGACCACCATAGACTCGTCTGGGACTATAGGTATGAAGATTGTAGTATCTTATGCTGGATATGTTGTAAGCAAGCTATAGAATGTCTCATATTCTTCCCATCTAGGCATGCCAATTGAGTCACTAACCATTATCCTTTAAGCCTGCGTGTGCATTAAGTACATATGTTGAACTCAAAAGTTTTTCGGATGTATGACTTCAAAAGGATAAAAAGAGAGGAACTAAAACATGACCTGCTCTTTGCTCAGATCCACACTATTTTCGAAGTGCAGTTTTCTCCCAGGGGTTAAGAGGGCCCCCAAACACTAGCTGGCTGTGTCCCTCAATTAATGTAGCTGTGGTTTAAACAATAGTTTTCCCCTAGTTTCCCAGAATAATGCCTTTTGCACCATAGTCTGCGAATACACGGAGTCAGAAATGATTGCATTAATCTGGAAGGAGTGAGGACAGCAAAAGGGAGGAAAAAGTGAAATAGGAAAAAGCTATAATGAAAAATGTGATTGTCAGAGGTAAATGGACACATGGCCCTAGATAGGGCCAATTAGCATAAAGGATCTTTGTGGCCAATCCAATTAGTTCAGATCAATTGCTATTTGAATTAATTGAGTCTTATAGACTTAATGTAAGGGGCTGTGATCGTCATTTAAAGGTGCTTTCATACAGCTATCATATATTTTTACATGAAAGCGATGCATAAGACTTTTACTTTGATACAGTACCAAGTCATTGGTCTTTCCTTTATACTTAATCCATCAAATGAGTGATTAGGCACAAGCAATCATTTTGATGTAATTGTGCGTTAGGATTTTCTGTCTCCAAGAGAGTTTGGAGCCTGCGGAAACGGTGGTGCAGCAAGGTTTCTAACCAAGTGTTTGGCCTGTGTGAGAAGATCCAAGGAATATTTTTGTTGAGTGAGAGTTACACCAGTAGGTGAGCATGACTTTTGAGTTCAATACGAAAGAGAGGGACAGAATACTCAGAATGGGCACATTCCAAACTTACTTTGTATAATTTGGTTGACTTGAAGAGAGGGAGGGAATTTGTGGGCTCCATAAGGGGAGAAAGTGGGAAGCGTGGCTTAGAGGGCTAGTTATGTTGTGAAGTAGACTGTTGGAGAGAGAAATAACTAAACTAGAATGTCTAAGGTGAGAATGACTTTTTGAGTTTAATACTAAAGAGAGGGACAGAATATTTAGAATGGACACATTCCAACTAACTTTGTATAATTCGGTTTACTTGAAGAGAGGGAGGGGATTTGTGGACTCCATAAGGGGAGAAAATGGGAAGCATGGCTTAGATGGTTGTTTGAGTAATATAGATTACTTTTTCTTGCAATCATGATTTTTTTTTTTTTTTTTATCTACTTGTTTTATGGTTGCCCTTTCAACTCTTATTCTTCCTTTTCCTTTGATTGAAGAACATAATTTCAGGGGTATACATCAAAGACAATTCCTAAGCATGTAGCTAGCAAAAATATATATATCTATGATTCTAGTAGCCTGTAGTTTTCTGAAACAAAATCTTTGAACTCGTAGGAATCATACATTCAAGGTCTGTTGATGAATGGCCATGACGCTTCAGGACTAACGGGGAGCAGCAGCAGTAAGGAATCCAACTTAGATCTTGTCAGTCCAAACAGTACCGACACTTTCGAGCTTCAACAGGACATTAGAAAGTACATCAGAAGTTTTGAGAAACAGGACACCGACTCGGGTATTGCAAGATCAAACTGTAACAACTTGGATGAATATAATCTACAGGCCTCTGCACAAAGCTTGTTGTTTGATAGGGTCATATTAAAAAACAAAATCGAGTCTGGTAGTTTGCTCTTGTGTGGTGGTGGCATGACACTTCCCTTTTCCTCTTTTGCTTCTATCCTTTAAGGGTTGTGATTTATGGGAACCCCACAAGTTACATGTGACCCTGGAGATACTTGTATCCAACATGAGGACAAAAAGAAACAAAAATGCAAGCTTGTATAAAGCAACTCAATTTTTTTCTTTTTTTGTCTTCCTTTTGTTGCTTTGTGATGTAAATCTTACCAGGATAATGAAATGATTTGGATCTTGTGTCCTGTGAAGAAGAATCTCTGAAGGTCAGTCAGTCACCTTTCTTTATTGCCATTTCTATCCTTATTATATAAACTGTTAAGACATGGGCGTGGTTTATGCCAGTTGTGTGCAAAATGGCAATTTCGAGAAGGGCGTGGGCTTCCTGTATCTTACTAGGCACTGCTTTGATGTTTTCATTAGAGGAATTTTGGGGACTACATATATAAAAAGCATAGATTTAGACTCACCCACTCGAGCTAAATCCTTTATTTTATGGGAAATAATTGGTAGCAGCTGGTCAATATTAAGGACTAGAATACTCCTATTGGTCTGATCAATCATGATCAACTGAAATACATCAGAATATTACTGTAGGACGTGCTTGAAATAAAGAGACATGACCCTTCTCTGTAATCCGAGTGCTTGACATATTTAACATATATAGACCCCTCTTGGCCTTCACTCTGCAGCCATGGTGGTCCCAAATGAGGAACTACGTGCAAATTCCACTTGGAGTTGGAGTGTGAGGGATAATATGCTTCAACATGGACAGGTGTTTCTCCTCTCTATCTTCTCTGTGGGCTTCTCTCAATGTTATTTTAGTCGAAGTGCATGCTTGTTGTGCATAAGACAAAACGTGGCATCCATGTCAAATGGTGGAAGTATTTTCATGGGGAACGAGTCAATGCAAAAGACAAGGGAATAGGAGATTTGCATGCTTCAATAATATAGGTGTTTAATTAATGTTGAAATTTAATCCATACCTCTCTCTACGAAGAATAAAAGAGAGAACATTCGAATAGATGCATGGGACGATCTGTAAATATAAATTAAAGTTAATTATATTCTTCGTTTTCTAGAATATTGAGATTCTGATACTTTACATCCAAAACTACTAATTTCATTACATTTTGTTCCTTAACTGCTAGCTATTTACATTTTTCATCTCTCATTGTTAATTTGGATAAAAATTATTATTTTGATTTAATAAAATAACGATTTTATCGCAGTAATTTTTTTTTAATAATTATACTTTGTTTGGATTATAGTTGTCATTTCACTGAACTAGAATATTAATTTTCATCCAAATTAATAGTGAGAGTGCAAAATGTAGATGGTTGGTAATTGAGGAACCAATGGTCTAAAGTATAAATTATCAGAACTCTAATAGTCAGGTGATGAAAAGTGTATTTTTCCTACAAATTATTAAGCTACACCAGGACATGTATAATAAATTGAGACAAGAACTAAATATGTAACAACTAAAATCTAAAATACTGCAATGTTGAGATAGAAAAAAATTTTTAAATAAAGTTATATTATATGGAAAATGAAATTTATTCTTCTCTTAAATTTATTAAAAAAAAAATAATTCAAGGGTTTGTTGAAGTACTATGTCTTGCATGAGCGACCGAATGTAAAAACAAAAGCAAAAATAAAAACAAAACTGAGAGCCCTCCCTTGAGAGAGTTCTCCGTTTTCCATTTTCTCTATTTATATTCTTTTATTCTTATTCCATTTTTATTAGCTAAATCTGCCGCAATTCCACCTATCACGTTCACCGTCATAGACGAGAGACTTTTACGGTATGCTCTTCGACCTTTGTTCCACCTCCCTCTCCCCGACTTGTCTGTCATGATTTCGTCCATCCCATTGCATGTGACTCACACGCATCATCTCAGTGCACTTGGATCTCACGCGCCACCCTCTTGACGTCGCAGTTTCCAATCATCCTTTGTCGAATTATTGTCCCCTCTGGCCCCCTTTTTTAAGTTGGTGATCAAGGCGGTGTGGGTTTTTTTTTTTTTTTTTTTAAAAAAAAAAAACTTCTAGCAATGTGGATTTATGTTTACTCACGTAAATTGTTACCTTTCTTTTTCTCCGCGCGGCCTACAAATGTCTACAATGGTCATATTATATATGACCCGGTACTATTTCACTAAGGGCGAAACTTAAGGGAGAACTTTAGCCTTAAACTTTATAATCGAAACTTTTCCTAGTCGGGACATGGCCTCGAGCTAAATGAAAGAAATTTTTTTAATGGAGTATTAATATTTTACCCTAATTTATTGTATTTGTCACGTTATACCGCTTATTATTAATTTCAAATATTTTGTATTCTCATTAAAATTTTTCATCAATTTTTACAGAAATTGATCTTTTAGCATCTAAAGTTATGATTCTACACGTTGTGTAAAATGGTAATTGTAAAAAAAAAAATATGGGGACAAAAATTATCATTTGCGCTCAAATAATCATTTTCTATTCAAATTAGTGAAAAATTTTAACGAAAGGTGCAAAGTGTCTTAAATCAATAGTTAATGAGTGTAATGTGACAAAAATAATATATGAGAGTGCAAAGTATATGTATCCAATTTTTCTAATTCTATACTTTTTTTTTTTTTTTTTACTTTTTTCTTCTTTTTTTTTTTATAGTTTGGTCACTTTAAAATCAACGTTCTCGCTTCGTGCCTGATCATGAGGGTTGTTTTTTCTAATATTATATCAATATAAATACAAAATTTATATTTGCCCATTTACAAAAATAAATTGGGCTAGCTCAGGCCCTTTCTAAGAGCACTTGCATACTAATTTGAATATGAACAGTTACAAGACTTTGACCCAATAAAAAAAGTTGTCACGAGTGTCATACTTTTAAGCTCTGGGCCTGGCAAGCTGCCTTCTTCACTTAGGGCCACACTTGTCTATTTTCTATCATTATAATAAATAATATTATTATTTATTATTAATTTTTTTGGGAGTCAAAAGATGGTCTATTTTCTATCGGTTAGAAATAGTTGTTTTTTTGTTGCTGTAATTTAGTCGTATTTCCAGGGCTTCCTGATATGCACCCCACTCTTCAGATGCCTTCCCTCACGCCTTCTTTGCTACTAAGCAAAATCACAGCAGTAAATTCTCAACGTAACTGGCGTATCAAAATGGCCAGATAAGCAAGTTTTAAAGGCCTTTGACACTTCGCAGATTTTCATTTTTTTTTTTTTTTTGTTTAAGCAAGAGTTTAGTTTAGTTGATATTCTTTCTTCTCTAGAGAGAGAGTGAGAGAGAGAGAGTACACAGAGAGGAAGTCTCATTGGCAGCATGGCTGGAACTCAAGGCCAAGTGTTGGGCACTTAATTAACTCAGGGTTAATTAACCGAGTTCCCAGTTTGACCCAAGGTTAACATACCCTTTATTTTCCATTACTTCTTCCCATGTCTCTTCCTGTTTTGGTAAACCACCTTAGGCCACCAAAATTCTGCTACTACAAATACTCCAAGTCTATTCGTAAAGAGAAGATATAGAGAGAGAGAGAGACCTACCCACTTCTCTTTCACCAATAACCAAATTTGGTCTTGTTGTGCATTGTGCTGCTTTTCTGTGTGCGTGTGGGGGGCAGAGGAGATAGACAATGACCCAGATGAAGAGGTCTCCTAGTTCTTCTTGTTCTTCTTCTTCTTCTTGTGTTGAGTCTGATGTGCCTCACCAATCAGAGACGCCCAAGACCAAACGTGCTAGGAAAAGTCGCAAGCAAGAGAAATGCGAGAATGGCAACAGCCCGAGCTCCGGCAGGAGAAGCTCAGTTTACAGAGGAGTCACCAGGTGATCATCCTTGTCTTTCCTTGTCTCTGGCTGTATTTCTTTCATTCTCTCTCGTTTTCCTTAATGGGTTTTCGCTTGCATGTGTGAAATTCTCGTTTGATCAAACAGGCACAGATGGACTGGGAGGTTTGAAGCTCACCTCTGGGACAAGAGTTCCTGGAACAACATTCAAAACAAGAAAGGACGGCAAGGTCATTTTCTCTTCCTGCTGCCGAAATATAATTAAGAAGATGAGAAAATCAAGGAGATCTGCCATCTTTCTCTCATATTATATTACCTGCAATTCTCTTTTTTATAATCATTCTTCTGTGTCACTGACTATGTTTTTGTTCCTACAATCCCTGTCACTGCAACGTTCCTTTGCACTTTTGCCGCTGTTTAGTTTATTTGGGTAAGTCCCCTTTTACTTCTACATGATCCCAACTCTTTTCCTTTTTTAAAATTTCCAATCTTTTTTTTCTCCAATTCCTTAGAGTTCTGTCCTGTAATCTCCCTTCTCCTTCTCCAATTAGGAATGCAATTCCTCAGAATTTTCATTATGTGGTCACGAGGGTGTGTGTCTCTTTCATCGTGTGGTCATAATTTTGTGTTCACCGATGACAATGTGCAGGGGCATATGACAATGAGGAAGCTGCTGCCCATACGTATGATCTTGCTGCTCTTAAGTATTGGGGTCCCGGCACCACCTTGAATTTCCCGGTACATTAATTATTTCACTTCAACTGTTCTTTCATGCTTCTTTTTTCCCTTTTGCATCTACCATAAATTTCACTCTCCCATTAACTCAACCCATCACAGATAGAGACGTACACAAAGGAACTTGAGGAAATGGAGAAAGCTACCAGGGAAGAGTATTTGGCTTCTCTGAGGCGGCGGAGCAGTGGGTTCTCTAGAGGAGTCTCAAAGTATCGCGGTGTGGCTAGGTGGGTTCCTTGACATCAAAGAGGACAAAATTAAAGAAATGGAAATTACATGTCACTAAATATAACAAATCTATCATATTATATTTTTGTTTTCTAGTGAATTCTGGGGAAAAATAGGAAATCATTTGAAGCTGGCTTAATTGGTGAGCTAATATCAATGGCTGAAACTTTGACAGGCATCACCATAATGGGCGGTGGGAGGCAAGAATTGGAAGAGTCTTTGGGAACAAGTATCTGTACTTGGGAACTTATAGTAAGGCTCTAACTCTCCCCATCTCTTTTCCTGCCTAGTTAGGTGAATTTATGGACCTCATGTGGGGAAAAAAAGTGCACCACATAAATGGTTCATCAGAGTTTAATTAGCCCAATTGATAAAAAAAAATCTTAAAAAAAAAATTGTCCTTTATTTGCTTGGTTGCTTGCTTATCTTGCTCACTGATGCTCTGCACGATTTAACCTGGTGCTGTTTGGACTAGTGATCTAGCAAGGGAAAGTACTTTTTAGTGAGTCACATGCTTATTCATTTAACAAATTGACATGTTTAATCGTATTTTGTGTCGCATATATTAATGTTATATGGTATTCAACCTCAGAATGACATGCGTAATCTAATGTCAAACATGGTATATAGTATTCGGTACTCGTATAGCATGCGTGTCATAATGTCAAACATGATGTGTGCTATTCAAATGCATATAATATGGTTTTGAGTACTTGACAGATTCAATAACCACATTTTGTTTAGTAATATTATTCTTAAGAGGAAGAAATGACACAAAACTTCAAAAAAAAAAAAATTCTTTTTTTTTTTTTTTTTGCCCTTTGAGTTTTATTTTTCTTTTGTTAACCTTAGTTGTGTCCAGCCACAAATCCTTCTGAACTTTTTATTGGGAACTGACCCACTTTTGCTGACTTAAATGCCTGGTTCCAAATTTCAAACCCAATCAGACTATACGTCAATTTCCTTCTTCTGGGTGAGCTACATGCCAATATCAAAACCAAGCAGTATGCTGATGTGGCAGCAAGATTTCAAATCACTCCAAGTCATTTTTTTTGTTAGTTTTCTGCATATATTCATTTTAAGTTATTTTTTTAAAATTATTTCTGAATGAAAATATTTTACATTGGAAATTATTCTTATGTTTTCCTAGATTGAGAATGGGTCAGATTATTAAATTAAACATAGTGGTAAATTAAATTAGATAGAGTGCTTTCCAAGAAAGTTGGAAGAGTATAATAGTAAAGAAAATAATCATAGGTTCAAATTTTTGAATCAAATAAAGTGACACTAATTTAATGAAATGGGAATATATTATTAGTGAATTAAAATTCCCTAGGGTCAAAATTTGAATTAAATAAAGTGGGAACAAAATGGGTGAGAGTGACAGTAGTGAAATAACATTCTACAGCTAATTAAAATAATTAGTGGAAGAAAGTGTGTGAGAGTGGAAGAGAGACAGAAAAATACTCTTAGAAATGTTTTTTAAAAAATAAAAATTCTCAGTTAACATCTGTCTGCTAGTCCCGCATGACACTGACCCAAATAATTAAGAAACATATTAAAGTAAGTTCTTTTTTTAATTAATTAGCTAAGTATTTTCTTGAGTTTCTAGATAACTCTAAGAGAAAATATTTAAAAATCTTAATAATTAATAATTATTAGGATATTCTAATACTTGATTGAACATTACTCCAGCATTAACCATAGGTTAATATTTAATAAATTAAAAATACTACTAAAATCTCACTGCAAATTTCGTAATTAGTGTCATAAATTCAGGCCCCTGCTTCTGAGTTGTGCAGTCTGGAGCCGCACCGCCAGATTCTACACCTGTGCAGAGATTTTGGCTCTGCATAAAATGTCATATATTCTCTACTAGCTAGCCAGGTTTGCCAGCACAGTGGCACGTGACCCACCCTGCCTGTCCTTGTCAAAAGGGGGTAGAATGCAGTTTCTACTCAAACACCTTTTGGAAAGTGACGGGCACGAGGGCTCATGTGTGTGGACTCGGCAGGACGAGTCTCAAAGTGATGTGTCCAATTCTGTTAGATACGCTTGGCGTAGGAGGCAACTAACAGGTTGCAGTTTTTATGGCAGTTGGGAAGCCAGCGTCCTTCTCCTCACCACCTTAGGTGGCTAATCATTGTTCTTAGTGTACAAATTTTAGCCCCCCTTTCCTCTCCAGCAAAAGTCCAAGGTCCTTCACATTTATGGTCTCCATGGCTCTACAGTACGCTGCAATATATTGCTGGGATTTTTCGGAATACATTTAAGTGCTGTCCCATTGAAAAGGTACCCAATTGGGTGGGCTAACTTTTAATTCCTGCACCCAAAGTGGTGTAGCTCTGAGGCTTGATGCCAAGAACTTCAGCCACGCCAGCATCTTTGAGCTAATTCAAAGATTTTGGTAGTTAATTATATTGTTCAATCATATGCATTATACTTATAATATGCTGTTTATTAATCTAGAGGGTAATGCGTCCATTTTTCCATTTAAGTTTTTTTTAAAAAAAAAAAAACAGAGTTGGTCGGTCCGTATATTATTGAAAAATTAATAGATCTCATACAGTTAATATATCTTTAGGGTTTTATTCAGGCTCTTATGGGCTTTGTTAGAAATGGATCTCATATAGTTATGGAGGAGTGTTGACAATTGAAAATGCTGAAGTGGGTATTTAAATACCTAATTATTTGGAAGCCTGCGGTTTGGGGTTGTTTTTTATTCTGCAACACATTCTGAAAAGATTAATATACTTATGGTTGTTTCGATTAATGAATATTGTCTGACAAAAGTGGTCAATAATGCGGCATAATTCCGGTGCTCATTTTGGTTCGACATGTTAATAATTAAATTTTAGGTTTTCGGCTAAAAAGAATTGGGAGTCAATAATATATATTAATATGTGAGCATGAAACTTGGTAAAGTATGATATAGAAGTGAATTCCAATCCCATCCATGCTATTTTAAAGTAAATCTTCTTTATAATATTCAAGTCTCAAAAAGTTGGATATTTGTTTATGATATAATTAATTAATTATTTAATAAATAGGTTATCAGAATAATTAACTCGTTTATTCTACTAATTATGAATCTTTTTACTTTCAAAGACACGCAGGAAGAGGCAGCAGCAGCTTATGATATGGCAGCCATAGAATACAGAGGAGCAAACGCTGTGACCAATTTTGATATCAGCCATTACATTGACCGCTTGAAGGAGAAAATCCCCGGCTTCAATACCCACACCTTGTCTCAACCAGCAGCATTTCCCACCACTTGCACTCCATTAGAAGTAGAATTAGAAGTAGAGCAACAACCGCTGCTGCAGCAGCAGCCGCAGCTGCAGCAAACAGCAACACACAGCAGCAACAGATGGTTGTAGATCAGACTCAGCATACGCTGGTCGTCGACTCTACTTGCATTGACACCTCTGCAACAGTGGTTCTGGACCCTGCCAATGAGCAAGATCCTTGGAGCTTTTTGGACTCGGGCTTTTTTTCCCTCCCAGTCCCAGACTTCCCCATCGAAAAGCCTTGCGAGATAACGGATCTATTTGATCATATAGGATTTGAGGAGGATATCGATTTCTCTTCGAAACAGCGTGCATGAATCAAGAGGGTGCCAACTTGACAGGCATTTTGGATGACGCAGGTTTCGGGGGTGAGGTCATTGGCGTCTCTGGGAGAACGGAACAGGGGGAGCACGGACAGACATGGACAGGTTGTTGTCGTCTTCTACTTATTCTCATCTTTTCACAACAACATCGGTTTCTTGTATGTATACTGGTTGACAGTCTTGGACTTGGACTTCTGGGTGTGTTGGGATTTGTTTCAGTTGTTGGTGGGATATGTTGTGGGTAGGTGGATCCGAAAGATTCTGCTGTGTCTTTGGCTTCTTCTTCTTCTTCTTTCTTGTTTTGATAATGTTTTATTCAAAAGGTTATAAAGTAAGGTAAAAAGGGAGACACAAGTGGTCATCTCTGCTGAAGTTCTTTTTTTTTTTTCTTCTTTGTCAAATCTTTATATAATATAACGAATCGAGTCAGTTCCTTCTTTCTTCCAAGCAATCAAATCACATCTATTTTTGAGAGAATTCAGGTTGCACGTTCACGAAGGAAAAAAAACCCAGCTTGCGCGTTCTCTGACCAAGCTAAAGCCTGAAAAGCTCAAATGGGGGGCGCTTAGTTGATGTTTCTGGTCCTCGAATATGTTCCGAGATTCATTATTATAGATGGGAAATATCACAGAAACAGATTATAATTAGCAGAGGATAAAAAAACGGAGGACTAAAACCCGTCCCGTCCCGTCCCACCTTCATCCTCGAATGCAATCCACTAATAATCCAATTAATTGATCTAGTATATATATAACCGTTAAAATACAAAAATGCCGATAATATATTGATTGATATAATTTATTTATTATATATATATTTTATATATATATATATATATATATTCACATTTGGAAGGTAGGTGCTGTCAATTCATTAAACTATGGGAAGCGTTATCTTCATTTATGTGTAAACAAACTCAATTTTTGTTCACTTACATAATAAATGGTGCAAAGTGTCTTACACTGATAATTGGAAGGTATAATATGTTAAAACTAATAATTTAGAGTACAATATGTCAAACCTTTATCATTAATGGGTGAAAAATGTATTTATCAAAATATATAAAACATGCAAGTGAAAAATATTTTAGAAAAAAAAATTTCATCCAAATAAAAATAATAACTTATGTCTAAATTACTGGCAAAAATAATGCAAAATTTCTAGTTTAGGAGTGAGATGTAATGAATTTGATAGTTCGGAGTGCAAAGTATTAAGATCTTAAGAGTTGTTTTACAAAAAGTGTATTTTACCCAAAATTTTATTAAAGGTTAGAATAATCCTTATACACGTATCTTACATCCATGCTACACATATAACCCACATGAGAAAATCATACACAACACAAATTATTTTTATAAAATGCCAACCAAACAGAAGCAGCACAAAATATATGTAATTTCAAGCGTAATACATGAAAGAAATAATTACAAACAGAAGCATAAAATTAGCAAGGTCTGTTATCAATAACACATATTGGTTAGAGAGTTCTAGTCAGGAAAAATTCATAAAAATAAAAATAATAAATATTATAATCTTTTATAATTTCATTTCGAGTTGCATAGTACAATTTAGAAAGAGATAAACAAGATAGGTAAATCTCATTGTAGGGGCCCAAAAATTTACCAGGACAACATTAAGTAGTGTAAGATTTACCTATTGTATATCTCTCTCTAAATTGCACCATGTAATTCATGTAGAAATCGGAGAAGATCCTAATCCTAATAATAATAATAATTCTAGTAATGATTTAACGATTTAAAACTTGTTAAAGAAAAAAACAAGAGCATGAACCTACATACAATCTCGAGAATGTAATTCATAAATCGACAGACCGACTAAAATTATCATTAGAATTAGAATCATCTATATAGTTTTGTTTTTTATTTAGTTGACTATTAAATAGAATTAACGACTAATTGTAGTTACATCTACATTATGTTTAGCCAGTTGAGCTGGTCAGACATGCTCATATACATCTTTCGTGTACTATATATTATATGATTTATCGCGCTAATGAGTGTTCACATCATTCCACACGATCCATTAATTGCAGCATTAAACGTCTCATAGGTTTTAATTTTTTTAAAAATAATATAATCTTCATATTAATACCATAGAGTAAATGATTCGGCATAAATCAAGAATATGGTATTGACTGCAGAAAATAAGGCAATAGGTAGAAATATCAGGGATGGGCGATAGAGAGTGTTTGGGAATAAGGCCCAGTCCTCATTGGGCTGCGAAGGTGATATCTGACTCCTATCCCTAATTTTCGCGAAATTTCACTAGTTTTATGCGTAAAAGTAACTCATAATTAGCAGGGTTTTAGGTGTTATAGAATGATATCAGAGCGGTCTTAATAACCACCAATGTGAGATTGGTGAGCCTTGACAAAGACATCACAGATTTAAAGAAAGGGATAGATTGTGATACCTCGAATCCACTTTAGTGGGATAGAGAAATAAATGAGAGATGGCCAAGTCTCGTATTGAGACATTACTAAGTTGAAATGAGCTTTATAATGATCAAAAGATTTTCAATAATAATCTTGACTAATCCTTTTAAAATCAAAGTACAGGTGTAATTTGTATTTTTTTAAAGTTGTTACAAGTGGCATGTGTTATGAATGAACTATGTGTTACGATTTTGATAAGTCATAAAGTTTGGACCTAGACTACTTGCGAGTGAAAAATTGTATGATGGAGGCAATATATATTTGTAATGGATGATATGATACACTCGGTCCTTGTGACCAATTTGTGTTTGTATTGTGTTATGGCTCTTGTGGCCAGTTTGTATTATGCTCTGACTTTCATGGCTAGTTTGTATTTGTTTTGTGTGTTGGTTCTTGTGGTCAGTTTGTAGTTCTAGTTGTTTCTCGATTCTTATAATCGTTGGTGGTTTCGGCACTGGTGTTCGGTTATTGTAGGACCTTTGGATCCGTTTAGATTTTTCACTAATTTTTTAGTCGATTTTTTGTTTTGTACTGGATGTATGCTTCTCGGTTTTTAATAAATTACATTTACGTAGAAAAAAAAAAAAAAGTATGAGAGGTGGCTTGCCACGTGTTTTGCTCTGAAAAAAAAAAAAAAACCAGAACCGAGGATTCCGCATGGCCCTTCTATCCGTTGCGAGGACAGGGCCCCTAAAACCCGACCCCGACCCGAGTATGATACCAAACACGTGTAAATACTAAAAGCGTGGTGGTGAAAACGTCAACCGAAAACGAAAAAGGGAATTAACAAACGAGATGGCTCTTCCTTTCTGAGTTTTCATTCCTCTCTCTCTCTCTCTCTCTCCCCGTTTCTCAGCTGGTCCCTGAGAATAATGAGATTTGAGCTCTCCACGCAAAACCCGAAAACCCTAACACAGGTCACAGGTGAAGAACTTGGCCAGAGAATACTGTAAAAAAGAAGAAGAAGAAGAAGCACAGAAGTGTTTGTCACAGTCTCAAAACCGTCTCAATTGGGCTCGTTGCCTGGCAAAACGCACGTGAGTTTTCTTTTGCTTTGCTTTTTTTGATACCATTCTGTATATCTGAATGCAAGAACTGGGTTCTTTTAGTTTCCAAAAAGCTGAAAGACGTTGTTTTTGGCAACGCCATTCATATTTTTCTTTTTCTGGAAACTGAAATTAACAGTGTAGGTTGGGGTGGGAAATGGTGCTGTTGGGATTCCTTTTTGGAAATCTTGGAAGCGGAAGAAACCTGTTTTCAAAACAAGGACTGGGTTTGAACGCTTCGAGATTCCATTTCTCTTTTAGACTTCTTGGGCAATTCCCCCCCCCCCCCCCCCCCCCCCCTTGTCCCCCTCCCCGGCTCCCCCGTCCTCAAGTGCTCTTAGTGTTGACTGTTGAGACACATGGCCGTGTTCCATGGCCTCCTGGCAACGTAGCTTGTTGGGAAATGGAAAAGAAAAAGAATCTGACAATGGTATATTTAAGAATGCTTACTCTTGATTTTTCGTTCTTTAGTTTTTTTTGTTAGTCAAGGTACATCAAAAGAAAATATCATTCATCGAGTCCTTAAGTCTGAGCTTTTGCACCTACGTAATGCTTATTTCCCTACTTTTGGCTGTTATCTTTGTCTTTCCACAATAGTTTGCTTTGTTGGTTTTTCTATTATTCAATGGTGATGTCAAAGGTTTCTATGACCTGTGGTTATCTTTATAATAAAATTTAGAGGTAATTAATGACAAAGAGAGATACGAAATGTAGGATGGTTAAGCTTCTGCCTTGGCGGGGGTGCTCATGAGGAACCGTTTATAGTCCTCCAGAAGAGACCCGAACCTGCTTATATCTTATGCAACAAGCATGGAAGTTGAAACAGTAGATGTTGAAACTGAAAGAGACAATGGGGAAAACTGTGTGACTGGAAACTCTGAATCCAATAAAGGTGAAAAGCAGAAGGTAACTGGGAATTCTGCAGGAAGAGAAGTAGTAAATCAGGATGATGACGCAACTGCTAAACCAAATGTGGGCATGGAGTTTGAATCGGAAGATGCTGCAAAGACTTTGTATGATGCATATGCCAGGCAAATGGGTTTTAGCACCCACGTTGGTCAGTTCAGTCGTACTAAGCCTGATGGGCCAATTGTAACATGGGAGTTTGCATGTTCTAGAGAGGTTTTCAGAAGGAAGAATATAGAAAGCTGCAATGCCATGCTCAGGATCGAGAGAAAGGATTTAAACAGTTGGGTTGTTACAAAATTTGTTGAGGACCATAACCATTCCATGGTGTCTCCTAGTAAGGTCCATTACCTTCGACCCCGTAGGCATTTTGCTGGTACTACCAAGAATGTGGTTGATACTTTAGATGCTACTGGGGATGTTTATGTTTCCATGGATGGCAATAATGCATCTTATGAACCAAACCATGTAGGTAGGAGTGTCTCCCCTGCAGAATCAAATCATCCAGCCAGGACTTTTGGGCCTGCAAACTACATTAGACCTTGTACCAGAAAGAGGACCCTTGGTAGAGATGCTCAAAATCTTCTAAACTATTTCAAGAAGATGCAGGCTGAAAACCCTGGCTTCTATTATGCGATACAGCTTGATGATGATAACCGCATGACAAATGTCTTTTGGGCTGATGCAAGATCAAGAAATGCTTATAATCACTTCGGTGATGCAGTAATTTTTGACACAATGTACAGACCAAATCAGTACCAGGTCCCATTTGCTCCCTTTACAGGTGTAAATCATCATGGTCAGATGGTGTTGTTTGGTTGTGCTTTACTTCTTGATGAGTCTGAGTCTTCCTTTACATGGCTGTTTAAAACATGGCTATCTGCGATGAATGATAAGACTCCTGTTTCATTAACCACAGACCAAGATAGAGCCATACAAGCAGCGGTTGCTCAGGTTTTTCCGGAAACTCGCCACTGTATTTGTAAATGGCACATCTTAAGGGAAGGCCAAGAAAGGTTGGCTCATGTATACCTTGCTCATCCTTCCTTCTATGGAGAGTTGTATAGCTGTGTCAACTTCTCAGAGACGATTGAGGATTTTGAATCATCATGGGTCTCTCTTCTTGATAGATATGATGTACGAAGAAATGAGTGGCTTCAGGCAGTGTATAATGCTCGCAAGCAGTGGGCCCCAGTATATTTTCGTGGCACTTTCTTTGCTGCTCTTTCTTCAAACCAAGGTGTTTGCTCCTTCTTTGATGGTTATGTGAATCAGCAGACTACAATACCACTGTTCTTTAAGCAGTATGAAAGAGCTCTGGAACATTCATTGGAAAAAGAAATAGAAGCAGATTACGATACAATTTGCACTACGCCAGTCCTGAAGACACCATCTCCTATGGAACAACAAGCAGCAAACCTCTATACCAGAAAAGTCTTTGCAAAGTTTCAGGAGGAGTTAGTTGAGACCTTTGCTTACACTGCAAATACTATTGAGGCTGATGGGGTGCTCAGTAAATACAGGGTTGCAAAATACGAACATGATCACAAAGCATTCATAGTCAATTTGGATGTTTCTGAGATGAAAGCAGGTTGCAGTTGTCAGATGTTTGAATACTCCGGCCTACTCTGTAGGCATATATTAACTGTTTTCACTGTGACAAATGTTCTTACCCTTCCATCACATTACATATTGACACGATGGACAAGGAATGCCAAAGCTGGGGTTGGATTAGAGGAGCATAATGCTGATCCACATGGGATTGAGACTCTCACCTTGCGGTTCAACAATTTATGTCAGGAAGCCATTAAGTTTGCGGAAGAAGGGGCCATTGCTATAGAGACTTATAATGCCGCATGGAGCACTCTAAGTGAGGGTGGGAAAAAGATTTCCATGGTGAAGAAAAATGTTGCTAAAGTCGCACCTCCTAGTTCCTATGGCAGTGGAAATATTCAGGAAGACAGCAACAAGAAGACCCCAAAGTCAATTCCTGAAATGAACGCATCATTATGGCCTTGGCAAGAAGCAATTCCACATCACTTTAATCTTAACGACAAGGGAGTTCCAGCTGATGATTTGAATCAACCCAGCATGGCTTCTATGTCTATTCAACGAGACGGTGGCACTCTAGACAATTCGGTATGAATCACCTGAGATCTGCAGAGTTCTTGTCTGACAGGAAATTTTGTGTATAATTTCATTGTGGATTTATTCAAATGCCAATTATTTATTTAGGTTGTTCTGACTTGTTTCAAGTCCATGACTTGGGTGATAGAGACTAAGAATTCTACTCCAGCTGGTAAAGTAGCTGTCATTAACTTGAAGGTATGCATATGTACTCTCTTTATTCTCAAACCTGTGGCAGCATCATACTTGCAGTCTTCAATTTAGTTCCTTAATGATTTCTTTGTAATTCTGAATGTCGTGTGGGAGTTGGAATAGGTGTCCTAGGTGTTAGGTTGAAACCTTACAGGTAAGAGAAAATCAGTTTCCCTCTCTAAAGCCTGGGAAGAGATTAGTTCCATCCTCTGTTATAGAAGACAATTTTCACAATTATCAGTTTCTCAGGCTATTGTCTTTCTTGTTGTAATTTCCTTTTACCTATGCATTAGCTGCAAGATTATGGCAAGAACCCTTCGGGAGAGACAGAGTTGCAATTTAGGGTAACAAGGATCACACTTGAGCCTATGTTGAGATCCATGGCCTACATCAGTCAGCAGCTTTCCACACCAGCCAATAGAGTTGCCGTTATCAATTTGAAGGTAAAAAATCCCTTTTAAGCATATAGAAATTTTTTAAGTTGAGTTGTTCCTTAACAGTATCCTATTTTAATAGAAACTCTGAGCATATGATAAGTAGTATTCAAAATTGGTTAATTTTTGTCTTGATTTCAGAAATTTGGAGTTGCGTTCATCTAAAATGTACATTCTTATACATTATAAGGTCAGTGGTTGGAAACCCAATGTTACATAAAGGCAGTTCAGTGAGTTACATAGGATCATAATGGTAATATGTTATGCCACTTACCCTGTGATGTGGTATGGTTGCAATAGGATTTTTTAACAGTTTGTATGTAGAATTCAGAACACTGTAAGGTAGACTCTAGTTAGAACAAGTTGAGTTGTTTCCCTTTCCCCCTAAGAACTTGGTAATCTAAAATGTTGTGAAATTACGTCCAGATATTGTGCCTGCAATCAAGTTGAAAGCTGGAAGAATAAAAGAGAACTTGTAGATGGCCAAAATTTCATGTTTTGGGATGAAAATGTGCCACATTTGGAGGAATGATCCTGTTTTGGCTCCCAATCACAACTCAATATGGGTGGTACTGGAAATTTGGCAGCACACTTATATGTTAGGATCCTTAAGCCTTATGAGTTAATTGTTTATTGTACTTTGATAGTGGAATTAAGAAAAGGAAGACTTCACCCTAGTTAAGATGAATCCTCATTTAGAGACGTCTCCACAAAGACACTCATGCTCTATCATCCAGTACCAGTAGCTACGACAAATGTAATTAGATAAGGTAGTGTTGTTTAGGTAATCATACCCTACACTTTTGTTGCATTGGTGTTTCGCCACAGAATGTGGTAGTCTGTACTTCATTGCCCGGTTGTGCATCATTTCTATTCGTAACATCGAATATAGAAGAAAAGAAGAATGAATATGTAGATTGAATACCTCTATACATATAGGCGGACATGGGTTAGGATCAGCAATTTTTGGAATTATCGCTATGGTGTCAATTCGGGAAACTACTGGTTAGCAACAGATAGTGTCATGTATTTCATATAGTCCTTCGGAACAGAAACAGCCAATCGTATTCCACGATACCGGCCTGTATGTAACATCTATATGTGTAACATGCAATGAGTCAACAATATATGGACAAGGAGGCTGTTAATGTCAATTTCTTCCTTTCCATTTTACCTTCAGAGTTTCACAAATTCCAATGGAGTCCTCCTTATTTTCTTTGGGCGAAAACAGTAGTAGAAACACGAGAAGTTCCCCTTAGGCTCTCTTGTGGACATTGTCCTTTTTTGGAGTGGAGTTCTTTCAAAGTCAGGCTGGGTAAATTTCTAGGTTTGTGGTGGTTTTAGAGATTTCTGCAGATTGTAGAATCACTAGAAGAATAACCTAGACAGCAACATGATCATTAAAATTCTAGAAACTTCTGAACACCAGCAACTGATGCTACTTCTTTGTGCTCTATTTAAACTTCAATTTGGCATTACTTTCCTTAACTAATTGTCCATAATTTGAACTGGTGTGCCAAATTTGCAAACCATGAGCAGCCATTTCGGGAAATTGCCTGATGATTTACCCAAAAAAAAAAAAATTGCCTGATATGAGGTGCAGACATTCATTTTGGAAGTGATGCCAACATTGCAATTCCTATCCTTGAGAAGTATAATTCGAAATGCATACTTTCACTCCAGGACTACCGTGAGCCATAGACATTGACAAGGATAGGACACTAGAAAGGTAGCGAAACTAACATTGCCAATCTTTGACGAGTAAGATACAATACCTTTCCTTTTTCTAACTTGTATTTATTGATAACCCGGCAAATCAAGGTGGTGTTTGCAAAACCAAAATTTTGTTGGTCAATAAAATAACTATGAAATAATCTCTCTCCCTCATCAAATCATATGTTTCTATTACAATAAACATAAAAAAGTTACTTAAATCATCTCTCTCTCCACTTTTTCACCAATTCTCATAAACCAAAATTTTGGGACCCAAATATCATGGCTAGAAATTTCTTTCTTCCCCCCCCCCCCCCCCAACCTTTTTTCCGTGGGTATTACTTCTCCTCAAGAAAGGTCAGTAAGTTGTGATATATTTTGGAATTGCCTGAAAGATCCTACTTTTGGAGTTATTTTCCAAAGAAGTTCAAGTACTGTATACCAAGTAGAGTCCACCTTTCCCAAAAGTCGTAAAGAATCATTGAAAGCATCATGCAAATAGTTGAGATTTAATTAGGTAAATTTGGGTGGCATTTGTTTGCCATATTTTTTTGAGGTTGGGATACGGTAATCTCTTCATACTTTTATGCGCAAGACATCATGGTTTAAATATCTTTGATATCCTAGTTGTGATTATTAGGTGTTATCGTTGCTTCTAGTGTTTTAAAGTCAATTATTTTGAGAATCAAATATTTAGTTAAGTATTGGGCATAAGGGTGCAATAGAATTTTTTAAACCTTACCGTGGTGGCCTTTAAAGTAGTGTGATTTCAAACTTTAGAGCTTACCTTAGGTTTCCAGAAGTGATATTTGTGGCCCATCAGCATGGCTGCTGTACAGAGGCCAAGGCATGTTGTAGAACATGTATATGTTAGTTTGACTCCCACCTTCCACCTCTTCCTCTCACAATAACCCCCCTTCTCTTCCTCACTTTCTTTCCAAAACAAAAAGAACTCCCTGTGAATCTACCACTTATCCCAAAAGTTTAAGCTGATTGGAAGAGACAAATTTTATTATTTGAATTATATTTTCTAACGCTCCCTCTCACATGTGGGTCAAACTCTCATTTAATTGGGAGGCCCAACACATGCAATATTTAATTGAAATTAAGTTGAAGTGTGGAGTTAGGTCTTGAACTCAGGACCTTGGCTTTAATATCATGCGAATCAACCACTTATTTCAAAAGCTTGAGCTAATAGGAAGAGACAGATTTTATTATTTGAATTATATTTTCTAATACTCTTCTTAAGCAAGATTTTAGGCCTGAAACCTATACAAGCCTGCACACCATTACCACATGAGCCAACTCCCAGATGCAATCTCGCTATTTGATCTTAATGCCAAATTGGATTCCACTGAATGGATATCTTAGAAAGCATACTTGATGTGAGAGCTCCAGATGGACCTCATATTTAGATCTTTGCTAAAAGAAGTCCTATATATATTTCATCAGTTTAAAAGCAGGATTATTGGTCACAATCTTCAATAAACATTGTTGCATCTTGTTTATTAGTATCATCCACCGGTTTTCACAACATAAATATATCAGCCTTAAATGTGAAATTCTTAGGCAGGATGTCATTTGTTAACAGTAAATTGGCTTTCTTTATCCCTTGTTAGTTCTCAAAGAATTTTCCCTAAGGTTTTCTTTTCATGTCT
Organism: Morella rubra; assembly: GCA_003952965.2. Lineage (NCBI taxonomy): Eukaryota > Viridiplantae > Streptophyta > Magnoliopsida > Fagales > Myricaceae > Morella > Morella rubra. The sequence continues at coordinate 6,930,574 of CM025849.1, forward strand.
GGTGTGCAATCTCTATTGATTGAAAGATATATTGACTTTAGAATTTATTTACACCGTCAGAAATTCCAAGAGTATGTCAGACTACCTTTGTTTTGTTTCGAGACTAGTTTCAGGACTTTCAAGTGTTAAGTGGCGTGTGAAATTTTGTTTTTGTTGTTGATCAGCTCCAAGACACAAAAACAACTTCTGGAGAAACAGAGGTGAAATTTCAGGTGTCCAGAGATACACTAGGTTCCATGCTAAGATCAATGGCCTATATCCGTGAGCAGCTATGAATGCTGTAAGCATACTATTCCCAGTGCTCTAATTAGTACTGTCATAACTGTGAAATATACTTCCATGTTCATACCTAGCTAGCTATGTTCAGGGAGCAGACGGTATAGTGGTCTCTCATAGGACTGATTTCCAGTTTTTCAATATGGCTTGATAAATTCTGAAGTGCCTTAGTGTACCTGAAGCAAAATGATTGGAGAAAGACAATGGATTCGGAGGCATAAGGCTGCATCATATATATGATATGACTTGATGGCCAGTGCCAAACAAAATTTACCAGGTTTAGTAGTCTTTTCTAACAACACTTCGAGTATTTGCTTCACTCATTAGTGTGTAATACATCACATATCGTAATTAATATACTACCTGGGGCAAGATAACCTTAACTTCCTTCGGATCATGTTTAGTCTTACTGTTTTACTTGTTTGTTGGTGTGCAGTCTTACTGTTTTACTTGCATATTAGTTCGTGAGCATAATTATCTGTTGAGAAAAAAATTAAAGGAGCACATCCTGCCCTCCCCTCCTCTTCCCCTCTTGCATATCATGTGGTGCAATTCCCATTTGCAAACATTTTCTTATTTAGAACCTTTCTGGACTAGCCAGTATAGCAGGTGCAGATCTGAATGACCTGGCTTGAGTACAACTGGGATGTTCTACTTAGCCATAATCTAGGCATGTGACCTTAAAGATTGGTTTCGTGTGGTTATTTGAGCAGGCTAAGCAGGTTGTTGCAGAAACTTGATTCCTCTGCACCCATAATGATCTCATTAATAGTTCTGAATTCTCTGGAAGACAAACTTTATTCTCTTTTCCTCTTTGCTTGCCCAGAAGTATTATGCTTGTTGGATGATAAGTAAAGTCCACCCTTTAATATGCTTTTTCTTTGGCCTTGTCACATGTAGTTTGACACAGAAGGTTCTACCTGGTAAGATTATTAATTTTGTGCCAATGATTTGATTTTTACTACAGTGCTTCATTCTAACCGTGACGAGGACTTCGAGTGTTATAACGGCGGGATAGAGGTTTTCCCTGAGACCGGTAACTGGGTAACTGATTCAGATCCATCATTGTTTGGAAAAGCAATAGGTATAGTAGGTGTTTCCTGGTTTATAACATTCTTGTACCGTGTTCATACCATCTCTAGCATTCCCATTGTCGAACTGGTGTCTAGTTGTTTTAGGTTTGTTAGATCTTTTCCATTCACCACATTCAGCTTTTAGGTTTGGTCACGTATATCCTCCAACTAAAAAGGTACAACTCTCCCATGTAACCATTTGTATATGAAAGTCATGAACGTCCAGGTCTTTTACTCAATGAGTATTGCATATATTGTGTATTTCGGCTGCAGTTGGGAGCTTCGATGCTTTGTTTTCTCTTTTATTGATGTAGTTCTTGGTGCTTCATGTCGTTGTCCTGATTAGTACGTTTCTTCTTATAATCAGAGTGAAAGGAAGTGCAGTTCTGCATATTATCTTAAAACAATTATGGAATTTGTCGAAATTTAGAAACGTCTGATACAGAATTGTGTAATCTGTGCACGTACCAAATGGTTTGAAAGGAAGAATGATCAAGGCCTATCTTGTCGTGAGGATTTCCAAACACCCCCCCCCAAAAAAAAAAAAGAAGAGAAGAGAAGCTACAATTCACTTTATCTGGGTGAACTCTGATAACCAACTTAGCATTTTCTACTGAAACAGAATAGCCTATCCTTTTCTCAGTCTGACAGTTCTCCTGGGAACATAGCAAACTGAGCTACAGTTCACTGTATCTGGGTCAAACTTGTACTCACCATCCACAAATCTTTCTGGTGGCAAGTTAAACTTAAAGGCTTTACATTTTGATATCCTCTTTCACATGGAGAAATTTCCACCATGCAAGTTAGCGTTCAAGTAAAAGCAGACTTGATCTTGTGTTCTTTGGTGGGAGGAAGGTGAGATAGGCGATTATGCCCACAATCACTCGAAATATTCTAAAATTTCATTCATAAATGACTTTGAGGCCAGCATGCACAACATTTACTGAATTCAAAACTGAAAAAAAATGAAATCAAACAAATCCTGCCACATTGCAATTTAAGAACTCTAACCGTCTACAATCTGCCAAAATCTGGTAGTTCAAGTTAAGTCATCTCTTCAGGTTCCCATGTACTGTGCATGAAAGTCCAGAGGCAAACAGAAGCATTGATTATTGGTACAAATAGGAGACAACCGATCTCAGAATGAAGCCAAGCAATGCCGATGTCAAAAGAAGATTACTCTCCAGATTGATGAAGACCGAAGTAATCATGCATTTAGGGAAGCAGACTAATCTATGAGGGCTTTACAAACTCCGATAGTCTATCACAGTGACTTCATCCTCCGGAGCATCCAAATCTTGATAACTGCACACCATCAAAACCACCACCACAAACAAGTAAATATACATTCCAAAATTAAAAATCCAAGAACTTTCATAATAGGTACACTGAAGTGAAATCTGAAGCCCATAAAAATCAGGTACCCAAGTATACAAACCACTGGCAAGCAAACCAAAAGTTAACAAACAAATGTGGAATCAGTGGCGTTCACCAATCTAGCAGTGCCCTCTCCAATTTCCCTATGAGCCTTTGGCACCAACCTTAAGTGCCAAGGTCTAACAAATCAAACGAGTCAATCCAAAGGTTCTCAAATCACCGACAACTGCTTGATAGGTGTAGAAGCATGAAATGGGTCTTGAAATTAACTGAACTATGTTGTCACACGAATACAATAAACAAAGCATGAATGGGATTCAAACACAGGGAATCGAGAAAAGAAGTTGCTGGGATCATCTAGGTAGATTGACACACCCAGAAACCTAGGAAGTCCAGAAAACCATGTACCTTCGCATCCGTCGAGGATCAGGTCTAAAAGTAGGGGGAACAAGAATTGGTGACGGTCCTCCTATATTAGGACCAGGCCTCATTTTCCTACCATTGCCATCATATGAGGAAGGCCCTCCCTGCTCCCGTAACATCTGCATTGCAACTTCTGGGGGAGCAGGAACAAAAGGTCCCAAAGGGCTGCAATTGTTAATCCAAGAAAGGTTTTAAGTTCATGCAAAATTAACTTACATGCCTCAGAAAAAAGGTAAAAACTGAAATGAAAGGGCAACCAACCCGGCACCAGGAACAGGCATTAATACTGGTGGTGGAGTTATATCTGAGGGAAAAGGGCCTATAGCAGTCATGCCTTGTCCACTGTATGCATCATACATAGACTCGTCATGATTCCCCACTTCAAGGACACCAGGTTTAGACTGTCGATCACGGGAAGGGGAACCCTCAGCCCGATCAAACCGTTCACCATCATTAACCCGGTCAATGCGTTCATGATCCCGCCGGATGCCACGATCATCTCTCAACCGATTATCCAGTCCTAGTCTTCGCCTCTGTGGCTTGTCCTTCTGAAATTGCTCATATAAACACACATAAGATACAGAAACAATGGACAAATAATACAAGACATATGAATAAAAATGTGAGATTTAATTATATTTATCGCCTACATGCATATAAAATACAGCATAGGGAAAGATACCTGTGATTGCTGCATGACAGGTGTTCCACCCGGAGCCTCTGGATCACTGCATATATGACAAGGTATTTGTCACCTCATCAATAAAATGCTGCTGACAGCTGGAATGGAAACAAACAAGACTTGTACTTACTTCATGTAGTTTTGGAAGTAGAGATCCTCACGCACTTTTGAAGTCACTTCCATTACGAGTTCTGGGTGTTTAAGCTTCAGATGTTTATGCACAAATTCAGCAGCATGGAAAAGCTTTGTACAACCCTTAGCTCCACAACCATATTTCCATCCATATTTTTCATCTCTTATTTTCCTAACATATGGATCTAAAACTTCTGCAGCTGCTGCATCTATCTTCTCCTTAGCAGTCATTAGTTCTAAGGGATCCTGACCTCTCAACCTTTCTTGCCAAAATGAGTCGAGTTTCTTTTCCCAATCAGCCCCAGATTTAGCTGCTTCTTCGTAACTCTTTCCTTCTGGCCTGACATGTCTAAAACTCTTAGCTTCACTAGTTTCAACCATACCATAGTAATCGACACCATGGATGCGCCAAAGATACGTAAGAAGTGTGTCCAGAAGCTCAACACCCTCTAGGCCCTTAACAGACGTTAAGCCTCGTATAATTATGATTGGACCAGCAGATCCACCATGAGACTTATCACTACCAGTTCTGTCATGATCAACACTGCACAGGATATTATCTTCAATTCCTTTTTCAGAATCTAGCTTGCGTACAAGGGCCTGAGCTTGTTCAATATCTGCCTGAATTCGTCTTGGCTCAGAACTGACAGGAGGGGCTTTTGGAGCAGCCGAAAAATCATTTTCTTTAACTGGTCCCCTACCATGTCTTTTTCGTTTACCACCAGCGTCTGCTTCATCATCAGAGTTTTGATCGCTCGGTAGCCCTGATTTGTTTGATGACAATACACTAACACCAGGGTTTCTGCATCACAAAATATAGAACACGCATCATAGCCAGGAGGAAACAAATTTCCTGTTCTCAAATAACTTTCTTTTCCTTTCCTTCTATATTTTTCTTTGTGAGAGAGAAAATGCACGGGACAGGGGTAGAGAGAGAGAGAGAGAGTACAGATCAAGTGCTCCACTCTGCAAATCAAGCAAAAAATCCTTAGCCCCCTGTCGAGCATGTTCATTCCTCCTAAAAGGCAGATAAAAGAAGTTAGAGACCAAACCAGACTTTACATGAGTTTGTCCAGCTAAATACCCTCAAAAGTTACTATGCCCGTAAATTAACCTTTGCACGGTCAACAGGTATGACTGTGCATGTTACTTTATATTAACCTTTGGAAGGTCAATGTGCATGTGGGCCTGTTAATACATGCACAGTCATACAAGAAAACCCTTCACACACATACTTTTTACCCGTACCAATATCAGCTGATGCCAAAAGGATCCAGTGTTAGTGCTCACCTTTCAATGACAGTAAGTAAATTGGTTGGATGGTACTTGTCTTTCAACCTTCGTCAAAAAATAAACTTAATGAGTGCAAAATAATCTCTACAGAAACAGTTGACGTTCAAAATACATTGCCGAACCATAACAGTATAAAGAGAACTAAAATCGACAACACAAAAAGAGCCTACCATTCCTCATCTTTATGAGCATCAAAGAAAGCACGTTTCTGAGTAGAAATGTACTCTGATTTATACTCTTGGTACCTAATAACCAAATACACCCATTATTCTTAGACAAAATTCTATCAAATTAACCAGCAAGTGGTCAAAAAAAAATGAATTCGAACTTATTTTACTTTCCAGGATATACCTACGCTCAGCTTCGGCTGGTAAGATATCGTCTTCAAGCTCCTGAATGAATTGTTTATAAGACATCAACCCCTCCCTGAGACAATTATTTTATAGCATAGTATTAATTTATAGTATGGATAACTAAACTGTTAAATTACCAGCAATGAATGGAAAATGACAAACCATTTAATCTGAAAGATTGCTCCCACTGACTTGTTTTCATTATTCAAAACTCCTATAGCTTCATGATGAAAATTTTAACAGCAGAATTTTCATATGAAGGAAACTACATGAAAAGTTGTCACAATGTAGTTTTAAGTGATATTTGGGCCCTGATTTTGAATTAACATGCACCTGATTTCAATTCCCCAAGGTTTTTATCAGTTAAATTGGTACTTTCTAGATACACTAGAAATAATATAGAAGTCACCTAACTGTCCCATTACAAGTCCAGTTGTGTTAACAGTCTTCAAGTGTTTAACTTAGCAGTTCCGGGATTGGTTTTGGAGGTAAACATTGCTAAATACTTTAGTTCTCGAACTTTGACACTGAAGATGGACTCGAACTAGAAGGACAGGGAGCTCATACAACAAGTATTAAAACTTTTCAATTTGTTAAACATTAATTTGGAGAAACATTAGATAGGTAGGAACGATCTTTAAGAATTGTTTTTAATGCAATTTTAAGCTTGCGTGTGCATCCCAAGGAAAATAAAAAAAAAAATGGCAAAGGCAATTGCTCAAATAACATAGCAACAAGCATTACACGACTTTCAACTATTTTGTTCGTTGTCTAATTGCCTTGGCCTTTCTCTCAAACCAACAAAAGAGTACAGCAAAACAGCAACATGTACTTTCATTTAAAATCAAGAGATTGGGCATATAGGAATCTCACCTTTGAGTACTCCCCGTGTTCGATAAATCTGCATAACCACCACAGTTTGATTCAAAGTATGGCCCCAAAATAGAAGAATAAAAAAGTAGACACGCAACACAGGGACATACAATTTTCAGGTTGAAGTTGAGAAGAAAGTAGCGTGAACCATATCAAAGACAACTTTATACAGCCATTACGAAAAGATATAGACATGCTTTCCAATTGTTTTGTTCAAGGTACTAGCCAAACTAGTCATAAATCAAAAAGTTCTAAATGCATTCCAAGACAGGAACCAGCTCTTGAGTTTAAATACCATTTCAAACCAAAAAAACAGAGGAACAAGAAAAATAAACCCCGCAAAAAAGATCTCCAAAGTACTATTGTTAAGGGCTGTACACGTTTTCCTCAAATTTTGGGCTTTATTTCTCGGCCATCACATCTCTGGACCTCACTGGGCTGGAAAGGGAAAATAAGTACGGAGAATAATTTTCCAATACCTATTCAGAATTAATTCCATCACTCTGCAATCTATACAACTAATCATTTTTGTTTGGATCTTTGCTTATTCTAATCTGTATAGCAATATAACTATTTATATATAAACAGGGCAATGATTTACCACTACACCTCCTGTGTTTTGCACTGATTCCATTGACACTTCATGCGTTTCAATTTTTCTTCTCGCACACCCAATGATATCATACTCTCCCTTAATCACTCTTAACTCCTACCATTAAAGAAATTAAGGGGAAAAAATTTCATGTACTAATTATGTCCAGACCCAAAGCCAGAATTCTCAGTGTCATATTTATAGTTGGTCCAAGAAAGAAGAGCAAAGCGAGAGAAACTGAAAAGGAGGTCGCTGGAGTTAGAGAGAGAGAGAGAGATTTTGGAGATGCCATTTGCAATTGCATGAGTCACACCAGGAGACAAAATGCTAGCCCACCCCACCACCTTCCACCACTTCTCCAACACCATCACAACGTTCATCACCTGCCACCCAACCTAGTTGGTTTTTCATGTGGCCGAATGGAGGTTGATAGGTAGGAGCTGAGCTGAGCTTGGACTCAACAAATGTCTTCGAAGCTAGATTTCGATGAAGAATCAGTCTCAAGCCAAAGGATTAGAATCTGGCATGAGAATAGAAAGGGAAATGTGACCTTGGTGGTTGGCAACATCGAGTGATAAGGTGGAAAGCGGAGACACGGTGGAGAGGTGTCAAAGATGGGGCCTTGGGGCCCAATAATTAAGATGATGGCTGGGAATACAAATTGGAGGGATTGGTTGGGGCATGGGGAGAGTTAAGATAAGCTGGAGGAAGCAAGAGTTTAGGATGAAGATGGAGCTCACAAAATGTAGGGTCAAGAGGCCCATGGAGATGGAGGGATTGGGTGTCAGTGTTTTTGCCAACTTGTCTTCCTTCGGTACAAATACGATGGAAGAGACAGAAGAACAAGGGAATGGGCTGGACATTAGTGGAGTCACGTTGTTGGGTTTTAAACAGTTAGTTTGTGGTAAATGAAGCAGCTTGCAGAGATAAAAGAGAGCTTGCTTGTGAGTATTTTGTTTCAGGTGTGGCTACACGTGGCAGCAAATCTGGTTATGCTGCCACCTTGGAGGCTAAGGACCCAACATTTGGACAGGTAACGAATCAAAATTGCCGGGAATTTATGCGTGGACATAATTAGATGGCAAAAAATTGCAACTAGAAGCATGGGAAATGTCAACAGGAAATAAAAAAATTTGATACTGCAAGCAATACAGTCTATAAACAATTTTGAAGACTCGGAGAAGTCAATAATATTGTCCAAAACCAAATAGGTTACACCTGCACTTTTCCCTTAAGCAAAAAACATCCATTATCGAATCCTTCCCATTTCAGGCCCTAACTTTAAACCATGTTCCCAGTATTTGAACATGCTGCACATACCTCATACTTAGGTGACGTTTGTGTGCTAAAATTTTGGGTGGTCAAAATTTTGGGTATGGGAGTTAGTGAAAAAATGAAGATAGTTTGTGACAGTTGGTGAAAAAATGAAAAGAAAGATGATTTGAATGAATTTTTTATATTTATTATAGTGGAAAGAGATGATTTAATGGGGAGAGAGATTATTTTGTAATTATTTAATTAGGCCAAAATTTTGGCAAACGCCACCTAGTTTTTAGATTCTGTAACATAGAGAGCTTTTGCTTTTCAAACACAACAAGCAAATTCGATAGGTATGCAATGATTGTCTAATAGTATCCTATATGCAACAATTACATGATGGAAGAAGGCATAGCAAGTTTACAACACAAAACTCACTTACCAGAAGGTCCATTTGGAAAGGCACCTGCTGAACGATTCATAAACCGACCATGTGATTTTTCATCAGTATACCCTGGCCTTCCTCCCATCCCACGATCATATCCACCAAGATAATCATAGCCAAACCTGAACAATTATAAACATGAGTAAAAATAACCGAACAATTGTTGGGAAAACACTGATCAACCAAAAATAATAATTATAAACCTTATTTATTAAATATTAAGCTCTTCAGATCAATCCCAAATAAATGTTGAGCTCCAATAAGAAGAGGAGAAGTCCAATTTTTCTATAGAGTAATAACATAAACATAAGTACGTGCAAACAGCCAAAATTTATTGAAGTAACACACTCAGACATGAAATAGTTTATCTTTGCCAAATTGAACATAAAGCTAGGGGAGAATATCTTTGCCAGCTTAGAATTTGCAGTATCTCAAAATTTTGTTGTGAAACATTTTACCATCCTTTAACTAAAGGATACATCAATATGAAATAAAATGTAAGTTTGGTAAAATCAAAATTTAAAAATATATATATATATATATATCGACGACAAAGTGACACTAGCCAAACCAAAAAGTCGCAAAGGAAAAACAATGCCCTATCACAAGAAGATTATTTGGAATGGAAGGACAGAAGCAAGAGAGGGGGGCTCAACTGGGGGAAAAAAGGATTTGCTAACTTTCGTGTTGAATCTGTACTAGCTACATATCTATTGTCAGAAAGAACTCTAGGGTAACATTGAAGACAGTTCAACATTCTCAGTAACCTCAGGATGCCAAAAACAAGAGAAGACGCCCAAAAAACACCCAATGTTTGCTGTTCTACTGCAAAAAAAAGGTCAACAGCCAATAAATATTATGAACAGACCACCATGCATGCGCTGATACTCCTATTCCTCCAAAAGCATGAACTTCCGCATTACACCACATTTAACACTTTTTCGGCATAGACATCTGAAAAAACTGCGGGAAGTATGAAGCTGTTCACAAAATCCATGGCCCTTTGTGATATATCATAGCTCCCCCCAGCCAAAGGTAACAACGGGGTAGTTTCATACTATCATGCACAACAGACTACCCGACTCCCCTCCCTAAGGACACTAAACAAATGATATAACACAATTCCGTGGCAAACCACTTCTAACGAGCTCACAAAAGCACACGTCCTTAATCCAACTGTTCAACAAAAACATGGTTCCACAAAAACAGCACACCAGAATCTTTTCTAATCAAATATAGCCCATAGGCAAATGGGCAGCAGTCGAAAGGGCACTCCATCCAACTAAAATGGTATGACAGACGAGTTCATTTCAAAAGCAGAACAAATGCATGATTAAAATTGAAAAGAATCCTCACTCGCAAGCAAAATCACGAAAAAAAATGCATAAATCAATTAAAGAAAACCCAGAACACTAACTGAAGAAGATTACCAAAAAAGAGAAAACACATCTACTCTCTTACCTGTCGTCTGGTCCATAACCCCCGCGGGGGCTCCCTCGCCTCGAGCGCTTGAAAGGCGGAGGTGAGCGGCGAGAAGGGGAGTAGCGACGGTCGCGGTATGGGGGAGGGCTGGGGCTGCGACGGCGCTTGTACTCCCTGTCTCTGTCTCTCGGCGGCGGAGGCGGCGACAGGTTTCGGTCATAGTAATCACGGCGGTTCGGGGGTCGATCCAAGTCCTCTCTCCTCCTGTCCCTCGAGTCTCTCTCCCTCCTACGAGGCGGCGCATTCGATGGCGGCGGAGGAGGAGGAGGAGGAGGAGGCGCCCCTTGTGGGTCGTCGTTGGTGGAGGGCTTTGGGGACTGGTCGATAGAGTCTTGGGGCACGTTCATGTCCTCTGCCATTGATGAAGAATTTCTATGGAGAGGGTTAGCCCTAGAAAACGATTATTTCTGTATCATCGGGGAAAAAAAAATGAAGGGGTAGAAGTGGAATTAACGAGTTGGGTTAGGGTTTTTCGGTGAGCGCAGATCGACAAGCCGTGTAGTGGGAAGTGTCCGCAGAGTGGAGAGACCGAGAGAGTGCGATTCGATTGGGGTCTGTAATTGGCAATGGCTTGTGAGTTGTGTGGTAAAATGTCCATGAAACTCGACCACCCTGTGAGCTTGAAAGTTGAAATTACTGTTACTCATGTGGGTGCACGTGTTCCATAGTGTAGTATCCCTCGGAGAAAGAGAAACAATTTCCAATAAAATTTCAATAAAAACAAACTATTGTCCTCGTTAAACGTATCATAGCTCTGGTTTAATTTTTTTTTTTTTTTTTTATGAATAACCGTCTCATAGCTCTGAAATTATGAACTTTCCACTCATGAACGTATTTAAATCAAAGACCACCGCTTATGGTAAGTTCATGACTTAAATCATGTTTGCAAACTTTAAAAATCTACAAAATTTAAGAAATGTTAGTGAAAATTGAGGAGATTAAATTTTTATTAGATTACGTGAGAAAGTACGTTAAAATATTGTGATTGATGGATTGTATGCTTTTTAAACTAGTGATTGAAGTGTTGAATAATGATTGAAGCTGGTGAAAAAGAGGGGTAAAGGGAAAATTGTGTTTTGAAAATGGTGGGAGGAGAAAAAAATTAGAGACCCAATTTGTATCCCCGCCACCTGACCGAAACCTAGCTTCCCCGTTCATTGATGTGTAGGAAGGTAATTTCCTCCCCAAGTGCACCTCTTGATCTGATAGCCGTTAACTCTCCCACCAACAAATGTCAGTGGTGTTGGCCACTGTTGGGAGGTCATTTACCGTTTTAACCTTGCAACAATGAAGATGAAAAAGCCAGATTTGAGTCCTTGTTGGTTAATTGGAAACAGTGAATTCTAAATAATTCGTGTTTGCAACCTATAACACCAAAAGTTGCCAAAATTTTCAAAGAAATCTAATTTGCAAACACAACTTTAAATTAGGGCGAAAACCGACCAGTCGATTCGGTTTTGGGCTCAAACCGTGGATCGAACCAGCTGGTTCGGTTTTTATAATTTCCCAACCGCTGGTTGTGAAAATCAACCAGGCCGACCAAGCTCGGGGGTCGGCCCAATTCAGTCAGTTGGGCCCAGCAATAGACCCAAAATTTACCTTTTTTAAGCTTAATTCGGTGTCCCAAATTAGTTTTATTTTTTTTAAGCCCAAATCTTTATTTGTTCAGCCCATTCAGTGGCCCAAATTTACCCATTTTTCATATATTTCACGATTTAAGTCTTATAATTCCATTTGTATGCTTCTTTCAGTTTTTGTACCTAATAGGTCCTAATAAATAACAATTAACAACATACTTTAAAAAAATAAGAAAAACAAATGGGCTATTTAACATCCAGCCCTAACAAGTATCAACTACCAAAAAAAAAAACAAGAAAAATAAATGGGCGGTTTAACATCCAGCCCTAACAAGTTACAAGTTTACAATTAACAACCAAACAAATTAAAATTAGAAAAAGTTTCAAATATTCCAACTTCCATTACATTTAATCGTCAACTGGGTACTTCTCGGACGGCCCAAGGATCTCCACTATTGAAAACAAATAGCAAATCAAAGCAAGTTAAGTATACATAAATATAAATTGTGATTAAAATAAATTATAATTGACCAGATAAATTAAAATACCTGCTTATTCTTCATATTTCTCTACATTTTCCACAAGCATCAACAATAGACTCAACAATAGAGTCTTCCCTTATCCAATTTTGTGCACATATGAGGGCCTCCACTGTTCGAGGAGCCAATGAACTCCGATAAAGGTCTAGAACACGTCCTCCGATACTAAAAGCGGACTCAGAAGATACTGTAGAAATTGGGATAGCATAACATCCCGAGCCATGTGAGCAAGAATAGGATACTTAGATGCATTGTACTTCCACCATTGTAAAATATTGAATTCCTCAGTTCTTGCCTCACGACCATCAGTCAAATACTGTTCCACCTCTGATTTGCCATCACCCGTAGATGTAGACTCTTCAAGCCTTTCAAGGATACGAGCCAATTTTAATCAGCGACTTTGATTACCCTCCCCAACCTTATGCGTAGGACGAGAAGCTTGAAGTGTTGGTTCAACAATACCAAACTTATCAGCATACTCCGCACACAACCGATCAAACACATTTTTCATAAAGGCGAACATTACATCCCTTTCTTAGTTGGATAGTTTTGTTTGAACCAAAGCTCTAAAGTAGTCAGCTTATACCTTGGATCAAGCACCACAGCAATAAACAACAACATATTCATTTTGGAAGAGATCCCCTAATACTTATCATATTTTTTCTTCATACTCGTTGCCATATTTTTCAAAATATGATTACCACTTTCACACAAGTCACAAATATTCTCCTGATAATACAAATCTCTTGAAAGTAGATATTTGCAATCACATATGAAGATCCTAAAAACTGTATAGTAGCCTCCAAAAACTGAACAAATATCCTAACTTGCCCCCAATCCAACAACTCTGGACGTCCCAAACGCAGTGACTCATTAACACCTTCAGTAAAGTAGCTCCTGTATTGAGGATCCTTATTATGGAGCCGGTTAAGACCTTTTCATATTTTCCAGCTTTCTCCAACATTATATAAGTAGAATTTCATCTTGTGGCAACATCAAGACACAACATAGCCTTACATTCTATGTTATCTTTTTCAGCACATCTCTTAAACCTATCCATCCTAGTTGGAGAAAATCTCACATACCTTACTGCATTACGCACCGTTATGATAGACTTATCATATTCTTTCAATCCCTTATTCACTACAAGGTTCAAAATATGGGCACAACACCTCATATGAAGAAATTGTCCATCAAGGGCGATGTTGGGTTTCAAGCGTCTTTTCAAAAATTAAAGTGCAACATTATTTGAAGAGGCATTATCAACCGTAACAGTAAAAATGCTATTAGCAATACCTCACTCAAGAAGACATGCGTCAATATTCATCCCAAGTGTATATCCTTTATGATTAGCAACCAAACAAAAGTTGATAATTCTCTTATGCAATTTCCAATCATCATCAATGAAGTGTGCAGTGAGACACATATAATTCAAGTTCTGATTAGAAGTCCAAGTGTCGGTAGTAAGACAAACTCTACTAGAAAAATGACTTCAAAGATTTTTTTCAACTTTGCTTTCTCTATATTGTAAATCTTGAAATAATCCCTAGCAACCGTTATATGAGATGACATCTAAAATCGAGGTTCAAACTTCTTCAAAAGCCTCCTAAACCAACGACCCTCAACAACTCTAAATGGGTGTTCATCACCAATAACAAACTCGGCAATTGCTTGTCGAAGGTCCTCAGCATTATACCTATGCATGATCATAGAACTAAAACTATTCACCTCCCCCTCAGGTTTATTATTAAAGCTCAATGTGGGCAGATTTTTATCAGCCACTCCAAACCGATAAGGGTATTTTTTACACTGATTCTCCAAGTGGGTTATTATCGATGAAGTCCATTTCTCTTAGAATGATAATAATATTGTCTCCCTACAATAGTTACACGCAGCTTTAGGTGAATGAGCAGGCAAATCCTCAACCTTTGAAAAATGTTCTCGTACTAATGAAGAATCTCTAGACTCTTTCCTTTTAGTAAAAGGTCAACTAAGGGCAGCATTAATACTAGGGTTATCATCATCAAGATCAATATGCACCTACATCCAACTCATCTTTAATATCAATCACAGTCTTGGGAGTCCCATCATCAGGGGTACTTGTTGGAGTTTTTTCCATCTAGAAGACCACATTAAAAAAAAAAAAAAAACACAAATTAACAAACTATCCAACAACATAAACTCAACATAAAATTATCAAACAATCCAACAACATTAAATCAACAAATCATCCAACAAACCTAACCCTAAATTCATCAAAATCTAACATCAAATCAGTCTTGACCTCCGATTTCTACAGAACCAACAGAATCCTAACTTTCAATCTCTAAAATAAACTAACAGTAACTTAGTAAAATAGAAAATATGAAATACTAACTTGATTTGATTCTCTTTAGTAGCAACACCCAAGCAACCTGAGGAAAATTTACAGCAACACTAAAGTCAATTTACAGCAATAAAAGCAATCTGTTAATAAAAGCAGTCAATTTATAACAAAGCAATCTGATAATTTCCAGCAATAAAAACAATATGTTAACTTCCTAGTTCCTACTACATAAAAAATTACAACAACTAAACAAATCAAATCAGGTTGATTTGTTGTAAATTACAGCAATTTGTTACTAGTGGCCTAAGTAATTTACAGCAACTAAGAAATAAAACAGCAACAACAACTCAAAAACGGATAAACCTAAATCAACTAAGAAATTATACAACCTAAACAAATAAAAAACAAACCTTAAAAATAGATATGCTCTCAACCAGAATCAACCTAACCAAATCATGAATTAAATCTTTAATCTTACCATCACAGCATGACCAAATCATGAATTAAAATCAAAATCAATTAAAGAGAGAGAGAGATAGGGTGAGACGATGTCGACAGGGGTGAGTTGCAGTGGGGGCGGCGGCTAGGGTTTTGAGAAAGGTGTGGATTGGTGGACTCGAAAGGGGGGCGTCGGGGGAAAAAATGTAAAAGAATCCTAAATCTAATAAGTGAATAATGTAAAAGGGAGTAGGAAGAGGGTGGGAGACAACGTTGTCTCCCCCCCCCACCCCCCCTCCCACTTAATATATATAAAAAAAAAAAAAAAAATTGGCGAAGTCCCAAATTACCCCTCGGTTAGGTTCTGCCCACGGTTCCCAGAACCGTCAGTTCCGAAGTCCCAAATTACGCCTCGATTCAATTTTGCCCACGGTTCCCAGAACCATGGGCCAAACCGACCCAGTCGGTTTTGGGCTAGTTTGGGTCGGCCCAGTCAGTTTCAACCTGAATTTGTTCAACCCTGCTTTAAATAATACTTAAGTTGTGGGGTGAGTATACGTGTCCATAATTTATTGTTGCATTCCATGTTCAAACATTACATTTCTCAACTAGGTTAGTTCTTTTTGAGTTTGATGCACAACATCAAATGTAATAGATCTTCCTCATTACCTAAAAAAAAAATGTTTAATCCCCCCACTTGAAAAGGATGGCTTATATCATTCCTTGCAACTTAAGATAGTTTTATTTGATTATTGTGGATTAGTTAGTTATAACTCTTATTAATATTGTCCATAATATTTTTTTTCTCTATTACCATCACTCTAGAAAATTTTGCACACAAAAAAGAGTGTTGTACAAAATTATTTTCTATACTTTTGGACTTAGGTTATCATCCGATGAGATGATAATTATTAGGTGAACTATACAATATAAAATGGGGTAATTTCATTGTTTGCTCCTTATTTATGGGCCATTTTCAAACTCGCTCTCCCTAACTATGAAAGTGACGATTTACGTCCCTCCAACTTTCAAAAATCATTAACGTATGCCCTGCGTCCAAATCAGTTGTTAAGTCAGATGAAAACACATTTAAAATGACTGAAATGCTCCTCCAAGATAATTTTTAAAAAAAATAATAATATTCGAGAAATATTTTAAAAAATATTAGATTACTAAATAAAGTTTCAATAGTTTTTTTAAAAAATATTACCTTTTTTAAATATTATTTTTTAATTTTTCATTTAATTTTTTAATTTTATCTTGGAAGGGCATTCCAATTAATTTTACATATGTTTTTATCTGACTTAACGGCTGATTTGGACAAGTGGTGTACATTGATGATTTTCAAAGTTAGAGGACATAAATTGTCGTTTTCATAATTAGTGGGGCAAGCTTGAAATTGACCAATAGTTAAATGGAGAACTACGATATTATCCCATAAAAAATTATTAAAATTTTCCAAATCCTATTAATAAATAATAAAATATATGGTGGAAAATAGGGTTTCAATGTTTGGGTAAGCTTGGGTCATTCTTGCATTAGCAATGGAAGCTGACCTTTGGGTTTTGTTAAGGGCTCTCAAATTTCCAATGGAATAGGGTACGAAAAATTATATTTTATTATTAAACGGCCATAATTAGTGATCAATTCCTAAACTGTTGCTTGTTTAGGGTTAATCTTATGAGTTATAAAATGAAAATTGAGATGGATAAAAAAAAGTGATAAGTTTAATGTTAAGTCTTTACAAATGAAGAGACCCCTGCAGCACAAAAAAGCGAAGTTTAAGGGCGAAGATTATTAACAGTGAGGTGATTTGGGAGGATAAAAGGTAATAATTTTAAAAGAATGAATAAATAGGCTTTGCATGCAAATACATTATTTTTTTATATTATCTCCATAATTATTGATTTCAAACACTTTGTATCATCTGTTAAAATTTTTAGTTAATTTAAATAAAAATAATTTTTTGATGTACAAAATGACAATTTTATCCTATAAATTTTTTTTATTAACAAATATTTTATGAGGATAAAATTATAATTTTTGAGGTCAAGAAATAAATTTTCATTTAAATTGACAAAAAATTTTAACTAAAGTGTCTAAAATCAATAATTTGTGGTACAATATGAAAAAATATATATTAAGGTGTAAATTATCAAAACTCTCATAATTGGAGTGTGCAAATTATATTTAATCCATAAATAAATATATTTTTTTTTTTTTTTCGTTTTTATTTTATTTTTATATATATTAAAGAAAATATGCGGTTCCTCGATAAACATACAAATAAAAATCGTACAGTTACATTTGGAAAAAAAAAAAAAAAATTGTGCAGTTACCAGAGCAATAAGATCCGGGCGGTTGGTTCGGTTAGCTAAAAATATGTGGCCAACTGTATTCTACAACCTGAGGCCCAAGCTCTAAAAATTCAGTCAAGTTTCGTTAGCCCATGGAGAGCCCAAAAAATTGAAGTAATCATCAGAGAGAGACGTAGAGAGATCCAACCGCAACGAGTTCATAGAGCCCACAGTCATCACCTCCATTTCCTCCGACTCCACGGCTGCCACATTCTTGTACTCCTGGATTCCTAACCCCTTTGCTCAACCTCTGGTACCTCTTCTCTCTCTATGGTTGTCAAATTTGCTTTCTTTGTTGGTTTAATTAGGTATATTTTGTTTTTCCTTCGTTATGCTTTTGGTAATTGCTGCTCTTACTTCGCATGTTACTGTTATTGTTTGATAGTCTGGAATCAATATCTGTATATCTTGTCTTTTATGTTTGTCTGATTAATTCGGGAAAGATCTACTCGTAGTTGTTTATTAAATAATGGGGATTACACTAAATATGCCTGTTGTTTTTCTTTTGTAAGCGACTAATTATTTCTGTTTGATTAAGAAGAACATGATTCTTTGTTTTCTCTCTTAGTGCTTCTAATTGACGAATTGCCGTTCATTAGTTTTGTATACATGTTTCTCGCTAAAAACAATTGATAATGTTAATTTCAGGAAAATCGGTATTGTTTTTTTTTTTTGCATATTGCCTCTTGTCATTGCATTGGGAATTGCTTTATCTCACTAGAGGTAGAACAATTAATGCGATAGTTGAAACCTCCAGGCATTAAGCAGGAGTTTTTGAAATGGGAAATGCAAATGAAGCTGGACGATTACACAGGAAATCTCTGACATTGATTTATTTTTTTGGTGTTTGTTCTCTAAACGGTTTTTGGTAATTGTTTCCTGCTAGTTGTATACTGTTAGTTATTGTGATTGCTTGGTATGGGCCACTTTTTCCACAATGTTCTTCCCTCAATCGTATATGCAAATTTAGAAAAGTAACGTGATGTGGAATTTTAACAGCTAAATTTAGTAGGGGAGACTCAGCAACACAGAGGAAACAATGTTCGCAGTGGAGAGAGTAATTCGAAGGATCCACACAGCTGTAGATGCTCCACGCCTCACTAAAATTCACTCTTCATGCTCCGAAGCGTGTAAGCTCCTCGGTGTCTTCTTTTTCTCAGTGCTCCTTTTTTCCCAATTCCATATCGTGGGTTAGCTGTATTTGCGATATTGCTTTAACCCTGTTTCTATTTACACATTTGTTGTTTGAATTTTCTTATATATACCTTTGGTTTCTGCTTATGGAATTTTGTGGTTTGTCAAGTAGATGATGTTTGCTTGGATTGTTTATAGGTTTACCATTTCTTCAATCCACGCGGGAGTTTTAAAACTTAAAAGCTAGAAAGGTGCTTTGGAGGTATTGTAACTGCCTTTGGAAGCAAAACTTGAAATGAATTCTAATGCATGTTTATGCTTTTGTTTTTTAAAGCAATCTACAAGAAATTTAGGGGGTGTTTGTTTGCCAAAATTTTGAGGAATATTCTCGAAATTTTGAGAATCTTTATTTTATTGAGATTTATTGGGGTTTGTGAAAAGTGAAGTGTGTATGTGTAAAAGTTAAAAATTTTGGAGTGTGTTTGTTTTGTTGAAAATGTTGGTGCCCCAAAATATTGGGGAAACAAACACCCCCTTAATCATGTCAAACAAACTCTAGTAATGATTTGTGACTGTCGTTTCTTGTGGCTGAAACAGATTAGGGTTTCTGTTTGCAAAAATATATGTAGTCAGTTCAATGGTTACACCAAATTCTGCTGTATGTTGGCTATTATGCCAATTCATGTTGCTAAAACTGTTGTGAGGTCTTCGAGGTTAGCCCTAGTTCATAATCATTTCAGTGGATGTTTTTATTTGCCGTGGATGGTTACTAGCAGTGATAACAATGTCGTCATTGAGCTGAAGCTAGAAATAGGCAGTCAGTGAGAAACCTTTTGAAGGCTGAGGGATTTTCATTTTAATGTTTTACAATTTTAATTGGAGATCTGCTTCAATGCTAGGTTTCAGTCACTTGATTTATGACTGGATAGTTCCTTTTCAGCTCTACATGTTATTAAATGTTCTGGGGAATTCGATTTTCTGAACCTTTCATTTCAGGTAGAGGTCGAATTTGCTGATGGTAGTGTGTTTAATTTGTCAGCCGAATTTCTTAGAGTACAGAGCCCAGCTGTTGACGCCAAGGTCAGGTCCATTGGGGGTGAAAAGGTGATTGTTAGGAACGTTAATCTCTATACTTTTTAAGAGATTTGTTTTTCCTCAACTTATCTGAAAAAATAAAATGGGAAATTTTGTTGCTCTGATGACCTTTCTTGTGTTGGTGCATTTGTCCTTAAACCCAAGCTAGTTGTTATCTGGGTTAAACTACAATAGGACAGCATCCCCTTAGACATGTGATTTTCATCCATTTTGCCTGTAAAGATATAATTTTGCTTCATCTAGGTTATTCAAAAGGTTAAGGGTCCTTATCCAAGTTTAAACAAATGAATACCGAGTTAAATTATTTTTTATTAAAATATATAGTTGCCTTATTTTTGTCCTTGCATAACTCTGTTTTCCACTATTCAAATCAAGTACAAAAGCAAGTCATTTAGCCCCACTAACTCAAACCAAAATTAGAAGATATCCATTTTTATTTTTATTTTTTGTATAGTTTTTGAATGATTTAGATCTATTCTTAATCTCACCAACATATGTGAATTGGACTAAGCCCTGTCAAAATCAATGCAGTGGCATCGTCATCTTTTGAATAATTTGGTTGATGGAGTAGTTGTGAAAATGTGGACTTAAACGCATATCCTGCAGAAACAAAGCTCCTTTCGCTTATGGAAAGGACCACAAACTAGAAGCTCATCTTATAAGTTGACAAGCAAAATATATGTTCCTGTACTTCTGGAGATTAGATTGTATATCTGAGATGCACCAACGCATGGTAATTTGCTTTTTGTTGGCACAGATCTTTCACCACCGAAATTTGGAGAGCTCCCAAATGAGCTGCCTACCGCATTTTATGTGTCATCTCATCTCTAAATACTACTTTACCTGAACCAGGTAATATCGGGAAGGCGGCATGTGGGAATTATGTCTGCAGAACCTGTAGGCAACTATGGGGTAAGGTACTTAAAGCTCTGATTGAGTTTGAGCATCACTATATAGACTTTTTCTTGGAACTTTTCTCCAGAAACAACTGTTAATAGCGATGATGTGTCCAGTGATCATTGGTTGGATGTGGCTGGATGTTTCAGGATAGTCTTTGATGATTTGCATAAAACTGGTATATATCCATGGAACTACTTCTATCAACTTGGAAGTAACAAATTCACCCTTTTGAGAAATTATATCAAGACATTGAAGAAGCATGGACTTAGCCGGGATCCACCCAGAAGAAAATAGTGGACTTATGTCACAGTGTCTCATCTGGTACTTCAAATGATGCCTCATCCGGATCACGATTTGATTGAACTTCTTCTTTTAACCAGGAAGACTTCCCTGATCCAATCAAGCTGGAAAGTGTAGTGTCAAAGGATATTTGTGGAGAAGATTTCACTGAGTTGTTCTTCAATCAGAAATGAAGTTAATTGCTTGAGATTTTAAATAGAATTCTGCACAAGTCAGTAAATTGTCTGAAGTGTGAACCGGTTGGCTTTACTTCTGAAACTCAACTGACCTGATTCACATGGCAATCGCGGGAAATTAGACTTACTTTACGACCTGTCGTTGTTGGTTTTTCTTTTGTTTTTCCTCCTTAAAAAAACCGTTGGATACTGAGACCTATAAAGTTATGTTTCGTCTTTTACTTTTTGATAAATAACAAAAGTACTTTTAAGGTGGTTTTTGTAAACTAGAATTTCTGAGAGTTGCCAAAATTTTGGTTTAGGAGAGAGTTTGTGAAAAAATTGGAGGGAGAGATAATTTGAGTGAATTTTTTATATTTATTGTAATAATAAGGGATGATTTAATTAAAAAAAAGATTAATTTTCTGACCAAGAATATCCCTCTCAACAACTTTTTAACGAAGAAGAGAATGTAAACATGTTATGCATAAAATTATTTGGGGAAGGGAAAATGAAGAAACTGTTGCATATTGAATCCCAAACAGAGCTGCTTGAAAACAGTGTTTTCCAAGAAAAAATCCGAAGGCAAAAGAAAAAACTTGTTTCCGAAGAAGGGAAGAAGGATAAAGAATAGAGAAAAAAAGAAAAAAAAAAACATAAGGATAAAGCTGTTGCCCGAATCGTGCTACAAGAAGGTTGAGTAACACGTGATACGAGACGAAACGGCACAAAAACAGTTGTGTAAGCGAAATAATCAAATGCCTAAACGGTTTTCTTTTTCATTTCCGCTCTCAAGCCGATACGATTTAGTACACGCATTCCGATTGTGTAAACCTCCAAACTTCGCTCGCCACCGAGGAAACTAACACCAATTTCGCAGTTCGCATCCCCCCCGAAAATCGTTGTAGTCCGATCCTTTTCCGGACTGATTCGGTCCCATGCTTGTTTTCGGTACCCGTCGTTTTGTTTCCGAGCTCCGGGTCCATTGTCTCGGATGAGGATTACAATAATTCGGCACTTGACCTCCTATACCGGAATTCGGAAATTTTCCCAGTAAGATTTTGACAATTACTTTAATTTAGTTTAGATGAATCGGTCGGAGATTTCTTTTTCTCAGCTTGAATAATTGGCTCAGTCCAACCAGTAAAACAATTTACTTTTCACGCCTTGTTTGGTTGAAGAGAAAATGTGGGGAAAAAGGAAAGAAGTAAATGTTCTGGTTCTTGTTACTTTGGACTATCTAAAACTAGGACCCCACTAGGTTGTGCTTAAGAGAACATTTGGTCTGCCTTACTATTTTCTTATCATTTTAGTTTCATTAATTTCTTCTCTTTCTTCGTTTTAACTTTTATTTTTTTTTATTTTGTGTTGTACATTTGGCCTGCTTCTCTGGTTAAAGTACTTTATTATGTAGTGTTATTGGTGTTGCCGTTGAGATGAGCTGAATTTTCTTGTTTCCATTACTAATAAAGTAATGTAAGAAGTTTGTTATGATTTTTATGTCTGATTTGTTACCTTCTTTTATGCTTAAGCATAAGGAGTAAACATATAGATTTCATAAATTTGTATTTGTCACGCCCCGTGCCAGGATTGACCCCTAGGCTCACCTATAGTAATGGTATGCACACAAGTAGAGATTACGGCATATTATAGCTCTATATATTATACATAAAATTTGTATTAAACAGGTGAAACAAACAAGGGAGGGGCGTTATAGTATTCCTGGTGGACCTTTTTCTGAGTCAGCTTCGTGTGATTAAACCAAATGGGGAAAAGGTTTCGAAGAAAGTAAAATTTTTAATCTTAGAACTTAAAACAAAGAATAAAAATCCAAGATTTATGGTTTGTTTGTGACCTGAGAAAGCAAGAGCCTCCACTCATTTGGGCCTAATAATATGGCTATATATATATATATATTTGTGCTTTTTCATCAGTGTATATAAGCCATTGTTACTATGTCTCTAAGGAAAACAAAGAGTCCATTCTTATCATTTTTCTTCTAAACGAGTTTTGTGTATTCCAGATGCATCTTGAATTCCATTATATAAGGAACAATTTCATTAGATAGGAAGTTTTCCGACATCTATTGTGTCTGCAACAAATTAAGAAGCTTTAAGCCTAATAACTGGCCTTGTTTGGTGGAATTGCGGTAATTTATTCACCTTTATAACCTTGAGTACAATACCTTCATGTGAAAAGATGCTGCTTTGTCTATCCTTTATGGTGGTGGTCATGAATCCTTGACAATCATCGAGTGTGTGGCAGTGTGGCTTTCTTGTTGTTCTACCAGTTTTTGGCAAGAATTCTACATATATTACCTAGAACTGATTGTATCCTGCATTGATGTTTCTTAGGCTCTTCCGACCTTTTCAACTGCCTCTTGGTATAATGTCTAACCTCTCTGCCATTTTAGTTCAACTTGATGCATGAAGCTTGGATCTGCTTGGGATGATTATGTTTTGAGACTTAATTTTTGGTTCCTTTGCGGACTTGGATTTCTTGACTTCCATGGCACATTTTTAATCAATATGTTGTTTGTTTTGCTTTTACAAGGAAAGGAAGTTTTGCCATTGTAGATAGCTGCTGAAAAATCTTCTGTTTAGTTCGTTTCATTTTTTGTTTGCGGGGTGGTGGGGATTGGAGAAACTATTGCTTACCGTTTTGATGTTGAAGTTTGTTAAGCCATCAGTATAATGGCAACTCATGTCACTGAAGCATGAGTGCCTGTAGTCCTGCTTAACATTGATGTCTCATTTGCTACTCTTGATGCTAGACCACGGGAAATTGAGATGTCTTGATCCAATTATGAAGAAACATGTGAACATGCTTGACAGGAGAATGTGATTGATAAACAAGATGGAGCAAGGTTTCTATGCAATTTTTTTATTTTATTGAAATATGCCTTTTGGGCCAAGCGAATCAGGATTTTGGTCTGCTAGACTAGTAGTGGATCACAGGGAACGTGGTTTGGAGCTATGATGATTTAGCAGTTGCAATATATTACTGGGATTGGTGACCAACCTAGTGTCATGTTGTTGAGTGAGTCATCTATAGAAGAATGTTGTCGAAGAGTTGCTGCAGACTGGATTGCAAGGTTTAGTAACTGAAACAAAACACTTCTAACAAAGTAAATATGAGATCCGGCAATGGGTTTACATGAAGCCAAAATGCTGCCTTTGAGGACAAAAATGCCTGTACCTTTAAGATTATCATATAGAACCCATTTATAATCCTGGCCTGCCAGAGATTCAAAAGGTTATAGCATAAACTACGTATGCCCATTGCCCATCTGAGTAGGAGAGTGAGCTTCACATGGTAAAATCCCAATTTTTTTTTATACCTCAGAAGATCCTAATTGATTCTGTTTGAGTGACCTCACAATATCATATGAAAAACTTTCCTGCGACAGTGTTATATTGGTGGAAGTATTCACCAACTCAAGCCAAAACACATTGAAGATCTGCAATTTCTATTTCTTGTCTGTTCTTTGTGTTGGTTTATTGTAGAAATCAAAAGATGTTGTGCATTACCTTGGGAAAGATATATTGATGTGTACTGAAGGAGTTTAGATGGTGCTTTTAGTTAGTCATTTTCATGATCTTTAGAGTTCCAACTCAGTTTATTCTGTAAGAATTCAAGATTATTAGTGAATTTCACACACACAATCTTGTCATACTAACATAGACCATTTCTTTTGAATGTCCAGAACAAATGATGTAGAGAAACAATAATCTCATAAAAGTTTAGCCCCGCAATGGCATTGTGGTCCACTGTCTGGTTTGGACTCATTCTCTTTTATGGTCTCCTCTCATTAATATAACAACAAACTCGTCTCTTAAACACCTTTGCAAATATATTGACTCCACTATCTGTGTTGAGTCGATAAATATACATCTAAGTGTTCTCATGTTCTGATTGAATAGGATTTTTATTTTGATGCCTTTCTGTGACTTCAAAACAGGCAATTAACAGCTGAAGATGGAAACTTAACAGTCGTTTGATGCATCCCTAGCCATGCAACACAGGGACAATCAAGTATGCAATATATTTTTTTGCATTTCTTTTCCAGCTTGACTTTTCTATTCTGGAACTTTTAGTATGAAACCCAATTGTTTGTCCTTGTATGATTATGTTTCATATACAGATGTGCATGAATGTATATTCCCATTGTTACATACTTGGTGCTTTGTGTTCCAAATGTTGACTATGCTTATCTCTTACTAGGGTTTGGCACCTCCCCGAGCTTCTGATCCTGGTTGGGCCCATGGAATTATGGTAAATGGGGGTCGCCAAAAGATTAAATGCAAATACTGTCACAAAATTATATATGGCGGAATGTGCTTCTTCATCAGTGTATATAAGCCGGGGAAAGAGGGATTGTTACTATGTCTCCATGTAAGGAAAACAAAGAGTCCATTCTTATCATTTTTCTTGCTAACATCTGGGATTTAAAGTTTTTTTGAAAGTATTCCAGCGATGCATCTTGGATTCCATTATATAAGGAGGATTCATTAGATAGGAAGTTTTCCGACATCTATTGTGTCTGCAACAAATTAAGAAGCTTTAAGCCTAATAACTGGCCTTGTTTGGTGGAATTGCGGTAATTTATTCACCTTTATAACCTTGAGTACAATACCTTCATGTGAAAAGATGCTGCTTTGTCTATCCTTTATGGTGGTGGTCATGAATCCTTGACAATCATCGAGTGTGTGGCAGTGTGGCTTTCTTGTTGTTCTACCAGTTTTTGGCAAGAATTCTACATATATTACCTAGAACTGATTGTATCCTGCATTGATGTTTCTTAGGCTCTTCCGACCTTTTCAACTGCCTCTTGGTATAATGTCTAACCTCTCTGCCATTTTAGTTCAACTTGATGCATGAAGCTTGGATCTGCTTGGGATGATTATGTTTTGAGACTTAATTTTTGGTTCCTTTGCGGACTTGGATTTCTTGACTTCCATGGCACATTTTTAATCAATATGTTGTTTGTTTTGCTTTTACAAGGAAAGGAAGTTTTGCCATTGTAGATAGCTGCTGAAAAATCTTCTGTTTAGTTCGTTTCATTTTTTGTTTGCGGGGTGGTGGGGATTGGAGAAACTATTGCTTACCGTTTTGATGTTGAAGTTTGTTAAGCCATCAGTATAATGGCAACTCATGTCACTGAAGCATGAGTGCCTGTAGTCCTGCTTAACATTGATGTCTCATTTGCTACTCTTGATGCTAGACCACGGGAAATTGAGATGTCTTGATCCAATTATGAAGAAACATGTGAACATGCTTGACAGGAGAATGTGATTGATAAACAAGATGGAGCAAGGTTTCTATGCAATTTTTTTATTTTATTGAAATATGCCTTTTGGGCCAAGCGAATCAGGATTTTGGTCTGCTAGACTAGTAGTGGATCACAGGGAACGTGGTTTGGAGCTATGATGATTTAGCAGTTGCAATATATTACTGGGATTGGTGACCAACCTAGTGTCATGTTGTTGAGTGAGTCATCTATAGAAGAATGTTGTCGAAGAGTTGCTGCAGACTGGATTGCAAGGTTTAGTAACTGAAACAAAACACTTCTAACAAAGTAAATATGAGATCCGGCAATGGGTTTACATGAAGCCAAAATGCTGCCTTTGAGGACAAAAATGCCTGTACCTTTAAGATTATCATATAGAACCCATTTATAATCCTGGCCTGCCAGAGATTCAAAAGGTTATAGCATAAACTACGTATGCCCATTGCCCATCTGAGTAGGAGAGTGAGCTTCACATGGTAAAATCCCAATTTTTTTTTTATACCTCAGAAGATCCTAATTGATTCTGTTTGAGTGACCTCACAATATCATATGAAAAACTTTCCTGCGACAGTGTTATATTGGTGGAAGTATTCACCAACTCAAGCCAAAACACATTGAAGATCTGCAATTTCTATTTCTTGTCTGTTCTTTGTGTTGGTTTATTGTAGAAATCAAAAGATGTTGTGCATTACCTTGGGAAAGATATATTGATGTGTACTGAAGGAGTTTAGATGGTGCTTTTAGTTAGTCATTTTCATGATCTTTAGAGTTCCAACTCAGTTTATTCTGTAAGAATTCAAGATTATTAGTGAATTTCACACACACAATCTTGTCATACTAACATAGACCATTTCTTTTGAATGTCCAGAACAAATGATGTAGAGAAACAATAATCTCATAAAAGTTTAGCCCCGCAATGGCATTGTGGTCCACTGTCTGGTTTGGACTCATTCTCTTTTATGGTCTCCTCTCATTAATATAACAACAAACTCGTCTCTTAAACACCTTTGCAAATATATTGACTCCACTATCTGTGTTGAGTCGATAAATATACATCTAAGTGTTCTCATGTTCTGATTGAATAGGATTTTTATTTTGATGCCTTTCTGTGACTTCAAAACAGGCAATTAACAGCTGAAGATGGAAACTTAACAGTCGTTTGATGCATCCCTAGCCATGCAACACAGGGACAATCAAGTATGCAATATATTTTTTTGCATTTCTTTTCCAGCTTGACTTTTCTATTCTGGAACTTTTAGTATGAAACCCAATTGTTTGTCCTTGTATGATTATGTTTCATATACAGATGTGCATGAATGTATATTCCCATTGTTACATACTTGGTGCTTTGTGTTCCAAATGTTGACTATGCTTATCTCTTACTAGGGTTTGGCACCTCCCCGAGCTTCTGATCCTGGTTGGGCCCATGGAATTATGGTAAATGGGGGTCGCCAAAAGATTAAATGCAAATACTGTCACAAAATTATGCTTGGTGGCGGAATTTCTAGACTGAAGCAACATTTAGCCGGGGAAAGAGGGAATGTAGCTCCATGTGAGGAAGTGCCTGAAGAGGTTAAAGTGCAGATGCAACAACATCTGGGATTTAAAGTTTTGGAAAGATTAAAGCGGCAAAAAGGATTGAAAAGTAGCAAGGATTCGATGTCATATAGTCAGGGTAGGGAAGAAGGAGATGAGGATGATGTTGTACAGATTAAGAACATGGTTTCTGCCCGAGAAACTAGTAGAAGGGGAAAAGAGGTTGTGCAAAGAATCTCCAATCGCTCTAAGAGACACAGGAAGCAATATTTTTCAACTGTTGCACCTGTTGTTGCTCAACCAATACACACGAGTTTTGCTTCGCAGGAGAGTATGGATCAAGCTGACATGGCTGTTGCAAGATTTTTATATGAAGCTGGCATACAATTTAGTTCTGCCAATTCACAGTACTTTCAAGACATGGCTGACGCGATTGCTACTGTAGGCCCTGGTTATAAGATGCCTTCTTATTATTCTTTGAGGGGTAAATTGCTGAACAGGAGTGTTCAAGATGCGGGTGAATATGTTGAAGAACTTAGAAAGTCTTGGGAAGTGACTGGGTGCTCGGTAATGGTCGATAGGTGGATGGATGGAACTGGTCGCTCAGTGATAAACTTCTTTGTTTATTGTCCAAAGGGTACTGTGTTCCTAAAATCTGTAGATGCATCAGACATCACATCCCCTGAGGCACTTCTAAGTTTGTTTGATAGTGTTGTTCAAGAAGTTGGGCAAAAGAATATAGTCAATTTTCTGACAGATACTTCACCTGGTTATAAAGCTGCTGGAAAACTTTTAATGGAGAAATACAAAACATTTTTCTGCACTGCCTGTGGGGCACACTGTATTGACTTGATGCTTGAGGACATTGGAAAAATGGATATAATGAAGGAGGTTTTGGCAAAGGCTAAACAGATAACTCAGTTTATATATAACAATGCTTGGGTTCTCAATTTATTGAGGAAGAAAACAAGTGGAAGAGATATAATCCAACTCTCAACCACCAGGTTTGCTTCCATCTTTTTGACACTACAGAGCATTGTATCTCTGAAGGACCATCTCCATCAGATGTTCACTGGAGCTGCTTGGATGAACTCAAATTTCTCCAAGCAAAGGGCAGGACTTGAGGTGGCAGAGATTATTGTGGACCCGCTGTTCTGGTCAATGTCTGACCAAACTCTGAAGGTGACAAAGCCCTTACTTACAGTTTTACAGCTTATGGAGTCTGGAGAGAAGCCATCCGTTGGATACATATATGATGCAATGGAAAGAGCAAAGCAAAGCATCGTTGCTGCATTTAACAAGAAGGAATCCAGTTACTTACCATATTTCGAGGTTATTGATCGTGTTTGGCAGGAGGAATTTCATAGCCCAATACATGCGGCTGCATCCTACCTGAACCCTTCCATATTTTATAACCGCAATTTGTCCTCAAACAAGATCTTCCAGAAAGGCTTGCTTGATTGCATTGAAATGTTAGAGCCTGATTTGACAGCTCAGGTTATGATTACGAGCAACGTAAATTTCTATGAGGAAGCTGTAGGGGATTTTGGTCGACCTGTGGCATTACGTGGTCGAGAGTCATTGGCCCCAGGTTACCATCTTATCATCTTGCAGTTTCTTGTTTATAGTTCTCTATTCTCTGTAGTTGGGTAATAGACAGCTGTCTATATTGCAGCTACTTGGTGGTCATTGTATGCAGCTGATTACCCAGATTTACAACGCTTAGCTGTCAGGATATTAAGCCAAACTTGCAGTATCACACGATGCGAGAGGAGTTGGTGTATGTTTGAACGTATCCATTCTAAGAAAAGGAACCGGTTGGAGCATCAAAGGTTGAATGATCTCATATTTGTTCATTATAACTTGCGTCTTCAAGAGAGGTAATTTCTCCATCCTCCATAATTTTTTCTTTGCAAGTAAATTTGTAATACCATAGGGCTGGAATCACTTGTGAATTATGGATAGTTCATTGGTTCTGTTTAATCTTTTAAGTCAGGGAATGAATCTACCATTTGCTGGCAGTAAATACGTATTTTCTGGATAAACCAGGCTCATCAAACAGAGTAATTTGCAGCTACTTGGCCTTCAATAGCTGAATTTCTTTCATTTACCTTGGTCTCCTATGCTTTTTGAAGTTTGTGGAGTGCTGAGTATAGATCACTGAGAGGAGGTTTTGGAATCAGCTTACCTTGGAAGACAATCTGGCACTTCCTAGTGTATTTCTTCTTACACTTCTTCTCGTGCTTACTGTCATCTCCTTAAAAAAGAATCCTTCCATGTTGAATTTCTAAGATCAAATAGAGAGGAGATCAGATCAAAGGGCTCAAGTGGCACTACCTCCCCCTCCTTAAAAGGGAGGAGGGCATATTAATATGTTAAGGACCCATTTATAATCCTTTAGAACTCCTACGGGACCTCATTCTCATGGGAAGGAGCTATGAAAAAATCAGCCATCTTTAGAACTCTCACAGCACTTCATTAACCCACTAACAAAATATACACGCTCTTATAAAGGGGCAGCAGGGCTTATGGTATGTCTTCTTCTGGGTGGCAAATAATACCTATTAATAGCACTCTCTTCCTCTATTCATCAACAACCTGTCCCCCCCTCCCCTCTTCTGGAAATGGTAAATTAAATAAAACAGAAAAAGTTAACCAAACATATGGAATATCTGATAAACATGATAAACAGATACTATTGTTTTCTCATTTTATACTACGTGCATTTTGTCTTCTGTATTAATTCTCCCATCCTGATGCGACACTTTCCATTTATTTTCTGAACTTGTTATGATATACTTACAACTTGTTGCTCGGCATTTCTCTGTGCAACAGGAGGCCAGAAGCATATAAAACTAGGATCCGAAGAGGTACGCTTGACCCTATATGCTTAGAAGCCATGGATGCCGACATCGGAGATTGGGTGGAGGACCCTGGAATCCTGGAGGGTGAGGACCTTAGCTGGATGGATGTGACAGTCTCTGGTGAGCCTACCTTTCTGAGTCACAGAGTAAAAGATCTTGATGATTGTAATGACAGTACGGATGATAGAGATAGCGATGACATGAGAGGTACGGATGAAAATGATGATTTGTAGTGCTCTATTCTTTCAAAGAGTCGCAACCTAGCATGTGTACTGGTAATTAAAAGTACATTCAAATTGTTTGGAATCTTTTGATCTATCTACTTTGTTTTATGTATAGATGATACACTGCTGATGCGGATAGTCTTGTTGTAATGTTTAGCAGAATCCTAGACTTAAATTTTGCGTGTTTGCATTTAGACATGGGACATCTGGCTAATGCAGCGAGACCTTCTATTTCTGTGAGACTTTTCTAAGTTTCAGTTTCTCCTGCGATACAGAACTCACCTAGTACATTATGCGCTATGCGTAGCCATATCAAAGCCCCGTAGTTTAGAACAATGAGAGAGACAGATCCCCCCTAGTTGAGCATTTTCCTATGCTGTTTTGGATCTATGCTGGGACTGATCCCCCCAAGTTTTCCTTTCTGGTTGAATAAAGGTAGCAGTAGTTTTGACCCAAAAAAAGAAGAGAGAGACAGAAGTAGAATAGAAGGTAGAAAGAAAAGGTAAACAGGATAGAACAGAAGAAAGTTCATTTTCCTTATTTTGCCTTTGCATTGAACACCTATCTCGTAACTGTCATTAGGACCTACCTTGAAATTATGATCTCCCTAGCAACATATTATACTAAGGTTGTGTTTGAGTGATAAAATTTTGGATTGGTTAAAATTTTGAGTATGGAAATTGGTGAAAAATTGAGGATAGAAAGTGAAAAAGTTGGTAAAAAAGTTTATAGGAGAGTGAAAAAGTGAAAAAATTTATGAGAATTGATGAAAAAGTGAGGAGAAAGAAATTTTTGTAATGATGATAAAATTTTAGAGAGTAAAAATTTTGGTTAGTGAACATAGCCTAAGAGATTTACATCTGGTTTTCCTTTCTTTTAAACTTGACTTGCATAGGCATTCTGATGGCAGTAGTTAACAGGCAACTCGAGGAATATGTCCTGATAGGTCAGGTTACAGATCCTAACTATCGTATGTTGGAATTTGAACTACGAGTTTTTGTTTTTGATAGCAAAACAATGCCAACTCTTCCACAGGATTCATAGTTGATTACGTTTAACTAGGTGTAGAAAGGAACAAGTAACTTTCCTCAATTTATTCATGGTTGAACCTTGATGCAAAGAAAAAAGAAGAAAAAGGAAGCAATACACATTTGCCCATTTCCTGTGGAAACTTGGAACTTGACAAAGCCATCGAAGAATGGTCTTTTCATCCTTCTTGGCATCAGAGGAAAGGGTTTGAATTTCACCAGTTGGACAAACCCCTTTGTTTCATTTTCTCTTTACAAAATTACGAGTGGTTGGTTATACTGGGGGGGGAAAGGGCTATAGTTAAATTCAGTGACCTCTATATTTTTGGAATGTGATTTTTCTCTTGTCCCTCTCCCTCCAAATTGAAGTGAGAAAAACCCTCAGAGAGAGAGAGAGAGAGAGAAACTTGTGGTTAAGCATAGTACTGTATGAATAGGCTATGTATCTTTTGAAAGAGAAGAGCTGAATTAAATCCGCAGGTCAGATGCAATAACAAAGTTGGCTTCCCTGGTTTGCTTTTGAGGGATAACAGTTTGTAATAGTGATGGAAAAAAATAGAGATACATTCTCACTCATTTGATTACTTCTTCTAATTCCCGACATAAAAGTTCAACCAAGTGAAAAGAGAAAATCCAAAACTTCTTTGGAAAGTTGATAGAAAGTGGATATACTATGATGGGCGAAGGGAAGATAGGACTACATCTTGGAGGGAGCTATCTCTTTGCATGGCATCCTTGAACTCTTCGAAGGTTACTCTTCCATCGCTGTTGGCATCCATCCGATCAAATATCTCATCCAATTTCCCAGGTTCAGTGATATCCGCCGGAAGGCAGTCATCAGGCAGAGCCTGCTCAAGAAAATCAATGGATCATGACTCCGTATAAAAGCAGTTGAAAAATAGGCTACCATGTGGAAGACAATGTATGATAAAGGTTTAGTAGTATTACTCTGAGCATGGATGCTAGTTCTTCCTTGGTGATGCATCCAGACCGATCTGTATCATACATCTGTTGGCCAAACATGCAAGAGAGACTATTAGTTCAGTTTTTAGGCTCTGCCTCCTTTCATGTAGATTACATGCTGATGCATCCACATTATAACTTGCTTATGCAACCTCAGTGATTTGAAGGCTGTTCAGTTGAATGTCCCTGCCTGCATGTGTCTGCATATTGTGTTAACTAAAACTAAGAAGGAAATGCACCTGAAAGCACAGCCGGAGAGCATCATCGCCCTTTGAATTCCTGAGGCTGGAGAACCCACAGAGAATCTCTCGCATGTCAACCGTTCCATCACGGTTGTTGTCAAATAGGTCGAAGATGCGGGGTGCCAGAGGGATCAACGACGACATATTCATTGCTTTCAGCACCTCCTCGAACTCAGATAGAGTGGCGTTGTCACCTTTTGCACATCTGGAGTTTGTAAAAGATGTTAGCTCTCCATCGGGACCTTGAAAGACTGATTAAGGATAAATCGAGCTCAAGCGAGCTTGATTGATGAAAGAGGGTGATAATTTAATGAGAGAAGCAGTTTGTCCCCTAAGTTTATAACTCTACGAGAATGTGACCCATTTTTACTGCAGCTTCCTGGTGGGCCTCTCCGGTCCTTTGCGGATCTTTTTCTGACCCCCAGTAGGCTTTGTTGTGCTCAGATTGTCAGTGCTTTTATTACTAGCTTGTATAGGTCTCGGTAGTTATGTCTACAGTTATTGGCCACTGCTCTCCTCTGCCTAGCATCGAGCATTCAGGGATTTTTCTGATCCCTTTTATGAGATTGCCTAGTTAAAATTAGGTCATATGTAGGTTTCTCTTTGTATGGTTCTAACTTTTGAAATGCAAGTTTAATATCCTTATTTAGAAAGAAAAAAAAAAAAGAATTGTAAAAAGTCTTAGATGTATGAATCAACTTTGCATACTCACATTTTGGCGAAATGTTCCCTGAGGTTCTCGATTTCCTTTTGTGTAAGGTCATGGGACCCCATTAGAGATCTCAGCCTTTTTGTCCTGAAGCAAAAGGTGCTGGTACACAAGCTAGCAATGGCTGCAGCACGAAGTTTGCGTCGGGCATTAAAACTCTGCAGTCGTGAAACGATCTCCGCGTCCATTTGATCCTGCTTGGCTAAGTCACCTATGACCCACGGATGGTCGAGGAGCTGTTTTCATACATTTCTTTTAAAGTTAATTCATATGCTAAATTAACAAGCAATCAAGCAAATGAATTCAAGAATCTATTGATGTTTGTCTGACTAGAATTACAGATCATCGGGAAAGGAAAAGAAAAAAGAAAAGGAAAGTGAAAGTAGACAAGGTCACTGCCAAATAAGGATTGCAGTACTATAATGATTGTAATCTTCATGTTAGTTTGTTGCTATAACAAGCCATGTAACCATGTTCAAGGAAAAACCAATTATTCTAATTAATGCGATCCTTTTAAGAAACAGAAAATTTAATCTTTGAAAAGCTTTCTAGGCATCTAAACAGAGGCTAAGATGCAAAATTATTACATTTTTACTACGTATATATGACTTTGCTTAGTCTCTCACAAATTTTCTTTCACTGTTTTCCAAAACCCATCTAACTCAAATTATTTGGATTCCATTTGGTGCAGAAAGAAAGAAAAGTACCTCTTGAGCACTAGGTCTCCTATGAGGATCAACAGTCAGGAGACTTGAGATCAATTGCCTTGCTGAGGAAGAGATGTCCTTCCAAGTCTTCTCATAAAAACTAAATTCTCCCTGCACAAAGAAGCAATATTTCATCAAAAGTACTTGGAAATAGACAAACAATTCGTGTTATAGTGGAAGATTGTTGAGAGAAACCGCTTACAGCCATTATCATTTGTTGCTTCTGCCTATTTGACTGAGCAATGAATGGAGGATACCTAAAATAGCACCAGATCAATCATTAGGGCCTTGTATTCAGCAGATTAAACACTTTTGAGGAGAAGAAACAAAAGAAACTGATCTCAAAAGTTAGTGACTTCTGATTTGAAAGGAGATATCCAGGAAAATTAGCTACCTACCCAGAGAGCAGAATGTACAAGATAACTCCCAAGGACCACATGTCGCTTTTAGAAGTTACAGTGCCCTGACAAAGGGCCTCAGGTGACACATAATCTATGGAACCAAACAATCCAACAACTGGGTCTGTGAACTCCTCCACAGAGCTTAGTCCAAAATCCATGATCTTCAAAGGAGAATCCTGGGTTTTGTTGAGGAACAGGCAGTTTTCTGGTTTCAAGTCCCGGTGGACAATATTGGCCTGGTGAAGAGCCTTTAAACCTCTTGCAATCTGCCGCATCACGGCTGCTGCTCCGGCTTCCGTGTACCTCTCTTGGGCTACTATTCTGTCAAACAGCTCGCCCCCAGAACAAAGTTCCAGCACAAGATGAACCCCATTCTGGTCGTCGTAGACATCGTAGAGGTCGATCACGTTTGGATGGGGCGAGACGTTTTCCACTATTTTCCTCATTACCAAGATCTCATTCGTTAGTAAGGCATCCGATACCGGGACCTGCTTCCACATTGGGAACCCCATGGAAGCTATGCTTTTCTCACCACCACCACCACGGCTCTGTGGAATTCCTGATGGAACAGACATGCCAAACCTTTTGAGGGTCTTGATAGCCACATTTGATTTTTCACCGCTTGATTTCCTTACTCCCAGTCTAACAACTGAGAACCCTCCTCTCCCTAAAATATTCAAAACCTCATATTCATCAGAGAGTCTTCTTGTTGCCTGTCTCATGGTGACAAATTCTCGAACAACTGCAAAGAGACAAGAGAAATGGAATACGGAAGCCTGATGAGGAATTTAGGACACTTTTGAAGACAGGTACGTAGGTTCAATGACAACTAGGCTGACGAAGTTGATCAGTTGCAGACTGGAACGACATGTATTGACATCAACCTCTGAACAGTTCTGCATTAGTTTATATAGCATAAAATATGAAAGGAATAGGGATGGAAACGAGAGACAAGTATTTGGGGGAACAAGCTGCAGAAAAAGAGACAAAGACATATATATATATATGTAGTCAACTATAAGGTTGTGTTTTCTTCGTTTCCATTATTAGCTTTAAAAATTCCACCGTAAAAATGCATGGCTTCTCTCTCACTAAGCTCTCCTTGCCCTTTTCCAATATCATCGAAACAGGAGGCTACTTCACCTAAAGTATAGAGATATTTGCATGACATTGACCTCCACGAGATGCTGTCGCGAGAAAACAAAAAAGGGATATATAGATCTAAGTACGGCAGCA
The DNA here is from genome assembly GCA_003952965.2 of Morella rubra. Classification (NCBI taxonomy): domain Eukaryota; kingdom Viridiplantae; phylum Streptophyta; class Magnoliopsida; order Fagales; family Myricaceae; genus Morella; species Morella rubra. Next base: position 6,966,853 of record CM025849.1, read on the forward strand.
CTGTAGAAAATACCTCAGCCCCTTTGAAAACGGGATCGAGGTTCACTTTTTCTTTTTCTTTCTTGGGTTGGTAAAAACGAGAGATGAACATACACGTTTGGCTTAAGCTATGGCCAGTTGACCAGAAAAAACAGGCATACACTCTTATGTTCCCAAAGGCCATATTTTCTTGAACCGACACTACACATTATATATATATATATATATATATATATCGCTATTTGCAAAGGGCCAAAAAGCTGAAAATATGCGAATAATTTGGCTTAGATCAGTCGAAAAAGAGACTTAATATATAATATATATAGGGTTAGATATTCTTGCAGTTAATATATCTCTTGTTAAATAGACGGGATTGAAGAACGATCGATCAAGTTAAGGCGGCCTTTACGAACCTTTTGAATGGGAACCTTCCAGGATGGCGAAGGGTCAATGCGCAGGGATTCAAGGGGATCATCACAGCCAGCGCAGATCCTTTGCTTTTCGGATTTCCTGAAGCCATGGGCGGATCGATCTAATGTGTGAAAGAAAAGTTCCTTAGTGTGTATATGTATATGCATTTAGATTGAAACTTCTATGACTTATATGTCTTGGTAAAGCATTCTTTTTGGGTACTAATGTGATGGTTGGAAGGTCACTCTCCATGTGCTTGATGTATTAAGTTCAAATCACATGAGTGTGGGGTTGATGCTCCTATCATTAAGCAAGTTCTAGACTAACTGCGCACAAGATTGTGGAGTTGGAACTATGCGCACCACCCAAAAGGAATTACCCTATAAGGCAGGTTTAGGCCAGCAAGATAGCTTCCTTAGTAGTTTAAACCTTGTAATTTCTTTACATGTTTTTCCCTACTTAAAGAAAATTATTTGCATTTTATTGAATTTAGGTAAAACGTTTACTGAAAGATGATTTTGGACAATTCTATTGATGCCTCTTATTAAGGAAATGGATTTCTGTTGAAGATTACAAAAGATCACGACACTGCAACTATTAATACAAAGCCACATTTTTTTTTTTTTTTTTCATTTTAACATTGAGGGCCAAAAAAGTATTTCGCAATTTTGTAAAAATCCTGCTCTCTTAATTAGGGCTATTTCTAGTGCAATACATTAACAGCCTCCATTCTTTCTCGGGTCCAATCAATCGGGTTTCGGTGCTGTGTGCTCGGGCCCAATTTTCATAGTCGGCTTTCGGAAGCTATGGCCCAATGAAAATTCAGGAGGTCTGTTCTATCTTGGCCCAACTTACCACAAAATCAGGCCAAGTCGCAAACTGGAGCCGAATTGGGACCTTTGTGCTCATAAAGGCCACAGTCCACACTTTGGGGTCAGATAGGCCTGTGCAAAATAAAAAAAAGGGCGGTTTCGGTTAAACCGGTACCGGTGTATATTTTGTGATTAGTGGCGCTTTTAGCGGGTTCTCTAATTTGCCGGCCAAACTGCTACCTCATATATTTTTTTTGTTAAAAATAAAATAAAACGACGCGGTTCTCTACTCTACAAGATCAGAACTCAGAAGTTTTACTTGCATGTTTCGGAAAATATGCTGCCTCCGGTACTGTTTCGTAATTCGATTTTAAGACCTAAATTTTTAATTTTTTAAATTTACGACCCAAGTTTTACTATTTTTAAAATCTAAGACAAACCGGTCTATTTCTTTTTTTTTTTAAATAAGTAACTTTGAATCTAAAAATTGTGCTGCTTTCCTCTAATACCACGTGGAGAGCCACATGGGAGGTCATGTGGTCTACCGCATTGTATTAGAGCGCCATGTCACAACTGTTTACCAAAAATTAGTTGGAAAAACGGAGAAAGGTCTCAGATTTTAGAATTAGTAAAACTCGAGAAAGCAGGGGTGGGTGCTTTGTGCTCTCTAACATGCTTGCTTAAGTTGATTGCCTACCATGGTTCCTCTCTAGCATGCTTTGAATGTTTGGAAAAAATAAAAATAAAAAAACTTAGTTTAATGTTTGGAAAAATAAAAATAAAAAACTTAGTTTAATGTTTGGAAAAAATAAAAATAAATAAACTTAGTTTTGTCCCACAAATATTCCCCCCCCCCCCCAAGACTTCGCAAATGGGTTTTTGACAATTCTTATCATTCTCTGAAAAAACAAAAACAAAAAAAAGGAGAAAAATTTAAGAACTTTTCCCAAATGATCCGTAAAGCTGTTGGACAAAAATAATTAATATTTTGAGACTTAGAAGATGTTCGGTTAGTATATGTTTTCTAATAATTTTTTTTATATTTTGAGAATTTTTAAGTGATGTTAACTTTATTGATATGCATATTGTCGTTATTTTTAGGTGATGTTAAAAAATATGTTCGGTTTGTGTATTCTTAAGATTCAAAAAATTCTTAGAATGTGAAAAAACTGAACAAGATCTTAGGTTAGTGTTGGGGCGTGGGTGGGTTTTACAAAAATTGAGGTTGAAACCAGATATCTGTGAATGATTTTCTTTTTAAAAAATCAAGCGGAATCGCTTTCCTGAAATGGAAAGGCGAGAATTTTGACTTCCTACTTCGGGAGGAGGCCGGAGGTGAGGAGTGGGGAGAATAATGTACAAAACAAGGGGCGGAATAACAATGTAGGGGAATTATTCAACATATTCTTCAATTCTCTCGTCCTATTATCCAAATTTGAAAAACAATGTGAACTGTTATTTCTTTTTCGGCTTATAGTTATGAAAGTATATGTCATTTACCGATCTAATTACGAATTTTATTTTATTTAATCTCGAACTATCATAATGTATCTATGTTTGTCATTTAATATGATTTTATAATTGAAATGTATAAAAAATAGGTATATTATGACAAAATATTAATGGTCGAATCTTATAACAAGACAAATATAGATGTATTTATTAGTTTGGAAACTAATGGTGATGAAAATTCATAGTTTAGTTTGGTAAATGCCGTTTGAGTAATAGTTTTGAGGCTATAAGTGAAGATTTCACTTCTTTTTATCTACTTACAAGAGATCGTGCTTAAGTTATATTTCTAACTTTAATGCCAACAAAATAAGCTTTAAGAAACGTATAATTTTTTTTTAAAAAAGCTACATCCTCTTATAAATGGTAGATAAACGTACCTTTTATGACATGATGTCTTTTTTTTTTTTTTTTCCTCGAAGAAAGAAGAGGAAACAATCAGCTTAATAATTTTTCTTAACCGTGATCATAGGAATACTCTCGCTGCTGTAGGAACTAGGAATATTCAGTTTGAGGCATGATATCCTACCAGCCTAGAAAGAAAGTTTAAAGACTAGTGTCCACGACGAATTGCTTCCAAAGCTTGCTTTGCCTAACTTCAACCGAATCACTCTCTTTGACCACTTTTTTAACAACTGTCGTTTTTTCTTCGACGTTTTGTCCAATTTTTCTCCGATCCAAAACGTGGGTACTTCTTCCAGTGTCCAATAGCTAATCGGAATGGCCCGCAAGCATCAATAATTGCAGCAAACGACAGAACTTTGAAAAGTCAAGGAGTCCTACTGGTCAGAACTTGTTTGACACTCTTTGGCCTGTGGCTGGCCGAACTTGGAGAACCTCCTACCTAACTAAAGTCTTCAATCTAAAGAAAAAAAACCAAACCGGGAAAGGGGGACAAAACAAGAGAAAAAAAAAAAATTCCTTTCTCTCCAAATTATCTCACCCGTTCATGTATATTGAGTTAGGATCTGATCTAATATCCGTATGAATTAAGTTTAATTTCATGGTAAATTTTGAGCTGTACAGTTTTCTTAAACCACACATGCTAAGTAAATTTAATTTTATTGTAAAAGTAGTTTTAAAGAATTATTTATATTTAAAAATTCACATTTGAAACTTGAAAAGAACACGTCTCAAAGCTTTAGTCTTAACTACCTAGGCCAACTCCTTAGGACTGTTTTTGGTCTTTTCACTAATTCAAGAAAACAATTTTACCATAAGATATTGTTTTAGTTCTAATTTTTTATTTTTGAAAAGAATAAACTTCACTCAAGAGCCTGCACACTAAGAGTGCCTTTTCTTTATATATTTTTACTTGGTGAGAGACATAGCAAGTATACGTGGCCATATCTCTAGTACATCCTCTAAGAAAAAGAGCCTGTTCTGGGTGCTTTTGAAGATTTTTAATTTCAAATTCCTATTTTATAATTCCTCCAATTAAAATCAAAGAAGTTTAACCATGCTCATAATTTGAATATCGTTAACCGCCTTTTCATAGTATCCAAAAGACAGACCACAAATCTTTTTATAATGTCTACTCTGACCTTTCATTTAGGGGAGTCACGTTCCTCTTACTTGGACCCGATGGTGCTGTTTCCACCGCCAGTTCAGGCGGCATGTGAGGCAATTCTTATCACAAGAAGAAGCCTGTGATGGCGTTGGGATGCTCTCAGTCTCTTTTTTCTGTCACGTTATGTGCCCGAAAACAGAGGGCACCTCTCGGTCCTTAGCAATGTGAACTGTGGACAAACTGAAGATCCCAAACTTGGTTGTAGGGCCCTGATGCAAGATTTTTCCAAGCCCTTGAAAGTCACAACTTCTCTTCTTCTCCAATATCTACCAACTTCTGGCTACTCCAGATGAGCTTTTCTGTAGGCAACTAGCATATAGAACAGATGACAAACAGGGGAAATGAAAAGAATCATTTGGAGTTATGGTTCACTGCTACCAATATGATCAGCCAGCCTCCGAAGCATACAGCCGAAGAACAATGGGTAGTGCCCAAAACAAGCAGAATGCAGCTTAATGGATGTAATATAAAGATGAAGTTCTAGGTATATTATATATGAAAAGGCAATATCAAGCTTTTGCAACAGGAAGATTCTAAATGCTTCTAAATATTTCAATAGCAGTACAGAATACAGGATAGGTCCTTCCCAGTTCTTTATTGTCCCTTCAATACTGCACTAACAGCATCCTAATGCCCTAGACTTGGAGGAGTAGCCCAAGTACTTGTGGGTTTTAAACGTCTCATAAAACAAGCTTATATATTACAAAACTAGATTCAGGAAGTGAGAAGTTGCATCCACCCCGCGGGGACCTTTGTAGAGATGAGAACCGCCCTTATACAGCCTCCCCTATCCATTAGTGCTGTCAACCAAAGAAAGCCTGAGATACAGGTTCTGCTTTTTTCTTCAGAGGTACCACAGGGGGATATCTTGCTTTGGCAATGAATCCACTGTAAAATCAACAGATGCTAGGTTAAACGGAGAGCTGAATCTGAAGTCAGCAATATTATCTGCAGGGCTGTTATCAAAGGGAGCATCAAATGCCTTGCACGGGTCAAACTGAACATCTGCTGTTGGGAACACCATGTGATTCACGGGCATGTTGGTTTCTACAGGCACGTTGCCTCCCATCATCATTCCCTGGCTGTAGTAGTTATCATCCACCTGAAGTTGAAACTTCTGCTGCTGGTTGTGATCTTCTGTGGCCTTAAGGTTCCCAGGATTCCTGTTTTTCTCACACTGGAGACTAGTGTCATAGAATGACATAAGATCTGAGATCATTTTCTGCCCATCTTCTGGAAGGCCAAGTCCAGAGACACTAAAAGAAGTCTGGTTTGCTGGGTTCATCGGTGGAGTAGCTGGCTTAGGTTGAGCGAAGGGTAGAGAGAAGACTGATGGCTTCTCATTGTTTCTTTGAGAGCTTGAAGTTCCAAACACTTGGGAAAAATTAGTCCGGTAGGGGCAACTCATTTGGTGATTGTTTCTGGCATTCCTGTCAAGAAACCCAAGGCGGTAATCATTATATGGGCATCGAGGGTAATCACAGGTATATATCTTGTGATCAACTGTAAGTGGCTCATCAGCCAGCTGCTTCCTCTTTTGACTGAAACCTGAGTCAATTTCAATGAGCTCTCCCTTAATTTGAGGATCCACTTGGGGCATCATTAGCCTGTCTCTTGGGACAGCAGCCGCCATATTGTAGAGATTGACATCGCAGGGCTTGCAGTCCTCTACTTCAACATTTTGTTCTTCGTCCACTCCTTCCACATCATAATCACTAGCATCACTGATTACGAAGGAGCCACTCCCACCAACTGGTATAGGTGGACATCTATCGGGATACAGCTTTTGGGCCAGCGCTTCTTCCTGGTTTATAATGGCCAGCCAAGTAGCACTCTCCTTGGCAGTCATCTTGTCTTGCAAGCATTTTGACTGACGAACAAGCTTCTTGATCTTGGCAATGTCAGGGGACATGTGCTTAATCACAGCTGTGAGAACACTCACCTTCCAGGCCTTCTTCAGATCATGAGGCTTCTTGTATGGGGGAGGCCCCTGATCTTTGGGCAAACCCAGTTGGGGCCACCACTCCTCATTCCCAGTTGGCCACCAGGGCGGAGAAACACCCTTCTCCAAAGGGAAACGCCTCTGGGGCGGATCACAGTGCTGCATCAGAGCTGACAAAAGTGATCCAAGGGTTGTGTCCTGGAGCTCCTGCAAGGTGTGAGGCGTGGATGCCACTGCACTGCAGTCTTCATCCTTCCCAGGGATCGAATGATCTGCCTGATACTTGGAAATTGCAGCAGGACCATTACGATCAAACCTGACTTTTTCTTTCCACCACGCCCGCAGATTGTCAGAGGCTCCACTCACCGGCTTGCCCTTCTCAGGAATGATCCCATACACAAAACCTTGAGCTTTACAAACTTCCATCATCTTCAGCATATATTTGAGGATACCATCTTGGGCACGAGACATCTTCTTCCTTCGAGCTTGCTCCTGGGACTGGCGTTGCTTTGCATTATCAACACCCTCCTTCCCCTTATTCTGTTCTTTCAGCCGTTTCAACAGCATTCGGTCCCTCCACATCCTTCTCTCAAGCTCATCAACATCCATCTCGTCATCACTGTAATCCTCCTCCACTGCCACTTCTGGTTCATGCTCAGCGACTGCCTCGCCTTCCCCAGGAGGAGCCAGAAGGAAATCATGATTACCAAAGAAACCCATATCTTCAAAGATTCCCATTTAGGACTGAGAAAAAAAGATCTACCCAGTTGAGTTGTCGACTTCACCGCCCTTTTTCTTTAATAAATTCTCCAATTTGCACGCAAAATATCACTCGAAATCCTCGGGGTTCCAATATCGAACCACGCCAAGTTGACGCATTCAGACCGATGCTTCATAAACTGCCTAAATTAAAGTACAAATCAGAGTCAGTTCAGAACATAATACTGTCAAATACACTCATCTGTATTGAATTGGTAATAACTGTACTTAAATGTAAAGCAGAAAGAATTAAGACATCTCCTAAAAACCATTAATTAAGCACGTATAAAACAAACGGCATAGCTCAAATAAGCTGAGATTTAGATGATCAAGATATAGACAGAAATAGCACGAAAAAAAAAATAGTAACTTATCAGCCAAACACAAACCCACCAAGGTTTTACTACTTGTTTTTGGCATCAGATCAGGCTAACAACTCATGTTTTTCACAATTATGTAAGCAAACCAACCAACAATCCAGGAAAATAAAATTGCCACTTTCTGACAAGATAATTACCATAAAAAGCCATTACAAATTTACGAGTAAATCCCCAGGAAGCAGTACCATCCCTCAGATCCATAGCACTAAGATATAACCGGCTCCAAAAAGCTTGTACGACTGAGATTCAGATTTCTTCGTTTGAACAACGCCAAATACGATCCGATTTAGCTTTTAAAACAAACTTCCACCCAGTTTCTCTCCAATCCAAGCAAGAAATGTTAAGACTTTTTAATATCCACCTTTCACGTCAATAAACCCATAAAGGAAACAAAAACTGAAATCATAATCAAACAAAATTTGACAACTTGTTCCGAATATTACGGTTTTGAGCACGCGAAAGGCTCGGGAGCCGCCTTTTCTAGATCCAATGTCTCAGAAATCCACAAAAGTGATCAGAAATATAAAACGATAAACCGAAAAAGATGAACCGAACTCCGAAATAACCACAGCTCCGAAAATACTGGGAACACTGAATTTCACACAACTGAAGTAAAAAAAAAAAACTAAACAGTTTCAGATACAGCACCGCAAACCAAAACCCAAATGAAATAAATGACTCGTAATCCAAATTCAATCCCCCCCCCCCCCCCCAAAAAAAAAAAAGCAGTTATACTGTTTCCGTGCTTAAGCCAAGTGAGGAAGATAGCATAAGCATGAACGTTACCGAATATTTTCAGCGTTCAGCAAGCCACTGAAGCTCCTCGTGATGTCACAGAGAGAGAGAGAGAAAGAGAAAGAAACAGAGTTGTGGTTTCTCTTTTTCTTTCTTCCAACCGGAAGAAGAGAAGAGAATAGAGAGAGAGAATGACAAAGAGAGAGAGGGGCGGTGAGTTGAGATGAGACTTGAGAGTTGTGGGGGGATAGCAACAGTAACATTTTTGAGGGGTCATATTTAACCATGGTCAGGTTTACATTTTAACCGTGGTCAAGCCGTGGGCAAGCAAGCGTTTTTAAGATATTATTTGGGAGTCTCCATATTCACAATATTTGTCTAACGATCAACACGTGGCCACTTATTCTTGGCCGTGATCCCATCACTTTCTGTGCTGCGAAGGATGGTGCGGTTGAATGTGGGGAAAAAAATATATTAAAATAATTTCCATCAAAATATAAATAAGCCTCGTGGGATTACCGACTCCTTTCATTTGAATTATATTTTTCATGGGTTTCTTTCTTTTTTTTTTTCATATTTTACATAAAATTATAATGCAATTACCTTTTCTGAGATGCAACTATAGAGAAGCATTTACTTTAGTCTAAAAATAAAATCACAAGTCTTACTATAAATATATAAGATTCAGATACTATACAATTCTGATCTCATACCTCATGCGTAGTTTCGTGGCTTATCATAAGCGCTACACGTCTATCATTTTCTATCGTCGCATGATATCATAAATGATACAGTCATATTCATTTGACACGTAATTTACAAAATATAATATTGTCTATATAAAATTTAATGTTATTCATATAAAGTTTCGGACAGCATGAATTGTACAATGAGTATCACTTTTTGTGTCTATCTCTTTTTAAATTGTATAGAATCTTATGTTATTCTTCATTTTTTTTCAAATAATATGTACAGCACATAAGAGAGTGTCAGTTTCATAAATGGCAGAAGATTTGTCATAATCTAGCAAACAAATCTACTTCCTGAGTTGTCAAGCTGAAAAATTAAGAGCCACAAGAAAAAATGCAATCCGAGGATATCCTTCTTAAATTTGACATTAAATCAAAATAGTAATAAATTATCTTTAATGCCTTCTAAAATTACTAATTTTCTCCACATTGATCTGAGTTGTTGATATTAAAATAAATGGACCGTTTTTATTCAACATAAATAATTTATATTGCAGATTATTAAAGGGACTTTATTGTGGACAGCCGGGCAGGGAGGGGATTAGGAACGTGCAAGAGAGCAATTAGGCCAAGGAACACCCTGAGCGAATCTGAAAGCCTCGCTTCATGGGAGGAAGTCAATCAAAGGTTAATTTAATTTAATTGGTGGGGGAATGTGACGAGAGAGTTTTGCTGCCATACCCTTAATGACTGTTCAATTCCCAAGTTTTTACCCAAAACCAAATAGGGGCAATCAAGTTTCTCTATCCGAAGGGTTGTGCTATTAATAACACAATTCGCTTATCCAAAAGAAAGGATTGTTGTCCACGTCTTTAGATTGAGAGACCATCAAGTTGTTTCCAAACTTAACCAGCCCTGTAGAGAAAGAGAGACAATCAAGTTTTGGACTGGCATGAGAGGACAAGTCAAATAGGAGATATATTTGTTGTCCAAATGAAAGGGAAAGTTTGAAGAGGAAAAATTGTACAGTGTGATTTGGAGAGAGATATAGTAATTATTAAATATTATGGGACCTATTATAATATCCAAACCTTCATATGGACATGATTAAATACAATGAGGTTTCTTTGCTCAAATTTTATGATAGAATTAAGAGAAAAATAGACAACAAGTGGACAACATTAAATAATTGTTGTCTAAAATTTTATATGAGCAGATATAGACATCATTAAATGGTGTAGGGTCTATTATTGTGTCTGCCTTTCTTAGAATTTGCAATTTTAGTAGGGAATTGCAAAAAATCTAGATTCCTTCGAATAGTACCATATAATTCGAATAAAAAATTATAAAGAATCATAATCCTAAAAAACTGGTATGCTAGACAAAAAGATTGTCAATTTTTCCAATATAACTAGTTAATACACTCCCCGATTACAATGCACGTTACCGTAAATATATATATATATGTATATGACCTAGGAATTGTATATTCAAGAGGGCTAACATAATTTATGAGCAGTGTGGAATCTTAGTAGTGGGCAGAATTGTTTAATATTTGCTTTTCTTCTTCTTATTTTTTGAAAGGTCAAGCAGGTTGGGATTGGAAACTCACGATTAGGTCAACCTTTCAATCTGTTACACAATCTATGAGCATGCGAGAGACAACCTTGTAAACTGAAACATGTTAGTAACTAAAAAAAGAGAAAAATTAACAATAAATTTATAATAATCAGGAAGAAAATCAGAGCAACCTAAATACCTGATAATAGGAAATAGGTCTTATACCTCACGCGTGGCTCATTATAAACAGCACACATTTTATGAGTACTTGATCATCTCATTACGTAACCCTAAATAATTAATTTATTAAATAGTGCATAATGTACTTTTTCCCACATAGTCATGGCTAGCTTGAAATTATTCTTATACTATTTTTTTGAGAAGTTGTTAACTAACAAATTTGCTTTAGATGAAATTTAGTTACCATTGGTTTTTTTTTTTGAACTTACCAAATTAAAATATGACGTAAAGGATCTTCAAACCGGAGTGAAAGACTAAGTTGATCAAAGATATATATATATATAAAGTCAAGACATAAAAGGAGTTCTCTATTTATTTTACTTCTCGATTTACTACGGAAGTGGAACTTCGATTGAGATCCTTTGGATCAGATCTAATGTGGTAATGATAAGTACCGTTCTAATTGAGAAAAAAAATCAGATATATTCCTTTTTATAAAGACTTGATTTTGCATTCTAATTTAAAAAGTTATGTGATTTGATTGTGATGGTCAAAACATATTTGAAGGGTACTCGATAAATTTTGGTAATTTAAAAATTTAGAGTGACAAACTTAATAGGTCGTACTCTAAAACTGACATTTGACTCCTTTATTCGAGGCCGCAAAGTAATTTTTTAGTAGCTTGTTTTTTTCACTAACATCACTTTTCTCAAGAAATAGTAACTAAATGTGGATGCAAGAATCCAGTAAAGATCATCAATAATAACCTAAACTACAATTACAAGCACTATTGGAGTGTGGTTTGCTTAAATTGTTAGTTAACAGTAATCCATTGAAATGGATCATATTAATTCCCTCCAAGTTTAATCAAACTTATGTTACATTTTAATGGTATTTCCAAAATTACAACTATATATATATATATATATCTTATTCTTCACATTTGGATATATACTACAAGTTCGTATGGACTTTACTTTATACCCAATAAAAAGATTATGATTTTCGAGAGAGAAGTCCTCAAAAGACATTCTAGAAAGGGCATTCTTCTCGTACCCTTTCTTTGGACCCTATTGTTTTACGCACGTGGGGGATTAGCATCTCAACTTTTTATCACCTTTTGACGCAGGGGTCGTCCTTTAAGAACTAATATATCGGAAAGCATATCATAATGGACCAAATACTAGAGACAAGTGGCCAGCATCTTTGTTTCCATATCTTGACTGTCCAAAACATAATCACTTACCAATCTGTTTCTCACTCCTTCTCTCTCCATGTATATATATTTTTAATCTCTTTCTTTTGAATCTCAAACAATCTTCATAAAGGAAATGTGATGGAAGCTAGTTTGATATCATTTCATAAATGTTCTTTTGAAGTAACAAAAAGTTTTATGCATGATAGTGCAGTGGTTGGAAGTACGAATTTTTATTCTTAGACAAATCTTATTCAGTAGGTGGATGTGAGTTTGAATTTTAATACATGCAAGCAAGTTATTGAGTACTTAAATGATATTTGAATTATGAGTTAAGTGTCTGAAATTTATCGTTGCATTTTTAGCTTGATCAATAAGTTTTTCAATTAGATCAGGTCCATTCAAATCTGGTGCAAAACAATAGAATATAACGAATTTCTCTAATTACACAAAATAAGAATTAATTTTCACTTAAAAATGTTCGAATATTCGTTGGTATTCTTCTCTTTCTCTTTCTCTTTTTCCCTTTTCCCTTTCTTCTTCTAGAAATGACCCTTGTTGGATTTCTCGTTTACTTGGTCACAAACTTTTTGGAAAAGTTGCCCAAATAGAAAAAACCCACTACCAAAAGCATGCGGAGTTTCTTTATCCTTTCCTTATTCCTAACCCAAAAATATTTTTATAACTTTTGGCCTTTGCAAGATCTTCTTCACCATTGGAGATTACCTTGTTTATTTTGTTGCTCATGGTTTTGACAACATATATCTTGTACAAGATTAAATAGTACTCTCTTCCTACTTTTTGATTCGTACAAAGTCTAATTGTACCTTCGTAGGACACAATCCCAAATTACGCGTCCAATTCAAAGACCCTTTTCCTTGTTTTAATTATTATTTTTCGTTTGTCTTTTCCTAGACCATCAACAAGTTTGGTCTATTAATATCATGATTTTCTCCCTGACTAGCTTCCTTGTTAACCTTTTGATTTGGGTCTGAGTAACATTAGCAACAGCAAGAGCTTTGAAATCAAACCACCAAATCTACCTCTACTACATATATGCAGGTCATATTAATTTGTATGTAATTATTGATATTAGAGTAACTTCATTTAGACTTCACACACTAAATTCATTAGTCAAGTGTTAAATACAAGTGTTTTTTAAGTGCGGGAGAACTCGGGTATACATGAGCAACCATTTATATATCGTATTGTACTGACACACAAATGAGTTTCGAACATTTAAAAGTTTAGAAAAATTACACTTTGTATTCTCTAACTATTGTATTGCTTTCAATTTAATATCGAAACTACGAAACCTGATTCATTGCACCTATTACTAATCCGTTTACGCTTATCATGACTATCAACAAATTTGTATTTTGAACTTTATGTTAAGATATTATCATTAAAATGAAGTAAAAATATATCACCTGGCACAATTTTAGGTGTAAAATTGTACTACTAGAGGCAATGTTTATATATGCTACTAATACGAGGTGTAATATGTTAGGTTTGATAGTCTAAAGAGCAAATAATAATATAAAAAGGTGATAATTAAAGGATGCAAAGTATAATTTTTTTTTACATGCCCATGTTTGGATGTATATGAAACATTAATTTTTCAAAATTTTTTAACAACTTTTTACAAACTCAGACATTTTTTTTCACACCTACATAGTAAAATGATGCAAATTGTATGTATCCTAATTAAAGCTATTTAGAAAATGAGTAGAGGTGGCACTTCAAAACAAAACAAATACTTTTACCACTTCGATAAGAAATTAGTCCCCCATGAAAGAAATTATTGCTCTAACCAACCAAGGCTCTCAAAATAGCATTTATTATTACCTTTTTACAAATTTTGACACTTCTTTTCACAAACTTCAACATCTTTTCTTTGCGTTTATAATTAAATAGAGCAAAGTGTATTTATCCTAAGAAAAATTATTTAAAAATGAGTAGACGTGGCACTTGGAAACAAAACAAGTACTTTTACCACTTTGATAAGAAATTATTCTATAGAAAGAAAATTATTAATCTTACCAACCAATTAGGCACCTTTAAATAGTTTTTACTAACATTTTTTTCACAAATTTCGATATTTTTTTTTATAAACTTTGATATATTTTTTTATACGTTTACTCGTAAGATGGTTTAAAGGGTATTAATCTAAATAAAAACTATTTGGAAGTGAGGAGAGGCATCACTTCAAAACAAAACAAAGTACTTTTACCTCTTTGATAAGAAATGATTATCTCCTTGTACGAAGGAAATTATTGCTCTTAAGAACTTAGGAGACACAATTAAACAAATCCAATGACCAACTTCCAACTCCTGCCTCCTCCTCACGTCAAACCACATCTCTGTGCATCGATTCATTGCACATGGCAAACTCAAACAAAGTAAAGGAGTATTTTGTGTCCTTTCAACGTCTTATAATATTTTATAATGGTGGACTCTTTTTGATTAATTTTAGGTGGAGTCCGCAGCCGCCGCAACGTATGAGCCGTCCAATGCCTCCATGTGCGGTCACTTTAATTTGCTCCTCTCAGCCTGCCACGTGTCCCACCCGGTCGTGAAAAATCATCCAAAACGCGTCACCTCCGGAGTAAAACGGAAAGTGATCTCTCTCTCTCCCCCTTTCCAAATCCCTTATCCTTCTTTTCCGACGCAAATGGACGATATTTTTTTGTTTTCCTGATCCAAGTTAAGGGGGGAGATGTGGACTCCCATGGGCTTTGGCCGTTCTGCCTTCTGATAAGACCACACTTATGAACAGGTGAGAGAACTCCCTCTCCTCCCATATCTTCTTTCTATTCTTCGTCAACGGATAGGGAAGTCTTGTACAGTGTTCAGCACATGTACCCTACCCTACTTTTACAATATGTCAAACACAACCCCATTTTGTAGCACATGAAACGTATTTATTTCAAAGTCTTCATCACCCATGAATTCGTGATCTCTTCCGTCTCTGTCTTTGTCTTTCTCTTTTCACGCCATACACGGATCGACAAAATAATTTCATCTTAAAATTTGATTGTCCATCTCGAACAGTTGTCATTGTGTGATAGATTTTTCGAGACTGCGTCATATTATTTTTTGAGATTATCCAAAAGCCTACTATATCCGTCTATAATTTAAGTGTATATGTTTCTCTACGTCATGCATGTCGATGCTGTGTTTCTAGTGTCTAAAGGATCTGAACATTTACCTATACATTTTGTTATGTTAGATCATGGTGAGATTGAAAAAACATTGGTCGGAGGAATTTTAAGGCATAAAACAAATGGATTACCTAATCTATATGGTAAAGGACCAAATCTAATCACGGATGTACATAAGACCATATACACCATATCTCGTGTCAAGACTTTCACGCTCCTTTAAATATTTTATTTTCGTATTCAATATTAGAATAAGGTTTTCCCACTAGAGAATAGTTTTTTTTTTTTTTGTGGGTGTGCGAATATTTTAGAACCTCTTTTTCCAAAACCCATATCATTTTCATAACAAGGTTGAATAAAGACCACTTGTAATAGGGAGAGTCCATGGGCCAAACAGTCGGAAGGGCTTGCAAATGTACGTCAGCCCAGAATATCCTAGCCTGAACATTTAAGTGGTTGGGCTGTCGTTTCGGGCCCTTAGATTGGTTGGGCCACTGTCTTGTACCGATTTTAATTTAGTAGAAGGCCTGGGCCAAATAGTCTGAAGAGCTTGGAAAAGTCAGCCCAGAATAGGCGTGGCTTCATGAAGCTTAACAATTTATGGAGAGGCCTCCGGGTTTAAGGCTTGATTTTCCTTTTTTCGGAATAGGACAATCTAGACAGCTCTTGTGCTTAAGCCTTTTCAATTTTCTAATCGAGTTTCTTTTTGTCGTTAGAAATGGGCTGTTAACTTTTTCTATCATTTAAAAATTTCTAGAGAGACAGAAACTATAAGCGATTCCAATTATGGTTTGAGAAAAAAAAAAATACAAAAGAAATAAAAAAAAGAGTGAAAAAAAATATATAGATAAAAATAAATTGTCTATGAACTAAGTAAGAAAGGAGTTGGGTTGAAATAATGAGAATAGAGATAATGTAACCACTTTATATTGTCTTAGATTTTATGTAATTTCTTATTTGAATTGCATGCACTATGTAATTTAAAGAGAGATAAATATAATATGTAAACTTCATTGTAGGGTCTACGCCATCTGAAACTTTACATATATAATATTAAATAATGTATGGTTACATGTTGTGTTTTTATGTCTCTCATTAGATTATACTGTCTAATCTGGACAAAGAACTGTAGAGAATTATGATCCGATTCGAAAGTGCTTATGAAGACTTGGGATGCCCATTGTGGGAAGTTAGACCCATCCATAAGCCACTTGACTCATTCTGCCTATCCTGTCGACGTGTACGCCAGCTAGTTCATGATCAGCTTCTTTTTCAACCCACTCCATGTCCTCCATTAAAAAACTAGGCCCTCCTATCATCATCGAGTCTCACGATCTATGTCCTCATACGAGCCGCTAAGCCAAAAAAGAAGAAGAATATTGGAGGAAAGGGAAGCTAAGATCTTCCCTACATGTTAACCAAAAAGGGCGAAAACAAAAGTGGTGCTGCAGATCCAAGCCCACAAGTTGACTAACTTTGTTTCTTGGCTTAATTATTGGGGTCTAACATACATATGAGACAAGAGAATCAAAATAATTAACTGGTTGGCCTGAGGAATATAGATGTAGATCTATCTGTTTAATATGATGTCTGACTATTTTCGATGAATATGACTACTGAATATCTAATTGCACGTAGATTTTCCTTTAAAGAACAAAGGTTGACCACAATTAGGAGGCTAGCTATGATGATGACGTCAACCATGGTATTAGACAACATATCTTTATGCGAGAATAGTACTCACAAAAATGATTATAAAGAAAAAAAGAAGAAGAAATTTTACCCACAAAGTAATTAAGGATTTTATGTTTCTATTTTAAAAAACTTGTAAATGTTGATGAGTTAGAAAACTAAAAAACATTACAACTTGGGAAAGTCTAGATACATCCAATATGGTACCCTGAATTCCATACATAACTCCTATTAGTTTCTATAAGGTTAAAAAAAAAAATACTCTTGGATAAATTTGAATTTCTCTTCTTCTTTTTTGAAAAACTTACTTCCGTGATATGGAGTTTGTTGTGTATATATACCTATTTAAACCATGAAAATATAAAACATTTGTTCAGAACAAAATTGTGTATATTTATTCAAGATTAGGTTTTTTGTTTAAAAAAAAAAACTGAAGGGGGCGGCTAGCATTGCTGTAGAAAAAAAAAAGGTGGAAAGGGCAATCATCATGGCCTACTTCCTTAGGCGTGATCATAGGAACTTGCCACCCATCGTTGAATGATCGGATAATTGAGCCATAACTACAGCTTCAAAAGAGTGCAGTTGATTTTCAAGGTTGGGATTCCATCCATAGACCTCTTGGCGCCACCCCGGTTCTTGGTTCTCCTTTTTTTCAATGTTCTAGAATATGGTTTTTAGAGGATCAAATAGGTAATAATTAATCAGTAGTGGAAGTTAAAATGTATTTGGCTTATGAAATAGGAAGATGTTGAGCCGCCCATCCAAGCATATATATATGAATACCTTTATTTATAGAAAGTCTTCCGGTTATAATATATATATATACTCTCTCTAGCTCTCTCTATATACATACACACACACACACACATATATATATATATATATATATATATATATATATATATATATATATATATATTTCTGCCGTGCATTTATACTACTCGACGTGAAATCTGCTTGAGGTGGGTGGAGCGGGTGAGGGTGAGCGTGGGGATTGGGAAATCTTTGTAATGGATTATGTTTCGCAAATCTGGAAATTAGCCGAAACCATGCAACCAGCTGCTAATTTATAATTACCAAAAGCAAGAGAAGAAAATGCTTGATCGTGCCTCACCCGTACTGTTTTTCAGTTGTTTTAAGAATTCGAGATATTGGTTTCCCAAAGCTGGCATTGTGTATAATTTATTTGTTGCTTTTTTACATAATTCCTCCACCAAAAGCCTACTTTGCCCAATCTGGTATACTCTGTCATGAGCAGCACTCCAAACTGGGTAATCTTGAAAACGTCGACCCTGCTCCCTCTCTGCGTAGTGCCTTGCACGTATATACGTAGAGCCGCGTTAATTAAGCCAGCCAATTTTTTTTTTCCTAATTATATGCTGTTCATGCTTTCATATATAAACAAACTCAACCCCTACCCTTATCGCAGTTGCAGAAGAAAAATCGAGAAACCGTAGACATGTCTACGTACACAGATTACGGCAAAGTCGATGAGGCTGAACAAGCAAGGCTTGATGCTCGTCGGCGGAGCCGAAGGAGAATCACCATCATAAGCGTGTCCTCCATAATCCTCGTCGTCGTCGTCGTTGCTGCGGTACTTGGAACTACTTCCAGGAATTCTGGTTCCAAACAAGGCGGTAATGAAAACCAACCCCTTGGTTCAACCCTACGAGCAATTTGCAGCGTTACCTTATACCCGGATGCGTGCTACAGTAGCCTTGCTCCTAATTTAGGTAACACCACGCAGATTGAGCCTGAGGAGGTCTTCAAGTTGGCAAACAAAGTGGCCATTGCTGAATTGACGGAAGTTGCTCAACGTTTATCCGACCCCGGCATCCTCAACCGTACCGCCGACAACATGACGGCCATGGCTCTCGAAAACTGTCGCGAACTTGTGAGTCTTTCGTTGGATCATCTCAATGACACATTGACGGCTGGCTCTCAGTCATTCTCACAAGCCATAGATGATCTCAAAACGTGGCAAAGTTCGGCAGGTACTTTCCTACAGACGTGCCTAGATGGTTTTGAGAATGCAAATGGGACTATAAAGAACACCATGGACAATCACCTGAAGAATTCAACTGAACTAACCAGCAACAGCCTCGCCATCACCAGTTGGATTTGGGATGTCTTTGGCTCTGTGAAGCTAAGGCGATTAATGAGTTCTCCTGAGGAGCATCAAGAGCCAGAATGGTTGCATCCAAATGATCGGGAGCTACTTCAAAGTCCGGATTTGAGAAGGAAGGCCAACATAGTTGTGGCAAAAGATGGATCTAGTAAGTACAAAACAATTAAAGCTGCTCTCAACGCCGTCCCAGACAAAAGCAAGAAGAGAATCGTGATCTACGTGAAGAAAGGAGTTTATTACGAAAACGTGCAGGTGACCAATAACAAGTGGAACGTGGTGATGGTTGGCGATGGAATGACTAGAACAGTTGTATCTGGCAGTCTCAATTTTGTGGATGGGACTCCAACTTTTGCAACTGCAACATTTGGTAAGGCTTGGGATGGCAATCGCGTTATCTAGCTTGCACATGACATGTGATAATGCAGCAATCTTCCCAACTGGACGGCAACTTACAAATCTCTTTGCTTTTCTTCTCTTCAGCTGTATTTGGCAAGGGCTTCATGGCTGTAGATATGGGGTTCCGTAACTCCGCCGGTCCACAAAAACATCAAGCAGTGGCCCTGATGTCAAATTCAGACCAATCAGTCTTCTATCGGTGTATCATTGATGCATTTCAGGACACCCTCTATGCACATGTCAATCGACAGTTCTACCGGGAATGCAACATTTACGGTACAGTTGATTTCATCTTTGGAAATTCCGCAGTTGTCTTGCAGTTGTGCAACATATTCGCCAAGTTCCCCTTGCCAGGCCAGCAGAACACCATCACAGCTCAAGGAAAATTCGACCCCAATCAGAATACTGGAATAACAATAAATGATTGCACTATATTGCCTCTCGGGAACTTGAGATCTGTCCAGACATTCCTTGGACGGCCTTGGAAGTTGTACTCAACAACGTTGTTCATCGGTAACAATCTAGGGGGCTTAATCGATCCCAAAGGATGGTTACCTTGGGTAGGCACAACAGCCCCAAGCACCATATTCTACTCGGAATATCTAAATTATGGTCCCGGTTCTTCCAAGAGGTATAGAGTCAAGTGGAAGGGGCTGAGGACCATTAACGCCCAAATAGCCAACAAGTTTCTGGTGAGTTCGTTTCTCCAAGGGTCCAAGTGGATACCGGCAGCAGGTGTACCCTACGAAGGTAGTCTCTGACTGTGCCATATTGGATGGGGTTTGTCATTGGAAGATTAAGTTGGTTTTTGGTCCACTTCGTTTTCTTTTTTTTCTTTGAAAACAATATATAGTGGGGTTTTTCTCCCCAGTTTTACATGTTTTCCTTGACCTGTTACCGTAAAGTTCACTGATTGCAAAGAGTTTGGAAGAAAGACACGCTAACACCTGTAGAACTGTGAATTTAATGCCTCCTGCTTATTGGAAGATTCTATTAAACCGGAACTTTTTCTTTGTCCATTCTTTGGAGGGAACGGATCCCTCCTAAGCTCCTAAGGAGGAATTTTCGAAGGTGTTTTAAGGGATGGACTGTGTTTCATCTAAAAAAATCTAATGATCTTAATTAATCCACGTCATTTAATGAGTTGAGACTAATTTGAGTACACTTGTGCAAGCTATATTATGTGAATTAATTAAAACTGTTAGAATTTTTTAGATGAAACTCAGTCCATCCCTTAGGACACCTTTGGAAATCCCTCCTTAAGAGGGAATCCGTACCCTTCTTTGTCTCTCTGTTTGGCTTAATTTGAAACCTCCTTAGTAGTCATGTGTAAATTACACTAACCAGGTACATTTAATTCTCTATTATATACTTAGACTACCCAAGAAAAAAAAAAAAACGAAGGGAATAATTATATACAAAGACATCATATTTGTCTTGGAAGATATAGCTAGAGTTTGAAAGAATCATTGGAAAGCTAATGCAGAGGAACCAAAATGGAACTTGTACCTATTCTTAAATGTCTAGTCTAGAAGTCCTGCTGAGAAGGGTATGTCAGTACCAGGTAACCAATTCTGTCCCATTGTAAAATTATCCACTGTAAAATTTAGAGCATCCGAAGCATTCATCAGAGTGTAACCAGGCCAGTGTACTCTCATACTGGTGTCTGCACCCGGTCCATGATTCTCAAACTCTCCATAGTAGAGCGTGTCTGTTGCAAATGTTCCGTCCCATTCCAGCCAGCCGGCTGGATGGATCAAACTCCCAATATATGATTGCATGTACACAGTCCTCGAGTAGTTCTTCCAAGGTCGGCCCAGATAAGTTGAGGTGGACGTCAAATTCACAGCCAAGTCAGGTGCGGCTTCAATTGTGCAGTTCTGGATGGATATACCGGTGTTTTGATTTGGGTCAGTCCGGCCCTGGGCTGTGATGGCATTCTTTTGGGAAGTCATTGGCTTCCGGGCATATATATTGCAGTTTTGGAAGACGGCAGCAGCGTTCCCAAAAATGAAATCCACAGTCCCGTGTATGTCACATTCCCTATAGAACTGTCTGAGAGAGTGTACGTAAAGAGTGTCTTGGTAGGCTTCAAAACTGCAGCGGTAGAACGTGGAGAGGTCAGCATTGTTCCTTAGAGCTACAGCTTGGTGCTTCTCTGGACCAGCAGTGTTCCTGAACGTAACGTCTATTGCTACAAACCGGTCTCCAGAAACAGCTGCAACACCATACAAAATTGGTTACCAACTCAGACGTCAAAAAAATCGATTTAAATTTTCACGGGCAATAGAAATAAGTCCATAGGATATGAACTTTGATAAGGTGTACTAATTACCAAAGGTTGAAGAATTAAAAGTTGTCCAGAGCCCATCCTTCACACTGTGGTTTCCCGTGATCACAGTCCGGTTGATCCCATCTCCAAGCAACATGATGTTCTTCTTATAGCTGGGCACGACCACATACTCCTCGTAGTATCCTTCTCGAACGTAGATTATGAAATATCCGTCGGTGGGCTGTGAGTTATTGGGAGCAAGTGCGACGGCATCGGTGATGGATGTGAAGTTTTCGGTACCATCTCGACCGACCGTCACGGTCTCGTTAATAAGTAGTCCACTGTCCTCAGTCAAATCAACAAGAATCCGTTCCCTCTTGGGGCAATGCCTTGATTCATTGCACGCGGACGTTTTCCTTAGAGCCTGCAGCAGCAAAGAACCGACACACTCAGTGTCTTCCTAAACCAAAACCTCCCCAGTTGGCTTGAGTCATGCATTTTTCTGAATCCAAAAGGATACAGCCAGCCATTTTCCTTTTTCTTTCGGAAGCTTTCCAGTCATATGGGCATAAAATTCGTTCTATCCATTTAAAACAGACTGACAATAGGTCGGAAAGGGGAATCTGAACAAGTTGGCTAAACGATAAAAAAAAAAAAAAAATTATAACACAAAAGAGTGAACAGGCTAGGTTGTTCGGAAAGTGACCAGACACATGAGAGAAACCGCGTGCAGACTTCGATCGTGGTTTCTCATGATGGGCAGCATTCTGTTTTGGAATGGACCTCCTTAACGAGTATCATAGACTGTCTGTATTATTCCTTCTCAACGACACACAATAAGACAGAAAATTTCAGACATAGCCAATTCAGCAATATTATATTTACTTTTTTTTTTTTGTAATTTATTTGTTTATTTATTCCCGGATCAATTTTTCATGTATAAAACTGTATAGACAAAGTGTGATATATATATGTTAGATCCAATTAATTATCTTCCCTAATGATTAGAGGCTGTTAATGTACTCAATTCCCTATTGTCCTATGCATCTATGGAATCAAAAAATTTTGTACTCAACTACTTAAACTTCTATGATTTGCATCCAAACTACCAATCAAACTATCAATTGGTTTACACTTTACAACCAGATCAATTAAGATCTCGTCATTAAAATCAATTTAAAATAGATCATGTAATATAATCTGAACGGTCAAATTGTAACACAGAGTACAAGTATAAAGCTATTGATAGATTGTATCAAGTTTTGATAATTTGCAAATTACAAAGGTCCAAAAGGGTGACATCAAACTAAATAGACCAAGAATAATGCACTTAGCTTTTAGGAGCATTTTAGCATGTACAAATTCCTAGGGCCGCCACAGGCCGCCCTAGCCAGCTCTCCCAAAATAAAGTAGATAAGGTCAATCTAGTGGCCTTAGATCTTTGCCCCACAAATCAAAAGCCTTTAACTTAAGCGAACTCAAATAAATAAAAGTATCTGTATATAGAATCGTTTGAAGGCATGGAGCTCAGAGCTACCCTACAAAAGGGGCACCGCCATGCACAGTCCCTTAACATGCGAATTAATTAAAGGCCATGTGACATCAAGTGCAAACCCTGTTAATCGTGAACCCTAATCGACCAAAAACAAAAAAACAAAAATTGGTCGTACCCGGCCCACGTGGTTGACCTGGCTGTTCAAAATTTCTATACGTTTTTGTAATACTCTATTGATACCAATTACCAACAAACTTAAAGTTTACACTAACCTAAACTTAATTAAAATGGTAGAAAAAAATAATTAGATTTTGTTATTTTCAATTATATTATCTAATAGAAAGGACCTCATTAAGAGCCCTAAAATTGAGTTTTAATAAAAATAAATAAAATCATATATTTAAAAACCACTAAGTAAAATGTTAAAAGGGTATCCTTTGAGCTCAATATCTTATTAGAACAATAATATTATTAAAAAAAAATTAATTATACCATTAGAATACTTTTTTGGAAAAAAAAAAACAAAACCACGCATATCTTTCATTGAATGTTTTACATGATTCCTTTGTTTGTATACGACAAGTGGTCCTTAGATTGACCCTAGTAGCTTCAACTTCTAATATTATTGCTATCTGCTTCCATTCGAATTAATGAATCTCTTATTATACGTAGCTGTATCATGAATTGAGGTATCTAATTTAATTATCTGCAGTTGCGGTTACAGTTGACCAAGTTAGATGAATCTGTCGAGCTCAAACTTCAATGGCGAAGCTCTGCAACTGCAAGTATGGCCTCGAGATGTTTCACTTACTTGGACCACCGTCTCAAACGAAGAGAGTTGGTAATGCTTTCATATTCTAAGCGGGTATGAAAGAGCAAGCTAAACAGAAGGAACAAGCACTAGAAGTTACTTTTGTTACCTTGATTAAAGTTTCGAGTCGTTCTCGGGCCGGGTGTCGTCCCTCCGTCGGGAATCCCCCTTTAGACGCCTTTTTCTTCCTGTTCAGTTTCAGATTCCGATCCAATGCATGCGTTACGAGCCCAAGGGACACGCTATACAACCGATTCGCGTGGTTCAGCGGCTCTGACAATGCGCTCACGATGCTGCTCTTGGAATCCTCGAGCCCATCGTAACACGTCTGCTGGTTCGTCACTATCGCACTCAGCAGCGTCCGCACTCGCTCCACGAGCTCCTCGTCCAACGATTCGGCAGACTTCAGCTCGGCCGCGATGGTCTGCCAGTACTCCACGTTGAGTTGGGAGAGATGGCGGCAATCGTCCAGTGCTCCAACCTCAGCGTAGTTTACTGAGGAGCGCAATCGCCTGTGGGTGAGGAAGTGACCAATCACATCTGACATTTTACGCGCGTGCTTCAGGCCTTGCTTCACGGAGTACTTGCCGTATCCGTAAGGATCGGACGGTGTGGAGGGGACGGAGGAGAGGATCGACCGGCAGAGTTTCGGGTAGAGAGTGAACTCGCATGCAGCAGAAGGCGACTGTGCTGTTGAGGACTTTGCCCAGGCAAACGGAGACAAGAAAAGAGAAAGGAAAAGAAAAACGGAGGAGAAGGGTGGATTCCTCATTGTGAGCATGGTGGTGGTTGACTCTGCCGCCCGCGAACTGCTCCTTGTTAGAGGTGAGCTCGTGAGAAAGAGAGAGACAGCCTGTACATGCAGCGACAGCGACTAAAATGCGTAAGTAAAAACATGAAGAAGGAAGCATATAAATGCGTGCGAAACAATAATGGCGGTAGCAGCAGGGTTTGGTGAATTTGGACGATTAATGCAGTAATGGTAAGAACTTTCGTGAGCAAAAACCTCAGGGGCCAGAATAACAACAGGAGTATAAAGTGGAATTGAGTGGCTTTTGCTCTACATATAGATATAACTATACCTGTGCTAATTAATTATGTGATCCATGAATTCTTACGTACTTTTATTAATAATTGCTGTTTTATTTCTAATTATATGTTTTTGATACTAATGTATTTGTCTTTTTTACTGATTGTTTTTGATCTTAAATTAATTAATGCAATAATGGGATGAAAAAAATCCTAAGAGAGAGAGAAAAAAGAGAATTGAATTTATTGGATGGACTGGCGTTTAGGCTTAATATCTAGACTTAAGTGGACTTTTCTTTTGTTGACCTTTGTAGGTTTTGGGCTTGTACTATTTGATGAAGCATTGGGCCCTTAAAAATTACATTTGAGCTTAAAGGTATGAGCGTAGGTATGGCCGGTTATTGGGCTTAATTATAAGAGCTGAAAATCCTTGGTCGGTAGACTTTTAGGTTTGTTGGGATAGAATGGATTATGTATAAAGTTCCGACTGTGATTTAAAAATATAAATCTAACATTTTAAATTGGTCACATCATTTAATGAGATGAAGAGATAAAATGATATGGTTCAATCTTAGATTGGCTCATTAAATGACATGTTCACTTTTAGAATGTTGAATTTATATCTTTAAATGATCACTTTGCATGGCTTTGCACAGATTGTCTTTATACATTATTCTTTCTCTTTTTGAAGCTTTTGAAGATTTAGATTTAGATTTTTAAATATAAATGAATCATTGGGTGCATGCGTATGTTTCTTACTATACTACTAGTTCTATGATTAGGCTTAACCATGAAGACCCATTAAGGAGAAAAAACCCAGATGAGATTTTGCGACATATTAGGTATGGGCTTAAGTATGGCCGGTTATTGGGCTTAGTTAGAAGGGCTGAAAATCCTTGTTACGTAGATTTTTAGGTAAGAAAAAGCAAGCCCAATAGCATAGGGGTCCAGCCACTTCAAAGGGAGATTAAAATCTCTGAGCAATGAGCACGTTGCAATCAGAAATCAGTTCTACACTCTGAAGCATTTGGTATATTTTTTTAACTAATTACGTGATTAGGTTCCGAATTTGACTTTGGCCTATTCTGTAGGCTCTGATAAACGGCAAATACGATGCCAACAGAATGCTTCAGTCAGTCACCCCAATTTTACAGCAAGTCTTGTAAAATTGTTCCGCATAAATTTTTGGACCCATGTGAAGATTGATTATTAGCAAGAATTAAGTTCCGTATCTTGGTAATATTAATATGTTCTAATATGAAAGACGAATAAAATTGAAGGTCCATGGAAAAAGAAAACTCTTGTGGAGCTTGGAATTCGTTGTAGCTTCTTTGCGGTTTGTACATACTGCTGTCCCATTTCATAATTGGTTGGTCTCCCTCTTGCAACTATGGACGGAGTGAGTGAATCGCAGTTCGATCAAGTGTTTGAATTGGGTCAGATCATAAAGGTTTTATATGACTAATCTACCACTTCTGCCTAATTGCTTCGCTTGGAAAAGAAAAAATGCTGGCTGCAACCAGAGCAACCTTTGGTTTTTCTGGCCTGCAAATTCTTCTAGGAGGACTGGTCCCCAAAGTTCATATTAAGAATCATCGCACAAAGTTCTTCCAGCTGCCTCCAGGACAAGTTCCGGAGAATGTTCCGGCCGGTTAGTCAATCTTTCACGAAAGATTTTGAGTAGGAAAAGTCCTAATATAACTTAATTTGTTGATTTTCATTCTCTTCCCTTGATCTCTTTGCAGAAACTGTCTTTTCTTTTTCTTTTTTTCTTTTTTCACTAGTTTATCAGAGCTGGTTGACACTGGGGGCAAAATGATTTGGGTTTTTATTTTTCAAGGGGAAGAAATCCATTTATTTGCCATTCCTTACACATTCATACAAGCCCGAAACGACGTAGTAGCTTATTATGCTCGAGTCTAAATCTTATAATTAGTGCCCATGATAATCTTACGCAGGAGCCAGAGTTGCACTACAGCCATATCAGTTGGTAATGTCTCTATGGGTTGTGACTGCTTCTGTCCCATTTTGTGTAATTCACTGCAGTTGCTCCTATATGATATGCCCACCTGGCGGCTGCCCAGATGGCAAAGTGTATGGAGTTCGATGCAGATGGAGCTGTTGGTGATCAGCCAGTTGCGGAATTGCCCAGGCTGGAATTGCAGGCTCCATGTTCTTTTGTTAAGGATTTGATTTATGCTGTCATGCTTGGAACGAAACATCAGACAGGGAAGTGAATTTCAGAAGGAAATATCTGGTAGTTACTAGTGCTTTAGTTTGTTTTGGGACCTCTGTATGAATAGTTGATCGATTGAATTCTCTCTGGGTGTTTCATCCTTTCTATGCTACCACTTGTCTGTCATACATCTCTCTCTTCTTCACTGGTCCTAGGTTTATGTATTCTTGTGCAGCTGAATAACCCCTGTGGGGCATGACATATACAAACATTTTACAGAAAATGAACTTCTCAATCGAATCTCAATCTTGATAACAATTTGCAACTAACTAAACAACAAAGCAGAAAGTACAACTCAAAAGGGTTTTGAAAAGAAACCATGGACCTTCTGCAGTCATGTCTCATAATCTGCATTAGTATGTTTGGTTGGAGAGTTCTGAGGGAGACATGTAGACTGCAAATGTTAACCAATTGAGAGAAACGTCATCCAAATGACATCATCAACTTCACTGCAAACTGATACATTGCTACGCAGCTCTTCCCAAAAGGTCCATAGGCAGTAAGGGGTTAGGGGGAAAGAGAGATGGAACATCCTGGGGATGAGCGTGTATCTAGAGAGGTTGGTGCAGCAAGGAGGTTTTCACTCGCATTGTACCCCAAAAAATTGCAGAATCAACTTCAATTAGAACAAGTTATCGAGTAAGAACTGAACCGAACTAAGATGGTCTGATGGTGGCTGCGAGAAAGAGACTATATACCAAACATCTGTAAGAAGTTGTTACTGAAATAGTACAAGGGTGTGATGGAAACTATATCGAAAATGAATTCACAGACAAATAGATACAAGCAACATCTCACAACAGGGAGAAGCAAACCATCAACGGTGATGCAATAGATAGCTCAATCAGAGACAGAGACAGACAGATCCAGCGAGTGCCTACATCCAAATCACAGTAAACTCAAAGGAGGATCTAAACTCGCATCATGTCTTCAGAGCTTCAACATATAAAACGGATGTCAGAATGGGGCTGATGCTGTTCTGCGAAGCTGATACTTTGGCTCAGGAGGCGGTGCAGATGGCAACATTTTCTCCAGTTCCTATCAGACAAGGACCAAAGACCGAGAAAGAAAGGATTTAGAGTATATCAAAAAGCATTAAACCAAGCCTCGGGCATGTTTCATGACAATCACAACTAGCATATTAACCCAGACCATGCTACAGAAAGGAACAGCGTTAATCATGGCCATATGTTGTCCTGATGCCACCAGTACTAGTTGTGGTTCTTGTATGAACAACAGGTACCAGTTTATGTTAAGCATTGGTCATCTGAATTGTCTTCCTTCTTGCTTTCAACATCAACATTCCCAGAAGCAACCAATATTGTTCATATGACGAAAGTGGCCACTACTTTCAGTTCCCTACACACCTGAATGGCGAAGTGAAAATCTGGTTGAATTTGAATAGTATATGTTCGGGTGAAATGGATTTGTTTTAGTAACCTACATATATTATCATAACTGCTCTCAGTGATTAGTCAGCATCATGGTCAATTTCCTATGGACAGAGCAGCCTTGTTAGATTGACAATTTCAAGTCCTGATGTGCGAAGAAATGGAACTCTTTCAAAAATCACATGGAATGTAAAAGCTGAAGAAGTATTCCGTGGAAATTAAGCACCATCTAATCCAAACACCCACCCTCTCCTTAGGTTATGAAAAAAGTTCCAACATGCACTCTATTCTTTATTCACAGTAGAAGTCAAGAGGGTTTCAACTATTTATTCAAAAAGGAAAAAGCAAAACCAGAGAATGTAAGTAGTGCCATGAAAACTGATATTGTGAGTCCACACCCACTGTTGCATAATTTTCAGTACAGACCTATTTGAATTGAGTAAATATAATTAACAATGCCACCAGAGCCATATGCATAGGAATAAAATGTCACATGGTTAAGTAATCACAACATTATTATCACAGTTTGTGCATGCTTCACAGGCCAGAACCACAGAAAATAATGCACAACATAGTCACCCTAAATCCAAATGCTGGTTCCCTCGAATTTTCGTTTGGCTGAAGTAGAGACCCCAAACCCAAATCTTAATTCTTTCCACAATAATGTCTACCCTTTCTCCAATGCTACAACTGTTCTCCTTTTCTACTTTTTTTTGGGGAAGGAAGTGGTTTTGGCCTATCACGAACTTCATCAATCAATTGAACTCAATGACCATAATCATTTTATGTCACCATCAACAATAAACACCTCATAACAGGAATGTCCACACAATTTATGTTCTGGACATCTTTTGCATCAACTTCATCTTCATGGAATAGACCGGTGGCGTACCCTTTTCTATAGAATTACGATGTCAATATGTCTGTCCTCTTAACCTCATGCCTATCAGGAACTCATTCTCCTTGCATCCAACATCAACAACCTCAACATTTTTCTCCTGACAAATACTTCTCAGATACATTCACTTCCTTTTCCTCATTTCCTTTCTGAGCACCAAATCTACCTGTTGGGAGGAAGACTGCAGTAACATAGTTTCAAAATCCACTCCTTGGGCACAATTGTGGTTCATCTGAAAAGAATAATGCTCATATTCCTCTTACTCCACACTAACCTTTTTCTCTTTGGGAATCATTAAATAATTGAAGAACTTATCAACTTCTTTTATCCAGTTCAAGAACCCCTTTGATATGAAGATCTCCAACAAAAATTTGGTAGATCAATCTTCATCCAAAATTTTTTATATTCTCCGTCATCGCAAACTCAGGGTTTTTTTTTTTTTTGTGTGTGTGTGTTCAAATCCTTGAGATGCTCCTTCACCAATCTATTTACCATCAAGGGAAGTCCCTGCATAGGCTGGTTGTCCATCAAAATACAAACACAAACACGAATAGGCTGAAAATGACCCATCCTCATTACAAATCTTGTTTTTTTTACGCAATTCACATCCAGATCAGCCGTTAGCAAGAAGTGCTCGAATATCAAGCGAAACCTTTTGAGTCTCATGCTGGAAAGCCATATAGACAGCTATTGTAGAAGCCCCTCTCTTACAAGCATCGTCGCCAGAAAGGTTGCCACCATTGCTTGGGTTAGCAATCAGACCAGGAAATGATGAAGCTACATTACTAACCAATATAGGGGGATAAAGGGCCAGACAACATCAAACCCCTTAGAAC
The DNA here is from genome assembly GCA_003952965.2 of Morella rubra. Taxonomy (NCBI): domain Eukaryota; kingdom Viridiplantae; phylum Streptophyta; class Magnoliopsida; order Fagales; family Myricaceae; genus Morella; species Morella rubra. The sequence goes on from CM025849.1 coordinate 6,996,922, forward strand.
TTGAATCCGCCAGGAAAAGAGAAAGGTTCACTGTTGATGACTTCAGTGAAAGGCTACTCTAAATATTTTTAGATAGTCCAACCATACAAAATCCACATTTTAAACAGAGAAAAAATGACAACTAAAAAAAATTGTTTGTAGATTACTTGTACTCCTTTACTTGCAAGCTACCCTTACCTTACTTTTAAACAAAATATAAAACATAAATATCCCAAACTCACTAGGAAACCCTAAATCAGAACAAATGAAAAGAATTTGAAAAGAAAACTCTAGCCACTGTTTTTTACTAATTGAGGGTGGGCACATGTCCTACATCAATGGACCTTGTAGAACATGTTGCTAATGGAGTCAAATGCTCTTCTTTTCCCCTTTTTCTCGACTAGTAATTAAAGAAAAAGAGGGAATAAAGTACACTCCTAGAGAGCTCCTAAAATTACAAGTCTACAAATAAAGGATTCAAAAAAATCCAAAGCACTGGAACAAAGGCTACTTTTAATAGGCATCTACCCTAAGAAAAACACACGATCATAAAACATCAAGGCAAAGTAGTTGTGAGCTTAATATGAACTAAGAACCAGAAGAAAAAAGCGAGCACATCAAATATGCAAATGGGCACCAAAGTAGGAAGTATGGTTATAGTTAAAGCAATAGATGTTGAAGGAAAAGCTCCAATCTTCTGATCTTACAATTATATCAACAGTATTTGGGCTTCGACTAATCAGCACCAGATACACTAAGCAACGGAAGTCGTGCAGTAACAATGGGACTGCAAGCCTTGATAGAAATTTCTATGGCTCTCAATTATTTCGTTTAGAAATTATAATTTGAAAAACATCCAACTCTTAACATGTATTGTTGTTACTATGCACACCATTGTTGACATGGCAGGCAATTTTTGTACCCATGTTCTGACAATATTGAAACAGCATCAATATGTAACCATATAATCTTCTAAAAGAAAATATGTACTCTCGGTGGCTAACTAAGCCTTGTCTAAAAGCATAACGCATACAGCTTATCATGTTCAAGACTAATATTAAGGTAGTCTCTAACAAAGCAGCACATAAGTTATGAAACTACCCAGTGTGTTTACGGTACTTCATCAACATATCAAAAGATTCAAAATAAGAATTTCTCAACTTTTGTAGATATTCTTGCATGAGTATCGATCACAAAGAGAATGTGTGTTCGGATATGATCTTTCTCGAGTTTAAAAATTTCTTATAATTACAACAGAAACACGTGAGAGCTTGTCAAAAAAAAAAACCTCTGAAAAAGAAGCTTCAGTCTTCATAGGTTTTTTCAACCATTTTGGCAGAGTTTTTACAAATTTTCTGACTAAAGGGTGTTTAAAAATGCTAGCACAATTAACCTATTACTGGATAAGTATAGCATGTTTAAATTACATGATAACTATAGAAGACTAACCAAAAATGTACCACATGAAAGTGAGATATTTTTTATTATTAGCACATCAATAATGTTATGCATTACCTTTTAAAGACTTCATATTAACCCAGCTACATCAGACAATAGTCATAACACATACCCCATGTTCCTGATTCCTAAGACTTGTAACTTTCTTTAAATCATCAGTAGGAAAGAAGCACATAACTATTATAGTTTTCAAACAGTAGGGTATTAAATCAAATAAACTAGAACAATGCATCAATATCTTAAATGAAGAGCCTAACCTTTCGTTTCCGGAGCCTCTCATTTTCCTCTTCCAGACGTGAAACTTTGTTCTCCAGTTCGTTAGTGTAAGCCTATTACATCATGGTCTCTCAGATCATTTGAAAATCAGCATTATAAAATCTGAAAAAGGCACAGAGCCATTGCAAAAAAATTGAAATAACCATCAGGTCTTGAAAGCCAACCTGCTTCCTTGCTCGTGAACGGGCAGCAGATTCACGGTTCTTGATCATCCTCTTCTGCCTTCTCTCAACAGTCTTCTCAATCATGTCCTCTGGGACGCCTCTTTTCCTCCCAGGCATCTGTGTGTCCGACAATGTTCCCATCAAAGGTGAAGGCAATGCCACCTGATTCTCCGAATATGAAACCTCCACCACTGCACCAGTCCCCATATGTAGTGGCTGTGGCATAGGCTGGCCAGGCAAATAAACACCCATCATACTCTGTTGTGGATGTTGATATTGTTGTTGGGCATATTGCATCCACTGACCTTGCTGTGCAAACGGCGGCACGACGTTCTGATCAACCACAACAGGACCAACACCTTTTTTCTCTGAAGATGTTTGAGCCACAACTCCTGCTTTCACCAAGAAATCCTCCAAAGTCATCTCTCCCAAAGTAGGCTGCCGTTCCCGACATTTCTTTTCCATGTTATCTTTGCTTTGCTGAATATCTCTCCAAACTTCATCAACTGTCTTCTTGCTCAGTGGACTAGTTAATGACAGGCTAGCCTGATGCTGCAGGGCAGTTTGATTGGCCTGTGCTGTCCCCTCAATGTCCATACCTGTGGACTGGTTGGCCTCAGCAGTCCAAACATTTTTCAGAAGCTCATCAAGGTTCATGCTGCTAAGCGGCTTCCCCAGGTCACCTAACTGATTTTGAACCTCATCAAGCGTAAGACTATACATTGAGTTTTGTCGCACCAATGGCAGGAACTGCGACTGTTTGCCATTACTGTCACCACCACCTTGAGACCCCATTGTCTCAATCCCCATTCAGCAACCCTCAATAGCTTTAATCATACTAATACAAACTCAAATGTCCATAGCAACAACTGCAAAGAATCTAATTAGCTCTTGTAGGTGCGGAGCCAAATCTTCAATACCGTCCCATTAATCAGAGACCTGAAAATTCAAATCCAAAGTTCAGACCTCCCTACAGTTCATAAAATTTTTGGCAGCTAGATTGTCGAGAATAACTTTAAATAACTAGGTCACATGGACAACCAAAATTTCATAATAACGGCTAGAAAATCTTCAATCAATTTTTTTCTTTTGCATCCACTAAGTACCTATAGCAATATTTAACGCAAAAGCACATGTAGGCATGCACTGAACCTATTATAAGATGACCTATCAAATGCCCATTAAGTTTACATTTAAAAGTCCCTCAAAGGATAAATGGTACAAGAAGATCCTCTTTAAAAGCTATATTGAAGCTCACCCTCGAAAACAAGAGTGTCTAAAAAAAAACCTCGAACTATTTACATACGAAAACGTATTCAGAGGAGCCAGAGACAAGAAGTCCTCTTACCTATTCTCATTTTCAGAACCAAAGGTGACAAATCACTTGCATGCACCAGGAAAGAGCATAGCTCTATCATCCCATAACCAATTCCTAAGAAACCCTAAACCCACTACTCAAACCCAAAAAGACTGACCCACAGAATGCCCCCCCATTAAAATTTCCAGCTTACCATGCTTTGGATTAAAGAAACAGAGAGGCCAATTTGCATGAATATAATAGAACAATACAATTAAAAATGCAAAAAGAGAAACGTTTTTTTATTATAACAGGATCGAACAACAAATTACATGGAAAACAAGATCATTGCATTACTTGACCTGAATCAAAGAAGGTAGGAAAAAAAAAAAACAGAGGGAAAACAAAAGAAGAGAAAGGGAAGGAAAGGGTCTGCATGCAAGACAATTACTGTTTTTATAGAAAGCCCAAAACTTCCCCAAAAAAAGGCCTCAACAATATAACAAAACAAAGAACAAGGCAGAGACCAGAAACCCCTCAAGCGGTCCCAAATGTAAAGGCGGGATACAGAACACAGAAAAAACAGCGACGGTTAAGGACATGAACGACAATCAGAGTGACTCACTTGATCTGAATCTGTACTCCGCAGGAAGGATTGAGAATAAAGAAAGGGACTTTTTGGCTCTGAGACTTTGCATCCACTTTTTTCAGGTGGAAATCATCACCAGCATGTCCAACTGTACATATTTGTACAATGTCTTTGCTTGCAGAGGGACAATCCCAGGTGGGTGTCTCTGTGTTGTGTTTGAGTAAGAGAGAGAGAGAGAGAGAGACTGAAGAAAACTCAATTGCCCAAAAATTTATTTATAGTTCAACAGAGAAACTGAGTTAATTGGCTCATTTTGTTTTGTTTATAGTTTCAATGTGAATAAACTAAGAAATGTTATCATGTGGGCTGCCTCATGCGATAATCATGAGCTCTCCCACTTGTTTGGTCCACTAAAACGGCACCAATAACGATAAATGTGTCTTTTGCTTTGGCATATGCAAAAATGTATGGACTAGTAAAAAATATTTTTTTTAATCCTAAGTAGCTTAAATTTTATAGTAATTTGTAAACAGATGTTCAAATTTTAAATAGATGTCAGAATTTGTACAAAAATATTGGAATTTGTAAAAAATAATTGTGTAAAAACATGATCAAATCCTAAGTTAAAATTTTTTATTCATGGACCATGCTGTTCAAAATAGAGGCAGCTCAGAAATTTTTTTTCCCTTCCAAAGGCCAAAAAATATGACTTTATTTTCACTTCCAAATATATCCATGAATTTTGAACTTCAATTTCTATTACATTCTATTGCCACTGTTTTACTAGTCGAGATGACTTTTGAAGACTAAATTAATCATATCTTGAGTTCTAAGCTTTTGTATTTGCTGACACAATTCTAAATGGTCAATCTTTAGGCTTAGGAAGCCTCGAACTTGTACTTCAATTCATCAAAGCCATTAAGGTCATGTTTTCCAGTTTTTCAGAATTTTGTGATGGCAAACATGTCCGAGTGGCTATGTTTGTAAACTATAATTTTATAAAATTTTTAGAAATGTTGTAAAAATTGAGTTGGATAAGAGTTTTATTTCATGATTTGAGTGGATTTTTATAGAAGTTGGTAAAAAAGTAAAGGAAGATATAATCCGAGTATTTTTTTTACATTTATTGTAATAGAAAAAGATAATTTGATTGAGAAAATAAATTATTTTGTATTTTATTATTCTTATTTTGACCAAAATTTAGAGTTAATTATATTTATAACTCAAATTTTTTGATAATGACTAAATTATATTATTCACTATAATTTTAGTCTGTTCGAATTGTGCCATATAATTTAAAAAAAGATACATAGGTAAATTTTATTATCTGACTTATATTATCTAAAATTTTATATAAATAATATCAAATAATATATATTCTATTTATGGTATCCGTCACTCACCATATTATACATAAAATTTAAATAGAAAATTACAGATATCCTGCTACCGACCAGACATGATTTTCAGGACAAAAGTCGTGTGATCCACACTGTATCCTTACTCATTCTTACAGAGTCATTGTATCCGTACTGGGACTTAAATTGGATTATTGGAACCCCACGTAACTGACAAGATGTTTGTCCACTAGCGAGATCTCTCCAAGTCAGGATTTGCTTCCCTCGGCGTGGCTCTATAACTCCAGCAGAGAACCAACGAGGCGCGTGGCACTCCATGGACATCCTAACTCCAATTTCCAAAATATATGATTGAAACAAATTAAATAATAATTTTCAAAATTATGCTAAAAAAGAAGAATACCACCAAATGAGAACTAAATCTTTTTAGAGAACGCTCCTTCACTCGAGATGTTTAAAATAAAATTCAGGGACTTTAAATTATTTTTCCTATGGGATTTTAATAAAAATTGGTGTCTTAAGTTCAACATGCTTATGCAACTTTGCATATACATGGAAATTTTTTTTTTTAATGTGATCCTGAATTGTAGGACTTTTATTAAATATTGGACAAGATTTTGTTTTGAGCGTATAGACACTGTTATATATATATATATGCAATTTCAAGTTTAATAATTAGTGTTATTGTAATAAATATATAATAATAAAAGTTTTGTTTTGTTTTTTCAATTTCTGCCTAATAGCTTCACTATTTCTCTCCTCACCTTGTCTTCAAATAATTTATCTACTTTTTTACTAACTTACATAAAATTTTATTTATTTTATTACTTTTTCTTAAAATCAAATAAAAACTCTAATAATCTTTTACTTTTTTTTTTGTAAATCATAGTTCAAATAAAAATATTTCACTCCCTATTAACTAAATTATAGCATTAAAACACAGGAACATAATTCTTATACTTTTTTTATATCATTTAATATTTTTTATGTAAAATTTAAATGACGCTCACAAACTAAAATTTTAATTCTCTAAAATTTTATCATCATTACAAAAAATTTATAACAACATAAATTTCATAATATAATTTATTTATTGTATTTATTTTACCCTAAATTAAATCATGCAAGTCCAACACAATTTTAGAGGAGAAAATCACTAAACATATAATTTTAGAAAAAAACAAGAAGGTTATTCTATTTATTTATTTATTTTTTTTTTTATAGCGAACCCGTAGTTTAACTGTACAATCCGATCCATTCGACATCAGTTACTGCGGCGTCTACCAATGTCCGTTCTTACACAGGGACCCACTCAAGTAGGTTTTCGATTTCAAATCACTGAACCGCTCGAAACGTCAAGTCGGTTATTCGCTTTTTCTCATTTCCTATGTAACTAGGTATGTGTGTATAGATATATATATAAAAGTCGTTTGGAGGGGCAAATTATTGTTGGCAGTTTATTGAATAATGTACTTTCCTATTTTCTACTCTCTGATCAGAATTTCGAAATTTTGAGAAATTTGGGACCCAAATGTCGGCTTCGACTGTATCTATCACGGCGAACCCGGCGGCACGGCGACGGCCCGTGGTGGCCGCCGACAAGAAGACTACCAGCATCGAATTGCTAGGGGTAAACGAAGCCGCCGTCGCCACCCAACGGAGTCCCAACGGTTTTGTGCCCGGTGGTGACGATAAAGCCACCGCCGCAGACGGCAAGGATCTGAGCCACCACTCGATTCGCGGCGAGAGATCCTCCAAGGACATGGCAGCGCAGCAGGCGAAGAAATCTGTGGCCGCCAATAACCAGAACACCTCCAACGTGCCGCTTCGCCGCGCTCGCAAGGCGTCCCCGCAGAAGCCGGACCAGTCTCGCTGGATGACCGTCCTCAGAGTCTTCGCCAAGAACTTCGTCCTCCTCGTCCTTCTTGCCGGCTTGGTACAGCTGATTCGTAGACTCGCTGTGAAACCCGAGGACTCCATCTCGGGGACGCAGATGGGATTTTCGGACTTCGAGGGGCGGATTGCGGAGGTGGAGGGCTTCCTGAAGACCACCGCCAAGATGATCCAGGTCCAAGTCGAGGTCGTGGACCGCAAGATTGATAACGAAGTCGGAGGGCTAAGGAGGGAAACCAAGGACGAGTTGAAGAGATTGGCAACCAAGAGCGAGGTATTGGAGAGGTCCGTTGGCGAACTGAAAGCAGTGGAATGGTTATCGAAAGAGGAATTCAATAAGATATACGAGGATTTGAAGAAGGCGAGGAGTATAGAACATGACGATGAAGGTGGGAGTTTGGACGAGATAAGAGCGTATGCGAGGGAGATGATTGAGAGGGAGATTGATAAGCACGCGGCGGACGGGCTTGGCCGTCTGGATTATGCTTTGGCGACTGGCGGGGGAATGGTTGTGAAGCACTCAGAACCGTATTTGGTGGGCAAGGCGAGAAATTGGTTCCAAATGGGTGGCGGAAAAGCTCACAGCAATGCTGAGAAGATGTTGAGACCGAGTTTCGGAGAGCCTGGGCAGTGTTTTGCGCTGAGTGGAAGCAGTGGGTTTGTGCAGATTAGGCTGCGCACAGCTATTGTTCCTGAGGCCGTTACTTTGGAGCATGTTGCTAAGGTGATGTTTTCTATTTCATATATACTTCACAGATGGATATGCCTGTTGCAAAGCTTCTCATGTTATTCGTTTCATATGTGGATGGTTATTTTGTTGCGTTCACTTGGGTTCTCGTTTACGAGTGGATTGTTGAATTTTTGAGACATTGATGTTCAGTTTCACAATCTGTGACTCAACATATTCACAACCAGCAAACTCAACTACGATATCTGGAATCGTTTTGATTCTGAAATTGGGTTCTGGGATCATTTAGTGGGTGTATATTGTCCTCTCGAGTGGGAACAAGGTTGGTGAATAACAACTAATATGATCTCTAGGATGAAATTTTATGTCTTGTCTAATAGGGGTATGCCCAAAGCAGGATGGTTTTGGTAGTCGAGACCTGTTTCCTCCGTGAAGTTTTTTCAACCAAGATCAGCCTCATATACCTAAAAAAAATGACAAAGGGCGAGGATATTAACATCTACTTGCAAGCTTGAGCTAAAGTAGTGCAACTATTAAGAAGGAAGGAGACGTGTAATTCTAGCTCGTTATAGAGTGGGAGGATGCCCATGAGCTTTAGCTCAATGGTATTTTCTCACCTTGCAAGTGGGTGGAGTTGGATGGAATACTAGTTCTTATCTTGAAAAGTGGTTGAGCTTTTAGCTTTATTGTAGCCTTCCAGCCTTGTTCATCCACATGACTCTGTTTGCTAAGTGGGTTGTAGTTCTGTGCTTTTAACATACTTCACATGAATTCAGGTAATTTTATGAATTTGTTTGAGACAATCAAAATGCTGATCAAAGTGTGGATTTATGGGGTGTATATGGGTAGTCAAACTCCCATAGGAATTCTTAAAAAGGAAAAATGTTATCCCTTCATGTGCATAGCATGTATTGGACGATTAATTTAGTGGGGGAATAGAGCATGAAGAAAATTTCAAGTAGCTGAGATAAGGAGGGGTTAGTTTTCTTCACTGGTGGATTTGGCTAGAGAAGCACTCCTCAAACTTGACGGGTTCAGATTTCTTATGGACTTGTAAATAAATTTTAGTCTGAAGAAATAATATGGCTGATTGATGAGGTCTGTGATAGTTTTAAGGGTATGTCCCCCTGGCCCCCCGGGGAACAAAAAAAAAGGGGTAATTAACAAACGTGCCCACGATTACAAACCTATCTCGATCTCTATCTTTTATATATTTTCTTAGTAGGAGTTGGTGCTGTAGAATCTAAAAGAGGATGCTTTAGATGTGATGAGGTTGGAGGAAACTGATCGTTGCAGAACCTTATTCGAGGGGTAAAGTTTTGCTAGCATCTCCAGTTTGTTTTATGATATTGAGGTTCCTGTCTTTAGAATTATTTGTCAAATTAGATGGATGAGTAAATTCTTATCCAAATTGTTTCAAAAAATGTAGTGAATTGATATTCTTGAATGGTTAGGTCATTGGGTTTTGCTTGGAGTGAACTCTTCTTGTGTGTTTGTTGCTAGATTGGTTACATCATGCTGCATTTAGTAGAAGAACTGTCATAACAGGGTAAGTTTATTGACAGGAATCAGGATATATTTGGCTCTTTGTACCAGAAGTTGTGTTTCTAGTTTCATTGAGTATTTAATACCCTGTTAGGTGCCTTTTCTTTTTTGGGGTAATTTCATAGCTTGCCCCTTAACTATGAGCAAAAATCAATGTCGCCCCCAAACTATCAAAACGGATTTTTATGTCCTCTAAGTTTCCAAAATAATCAATAGTCGCCCTCCATCCAATTTCGGCGTTAAAACAGACGGAATTCTCATTCATGTGCCTCTCACGTGATATTCACCCAGTTGACTTTACGAAATTGCCCTTCTCTTTATATTTAACATTCTTCTACTTTTGGACGACATCTCTCGTACCAGCCACTGTGCAAATATAAATTGCGCGCCTTGCCTTTTTCTTACCTCTTTTCCATTTTTTCTCGTATAAGCTGAACCGAATACAGCGTAAAAAGGCTTTTCTAAAATTGATGAAAAAAAATATGGAACATCAGCCACAATGGTACATGCAGCAAATGCAAGAGATTCAACCCAAGTTTCTTGATTTCTTTCTGGCATCAAAATATGCTTAGTTCAATCACCAAGAATGTTGCCTTCTTAATCGAGAATTTCCATGATAAAGTAAAAAATGAGCTAAATGGATAAACAAGTAGAACAGCTGACAATGCCACGTTCTTTTCCACATTGAATCAAACACTTAATGTGACATATTACATCTCAAGAAGTGATGCTGCAGAAATATTCTAATGTGGATATCTTATAGATAAACACGAAGAACAAGACTAGCAGATTCATTCACAGGATCGAAAAGAAAAAGCAAGAGAGACCCAAAAAAAGCCATTTGAGACACTAGAAATCCAACAGAACACAAAATCGAGAAACCTGATGAAAATCTCAGATAATGTCAGAGCACCAGGTAAGAAAAATACCAGAGCTTGGATAAGCTTGCCGTTCTTGCCACGTTCTCTAGTGACCACGACTTTTGGACTCGGATTCAAAGCAGAAGTTGAAGTAGAAACCGAAGAAGGAGAAGAAGTAGCTTGGATTCTGAATGAAAAAAGAAAGATTCCCCATTGAAGATGTAGACAAGAAGAAGCCATTGCAAACGTGTTGCGCAAAGGAGGTTGCCCCGAGTTCCAGGCTTCCAAATGTAGAAGCCTGTTAAATATAGGGAGAAGGGCAATTTCGTAAAGTCAACTGGGTGAATATCCCGTGGGAGACATGTGAATGGGAATTCCGTCTGTTTTAACATCGAAATTGGATGGAGGGCGACTATTGATTATTTTGGAAACTTAGAGGACGTAGAAATCCATTTAGATAGTTAGGGGGGCGACATTGAGTTTTGCTTATAGTTAAGGGACGAATTATAAAATTATCCCTTCTTCTTTTTAAAGCTTGTGATATTGGGATTGATAGATGATTCTTTGTGAGAGTTGAATTCTTTGACATGATTGCTTGGTTTCTCTCTCTCTCTCCTCCCCGTCCCCCCTCTTCTTGGTGAACAAGTGGCAGTATGTCACATCAGAAGAACAAATTGGCATAACAGAGAATAGCATGAGGTTACTCACTAATTTGACTGTTAGTTTTGTCCTCTATGTTTTGGGAGTTCAGCATTATTTTTGGACATTCTTTGTTTTCCCATCCAGTATAATGCATTCTTCTTTTGTTTTTTGTTTTGATAAGTTAATGCATTCTTCTTTTGTTCAGAAAGTAAAAGAGTAATGGTTTGAGGAACATGTGAATGAACTACTAAGTTAGGCTTATTTTTGGATTGACACGTGTCATTTTGTCTAAGGATTCCAGCTGTCCATTTAAATCTGCTAATGTGTGGCTTGCTCATCCTCTTCCTTCCTTTTTCTCTTTAATTCTCTGTTTCTGTTTTATTATTCTCCTTGGAAAGGACAAAAAGGAAAAGGGGGATGACTACTCGTTCAAGAGATGACACCAGGAAACCAAAGGTCTTCTCCGCCACTCACTACGGGGGTTTGAAAATTTTATCCCCTAGCCTTAAAAGAGTCATGCTAAAGCAGCCCAGTGAATGGACTGGTGACTTATGCCCAAGGAAAAAAATATTGAAGAAGAAAATGACCGACTTAAGATCATCAGTTTTTCTGCCAGAAGTAACTGAAAATGGGCCCATGTACACTATATGCTCACAATTGCATGTCTTTAAAGATGACGTGGTGATGAGAGAGACAGAGAGATGGGTGGCGCAGCCATCACTTCACATTCTTTGCTCTTGTGGTTTACTAGCTCTGTATTTTATCCCATATACTAACCAAAACACCCAAATATTGCTTTTAAAACCACTAAAATTATCTATCTTGACCTCCAGTCCCTCACACCAGTTATATTCTTATGGACTGTCACCCATGTCCTACTTACCATTACATTTAAGCATTGCTTCTAAAACCACTGTAATGATCTATTTTGACCTCCAGTCACTGTGATTAGTTATTTGGTTATGCACTGTCAGACCCATGTCCTACTTATTGTGCTAAATATTGAGCGAGTAACAAACTGGTGTCCAACTCAACAATCCAACTGCATCTCTCTCTTTCCTGGTTTCTGGTGATTTCTTCCCAAACTCTGTTGTCACAAGACCTCTGCTCTTCCTTTCACTTTTTTCTTTTTCTCCTTTCCATATCTTTCTTTTTTCTTTGCCGCTTACCCTTCTGTGCTCGATCTTGTGTTCTGTATGTTATCATTTGGTCTCTATATGAGTTATGAGAAAAGGACAAAGATGAAGACGAGGCATCTTCATTTTATTGGCCTAATAATTAGTCACATGATTGTCGTGTGCATGTTTTCTATTAGTTTTGTCTGAAAGAATGACAATTTCACTTTAGTCCTAAGAACAAGAATCTCTATATCATTTTCCAATCTGGAGAAGTAGATTGTAGCTAGGGTAACATAACAGGGACATTAATTTTGTTGTATTTTTGTGTTTACACCTTTACTATATTCATTTTCATTTTCCTTTCCCTTTTTTTTTTTGATTATTGGATACCAATATACTTGAACACTATGATGGGAAAGTTATGAAGCAAAGACCTTTCTCCTAATTGAATTTGTGCCAAACCTTTCTCCATATTGGTTCCTTTCTTTATGTATGAGAAAAAAAAATGTTTTGTCTAGCATAATTCAACTTTCAGAGTCTATGAGTTTCCTGGTTCTATTTGAGTCCCATTGAGATGAGTGAACTTGTATATAGTGATAGGATTGAGATCTATATTTGGGAGGATCGTGATCCATAGTCCTATATTTCTATAGTCTGATTGTTTATGTGCATGCATCGGAACATACAAGACACAGGCACAGAGGAATTTCCCGTGTTTAGTTTCCTTCAGCATTGGGGAGATGGCCTTGGTATGTAAACAGTCAAATTGAACTGGATGGAATTCTATTGAGGTATAGATTTTGAATTTATTGATATTGTTTATGCCCTCAATGCGGGAAGTTGCTTGCACAATTTGTTCAGCAGATGGTGGTGCTATTGGCAGACTGTCAGTGGTTATGCTTAGCATTGAGGTATCAGTTGGTTGTCTCATGGTTCTCCATGTCTAGGGTGGTGATCCCCACAGTTGTGGTCGCAGATAAGGTTCTGCTACTGTTAATGGGATAGTTCTGCTTACAAGAATAGTGGTGGTTCTATTTCTTTGGGTGAAGCTCCACAGTGAAGTTGCTAGACATGGTCCTGAATTTGCGGAGGGGGAGAGTTGAAATAGAACTTGCTAAATCATTCAACTTTGTGCCAAAAAATATCAGCAAATAATGGTAGGAAGCAGAATTCGAGAGTTGCCTTAAATCATACAAATCTCATTTTCTCCTTTGTGTTTTTGGGTGGGATGGGAGGGCAGAAGGGGAGGGAGGGAGAGAGAGAGAGAGAGAGAGAGAGATAGATAGGAGGAGGAGCTGGATTTGGAGGTGTTCTACTGGTAATGAAGCTGGAAATCGGTTATAGCTTTTAGTATTTTGTTGAGATTCATCCGACCCTTTGCTTTCTTTTTTAATTGATGGGCCTCATCTATGCTTAACCATTTTCCACTGGAATTTACATTTGGAATCAATTTCAAATGTGAGAAATAGTTACAAGAGAAGTTATATTAGAAATGAGAGAAAAGGCATCTGCTATCATATCCATTATGACTACTACGTTTATGGAAAATAAGTAATTCTGATTAGGAATTTGCTTCTAGTTACTGGTTCTTGTTAGGCTTGTAGGTGCTGGTTGAATGTATTGCACCAGTTTTAGACCAGTCATTGCTCAGAGCCGCATTTTCTGTGCAAGGCTATTCTACAATTTCCCTGACTTTCCTCTCTGATATTCCTCTGCGTCATCATTTGTTTGTTAGTAAATTGCGGCACCTATGTAGTCATTTCTGTTCTCACCTTCTCTTGACCCTTTTCCAATTGCACTGATACATTGACTTAACTTGAAATTTCTGTGTGAACAGAGTGTTGCTTATGACAGATCCAGTGCTCCCAAGGACTGCAGGGTTTCTGGATGGCTACAAGGGCACAATATGGATGTGGCAGTTGATACTGAGAAGATGTTTCTTTTGGCAGAATTTACTTACGACCTTGAGAAGAGCAATGCTCAAACCTTCAACGTGTTGAACTCAGCAGGCTCTGGTGTTGTTGACACAGTCAGGCTTGACTTCACCTCCAACCACGGAAGCCCTTCCCATACTTGTGTTTATCGCTTCAGGGTGCATGGTCGGGAGCCAGAGTCTGTTTCTATGATGGCAATGCAATCTTGATCCACCCACGTAGGAAATCATCTGTCCCACTTTCTGTAGCAGTTGTTTCTACTTCATGTATTCTTTATGTAGATCCAGTGTTGAAATCTCTAACTTTCTAGTCACCAGATAGAGACACCGGCTTAGGAGGAAAAAAAAAATCCTGGGTATAGACACTTAATCATCTGTGTTTAAAGTTGACTACTTCCTCGTCTTAGTGTGCATCAAATAGAAATGTACTCTGTTGTATGATTGTTACCTAGTTATGGAGCTTAATGGAGTTTAAGCTATTACGGTGAGCAAAAATCGTTTTTGAACCTTTTCATTTGGTTGGGGGAAACATTTAGAGGTCGGACTGTGGCTGGCATGTCAATTGATCGTTACATTCTCCCTCTAACGTCTTGGTTTGCACGTGGATAGGGGAAACATTTATTGGGAGGTGTTAGCCTAATAGTTGGAAGGTCGTCCTTCATGGCTTAACTTATCAAGTTCGAGTCATATAAGCGTGAAGTTAATGTGTCTACCATTAGGTAAGTCTCAGACTTATCACGCACAGGGATATAAGGTTAGTTATGTGTGCACCACCTCAAGGGATCTATCCTATGGTGTACATTTAAGCCAGCAAAGGTAGCTCTCTTAGTCGACGCTGAACTCAAAAGGAGGAAAGAAAGGCTGGTCAGCATGTCAATTGATCGTTACACTCTCCATCTTGTCTTGGATTGCATGTGGATCAAGATGTTATCGTTACTCTGATAGAGTTCCTGCTAGAAGATCAAACTTACTTTCCTGCTAGAAGATCAAACTTACTTTGTTTTGCTATGTTTTGTTTGTTGGAAGTTGCTGTACAGACTAGAGAAACGCCTCTAGGGCCTGATGACCAAAAAAATGAAAGGAAACGTATGGGCATACGAGCATATGGGCAACTTTCGTATGGGCTGATGGTAGGCCATAATACCACTTTATAAGCTAATCTATTCACTGCTGTCAACCCTAGTTTTACCCCTTCAAAAATTGGAAGAATTAGCTAATGGGATGGAGATCGAGGTACAAGGGTTTTTTTTTTTTTTTTTAAAAAGGTACAAGATATTTGGCCAGGTGGATGCTTTTTCTTTTTCCAACTCCCTTGGAGGCTCACCATAGACAATAAGTTGAAAAGTTGAAAAGTTGAAGGAATAAATATATTTTGTGTCCTTCAATTATGAGGGTCTTGATATTTTACACTTAAATTTATTATTTTTGTCATATTACATCTACCAACTATTGATTTCAAATATTTTTGCACTTTTTTTTTAAAATTTTTGGTTAATTTAGATAGAAAATAATTTTTTAGTGTGCAAAATGACAGTTTTGTCCTCAATTTTGTCCTTAATTTTTTTTTTTTAACATGAAATACAAAATATTTGAAATTAATAATTAATAGGTGTAATGTGAAAAAAAAAAAAATTGAGGCGTAAAGTGTAAATAACTTATAATTGGAGACGGTAACATCTATTTAACCCAATGAAAAGATTCGAACAAAAACATAGGACACGATTCTCTAGCCTCGTTGGATTAAGGGCCGTCGGTAGGGGACAGAATGTGTGGATTTTAAGCCCTATTCCTTGCTTTTTCTCCCTGGGTCCACTCCAGCACTGAAGTTCTACGGTCACGGTCACGGTCAACTGCATTTTCCAGGCATGCACGGCTCAAAGTTTCACATCCTTCTAGTTTAGAACGCAATCCTCACTTTTGATCCGAACGTGCGACGAATCTCTTATTTTAATATGCAGTTTTAGCAAACCATGACAGATATGCATGGTTTAGCCATGCGAGGAATGTTCGCCAAAGAAGGGCGAGCTTGTTGCATATACAAGGAGACCACCTTCTTGATCTACTCAAAAGCTTTGGAGAGAGAGAGAGAGATTAACATTAGTTTTTTAAAAGAATTGATTATCTTTTCTAATTGATTAGAAAAAAAAAGGATTATCTTTTCTAATGCTTGATGGGGTGCTCAAATGGATTTCTTAAGCTAATCCGCCAAAGAGAGGGCGTGAGCTTTTTGTCTGAGATGTGTCTTTATTAGCGTCATCTGGGTTTAATTAAAACAGAGGGTCATTAGGAGAGCTTCAACCAGGAGTGGGGACTGATCCCAGTTTGAAAGCACAAAAAGAGGGAAATCCACAACATGATGTCTGTCTTGTAAGGACCCCCCACCACTTTGTCAATTGAAAAAGGAACCGGTCTTCGCCTATCCTGGGAACTGTGCGCTTTTCCAACAGGCAAATGCCCTTACATTTTGGCTTGTCCTATAGCTTCTTCTTCTTCTTCTTCTTCAAAAGAATTGCCTTTGAAGCATAAAATCCCATCTTATAATCCCTTGGGACCAGGAGAGTTTTTGGGGACACTTCCAATTGATTCTGTTCCTTTCTGTTGGGAATGCAAAAATCGATTTGCTTGGTCACTTGACTGGCCCGGCTGATGATCAGGATTCTGGTCCAAGGCTTTGAATTTGACTAATTATGTGGTTGGGCGCCTCTCCATGAATTGGGCAAGACTGAATTTTGAAGTTCTTTTTTGACACAGGTCTTATTATTTAGCAGATCAAAATGAGAGGTTCAATAAGTATTGATTGCAGGTCTGATGATAAAAAGAGATTTACATTTTACCAAATATTGAAATCATTAATTAAACCTGAGTCAATCTTTGCCCATCTTGCATGAGACATGGAGGAATCGGTCTTGACTTTCTAGCTTCTTTGATATTATGTAGGGTTGTACAAAGGCAAGTCAGGGTCGGGCGGTACCACCGTACCAATCTCCTTCCATGGTTGGTAGTCTAAGGCCAGCCACTCAACCGAGAGGTGAGAAACCGACTGAGACTGACTTCCACCTAATTTGATCGGGCTAACGGGTTGGATTGAGTTAAGTTTTTTTTGACATTTTTTTTTGTTTTTTTCAACAATCCCAATCCCCTAAAACGGTGCCATCCCCTCGATAAAAACTTAATACTTATTTTTTTAATTGATATTATATATAGGTCAGTCAGGTCGAGATCGGGCGGTATTAACCTAATCTTGAACACTGATCGACTATAAGTCGGTCTTTATTTTCTAAGCCTAAGATTGGGCTTGCCCTCGAGTTGGGACGACCAAGTTTGGTCAATTTCAATTAGGATCGGTCGGTTTCACACCCATCTTATACAACCCTAATACTATGATAGATCTCCCAAGTAAAATCCAAAGAGTTTTGACTTCAGGCTTATCATGGAAATTAAGGTGTCTGAGTCAAATCTTTGCAGAAGTCTTACTAGATTGTTTGATGGAGACAAATTATCTTCCTTTGTTATAATCTGCACTTGGTCTAAACTTATCTGGATCATGGAATTAATGATCAGTCTTTTCCTTACCTGGCTGGTCTTCAAATCCTCTTGATAGAAAATCAAAATAGCTCCATCATTCAACATTCAATGGCTCAAACAAAACAAAAGGGATGCAGTGACATCTTCTTCAGGTTCAAAAGAAAGATCCGATAAGAATATTTCAGAAATAATATCTTTGATTGGCTAACAACGTTTAGATTCTAGTTTTCACTAGATGGGACATCAAATGACTCAGTTCTTTCTCGATGGAAAGGTGAAGGCATTTATTTCTCCCATGTTGTCAAAGTAGTGGAATCTCTAAAGTCTGACAGCAAATGCCTGATCGAATTGATTGGTCCAACATACCAACAACGTTTAACTTTATAGCTTCTTTTTTCAGTGGTCTATTGGCATGCTTCCTTGTCAATCTTTTATTGGAGGTTGAGGACTATTGCTCATCTTATTTCTTCGAGCTCCAACCTGTATTGTCCATAAAGAAACAGCATTTCCTGATAAATTACAGGGGAATCTCGATTTTGTTTCATACTTGGAAGATTTCCGTGGTTCCCTCTTGCCTTGTAGACTTTGCATCAATGGAATTCGTCCTTCTTTAGAGCTCACACATGAGTGGTAAGGCAGACATAATGGCTAAAAACTGGGTCTGGGATGGGTACCAAATACCACGTTAGTGTCATAGACACATAGTTCTGGGGAACCAAAAACCCCTTGTTGATTTGCCAAGGAGCTCCGTTATGTTTTGTGCAGACACACACGTGGGGTCACTTTTCCCCAGACTTACATTCTCTCTGTGTCTCTGACACATATAAATATATAAACTCCCTCTATTCAGAAAAAAAAAAAAATATAAACTCCCTCTGATCTTCTCCTCGATATAAAGGTAAAATTTACGCGCACAACGAAGAGGAAGAAGGAAAAAGAAAATAACCCCAAAAGGGGGTTAGAAAAAAAATATACCTTTTTCTCCGGGGAAGAAAACAAAGTACAAACTGACCACACAGCGTCTCCGTAAAAGATTTTGGACTTTGAAGGGACATGTAAGATTCTATGCCCACTGTTGACCGTTTCTTTTCTTTGTCTCTCAAGAACTCCCAAGTCCTCTTTGCACGTAAACCTCGCAGCCTCGCTTGGGACACTTTCGTTCATCCATTTCTTGGGAAAAAGACTCGGTTTTAGGCTATTAAACATTGCCTGCTATACAGAGAGTAGACGCAGTTCTAGAGCATCGAGTATTGAAGGTTCTTTTTTTTTTCTCTTCTTGTCTCCCTACATCTAAACTCAATTTTCTAAGTGTGCTTCCAGGAAAGTGACAGAGACTATAATACTACACATTATAATAGATAAATCGCTTGCTTGGGGGCAGTTGACTTTCTCGGGAAAACCCATTTGGGCTGTCAACCTCTTTCGTGGGTTGCCACCCTCTTCTTTTATACTTGAGATTCTCGTCTTCATGAATGCCATACTCTGCACGTTCTTCTTTTCTGGTAATTTCTCAACGCTTATGGTCAGATACAACTGGCCAATTGTACATTTTCTAAATGTGTAGGTTCATGTGCATTCTTTAAATCTTTCTGCTGTTTCCAGCACATTGGTTTCTTCATAATATATTTACTCTTCTTTTTTCTTCTTCTTCTTGTTCATTTGCTCGTAATGCAATGTTTTTTTGTTGTTTTTTAAAAGAAGTTGACATTCTTTCCCTGAAGAAGTGGATTGGGATCTTAGATTTTCTCTGTTTTCTATTTGGATTTATTTCTCGTTTAATTTTCAATGGGCAATATGAATTTATTTGTTTCTTATAGTGTCAAATAATATTAATCTGACCAATTGCATGGCTTTGGTGTATATCTTTGCTTCTGAAGGTCTTTGATTTGGGGTCTTCCACATTGAGACAATTTCAGACATGACTCTGATGAATCAAGACGGGAAGAAGAAGGTTTTAGTTCTTGATCTTAATCTCCTCTGAATATTTAGCTATTTTGGAGATCCTGTTGGTTCTAAGTTTCTTCACCATGATGGGTTCAAGGAAAATGAATGATGAATGGGTAGGCACCATTTACTAGTTTTACGGTAATACGTTGTTACATAAAGTCGTAATCTTAGTCATTCATTCCTCTCTCTGTGATTTCAGTCTTTCATCCGCCATATTTTTGCTAGAAGGGAGAGAAATGGAAGGGAAATGGATAAAGGCACATTTGATTTCCCCGGTGAGTGCTGTGACATTCCTGCTTCAACCATATCTCTGTTTAAGAGAGCAAACAGAAAGAAGACATTCTTTTTTTTTTTTTTTTTTTCTGTCTCTTCGTAGATGTGAAACGTATCTCTTTTAGATACAGAAAACTCAAACAGATGGTTTTCTTTTTTGTGATACGCGAAATATGCCTGTTGCTTTATCTGGGAAGTGAGTATATTGCTTTTTCCCTTTGGGTGGAATATTCTTTACTTCTATTTCTTTCTTTCGCGGTTTGTTTTTGAAAATTAATCGGAATTTAAGAGATGTTGGAAACTGACAAAGCTTAACTGATAAGGGAACCGAAACGACAGAAACAGGGGAAGCATCGTGCCAATTTGCTCAAAAATTGAGAATATATTCACGTTTGTAATTTAAGCTAGTATAAGAAAGGAAGAAAGAATCTTCTCTTTCTGTCAGTTTTGTTCGAAATGCTCCTTATATAGTGTATTTTTTTCAGGAAAAATAAAATCAGAGTCCGAGGAGGGCATAGATTTCTCAGGTACACAGTCAGACTTGAAGAAAAAGTTTCTCTGGCTTAAATTGCTTTGGTATCCGAAATACCAAATTAATCCTGATCATTGAGTTTCATTTTACCGTTTTGCTTCCGTTTCCGGCCACAGAAAGCCAGTCTGGTCCAATGCCTAGAAGCCTATTCCCCACCAGCATAGGGTGTCCAATGCCTCTTGATCAAGATGTTCAGACCTTCAGGTACTCCCAACATGATCTTTTTCTTGACTTTTCCAAGTGTTTAGTTCTATCCCATGGCTTACCGTATAATGTATTTTATTTCATTTTCTTGTCTGTGTTTTTAGAATCTTTCTAGCAACATGGAATGTAGGTGGGAAATCTCCACATAGTACCCTAAATCTGGATGATATTCTTCACTCAGATCAATCAGATATCTACGTGTTGGGGTATGCTCTCTCCCTCCTTTTCTTCTTCCCTCATGCGTTCTGTCTACTTTCTGTTATTGTTTCCAACCAAAGTACTAAATCCTGTGTGTATATTTTCTAATATCTATTTAATTTTTCCCCTGACATATTCCAACTTATTTACAGTTTTACAGCCCCCCCCCCCCCCCCCCCCAAAAAAAAAAAAAAAGAGAGGAGGAAAAAAAAGGCTGAATTCCGTTGATAATTGGACACCTTTGAGGGTGTCTTACTTGGAGACTTTAGAAGAACTTCCCTGTAATATGCTTGACAATGTCTTAGGTTTGTTTTCATTTTAGTGTGCCTGAAACCAAAAAAGAAGACGGCAGTTTTACTACCACCTCAGCAGACTTGGTAGTTGTTAGAGATATCTTGTATACATTCGTAATTAGAATTCTTTCTCGGTTAGTTATGTCCATGGTACACCACTGTTCTGTCTTGCATATGATTGTTTTTTGATTAGCAGTTTTCAGATTGCTCTGTCCTGTTATGTAATGGGTTTTTTAATGATCAGTTTCCAGGAAATTGTCCCTCTAAATGCTGGAAATGTTCTGGTCCTAGAGGATAATGAGCCTGCAGCAAAATGGCTAGCTCTAATCAATCAGTCCCTAAATAAATCAACTGACTTGGCACCAAGAGGACTAAAACCTGGAGGCCCCTCAGGTGGGTCGTTGTTCTTCTCAAAGCAATCCCTTAAAAAGATCAGTAGGACTTACAGGACAGAGAGCGGAAGGAGGCTGAAGACTTGCAATTGCATTCCTGAATCAGAACGGAAGCATAGTAAAGATTTCTGTTTCCGATGCCCACCGTCAAATATAAGTGAAGATGACTTCCCTTTAGATGACGACGATGATGTATCTAATAGCTTTGACATTGCCGATATTCCGGTTCCCTCAAGTACTGACCAGATGAAGTACAGTCTTATAGCTAGAAAGCAAATGGTGGGGATTTTTGTCACTGTGTGGGTGAGGAAGGAGCTTGTTCAGTACATAGGCCACTTGAGGATCTCCTGCATTAGTCGTGGGATTATGGGCTGCCTTGGGAACAAGGTTTTGTGAATGTTAATTTAAGAATATAGTGTATTTATTTTTGGACTCGATGTATTGTGTCTTAATGCTGATTCTATGGTGGCAGGGGTGTATTTCCGTGAGCATGTCATTCCATCGGACAAGCTTTTGCTTTGTCTGCGGTCACTTGGCATCAGGAGAGAAGGAGGGGGACGAGCTTAGAAGAAATCTGGATGTCATAGAGACACTGAAGAACACTCAGTTTCCAAAGATCTGCAGATTGCCTCACAGTAGGGTGCCAGAAAAAATTCTTGACCACGAGTGAGCAACTTTGAAATCATTGATTAAATAGTTTCCTTGTATTCATAAGATAATCGTCCATTGTAGTCTGTTTTTAGTTTCCTCATGTTAATGGCCACTAATGCTCTTATTACCGCTTTCAAAAATGTATTCAGTCGGGTCATATGGTTAGGAGACTTGAATTACCGAATAGCTTTGAGTTACTCAGAGACACGAAAGCTGCTCCAAGAGAATGCTTGGGATACACTTCTTGACAAAGATCAGGTAGTTAAATTTACCATTAATACAACGATAATTGAGTTTTTCTGGAGCATCTTTACCTGCATTGTAGGGCCCTTCGAGCTAGGAACTATCGGCTATAGCCGATTTCTAAAAGCACCACTATATGTTAGCAACCAATCTTTTTGCAAAATCTGAGATCCTGGCATTTCATCAAATGGGAAACTGAATTTTGGAGTTTGACATAGCATCTGAAGGCACTAATCCATCAAGATAGTGGTTGATGATAGCAAAAGGGGATAACAGAACCCTCTCTTTTTGTTGTATCATTACAAAACTCAATTGAACGTGAGCCATTTCTTGCAACACGGGATGTTCCTGTATTTGAAAATGACAGTGACGTGAGTTTACATGCTATGAAAATCAAAATAGGATTTCATTCTATTTCTGATAAAAGAATATAGCAAAACCATTTAGTTTTTCAGTTCAAACACCCTGATCAAGCTTGGCATTTTTTTCCCTGAGCTTTTGCTGTCTGTGTTGCTGCATTTGCTAATTGCTTTGTGGTGCCCTCATTTAGACCTATTTGCTTTTATAGCTAAAAATTGAGAGAGAAGCAGGGCGGGTATTCAAGGGATGGAATGAGGGTAAGATCTACTTTGCACCCACATACAAATACTCTTACAACTCAGACTCCTACGCTGGAGAGACGATAGAATCAAAAAAGAAAAGGAGAACTCCTGCCTGGTATGTATAGATAGTCTATCTTGAGGTAATACCAAACAATTCTGCAGAGAATCTGAGCAGTTAGGAATTGCAGGTGTGACAGAATACTATGGCACGGAAATGGGATCAAGCAACTTTCTTATGAAAGGCGTGAGTCCAAGTTTTCTGACCACCGGCCTGTCTGCGCAACATTTTTGGTGGATGTTGATGTTGCATCAGGTGGATCAAGGAAGGGATTATCTAGCTCTAACATGAAAGTTGGCATTGAAGAGCTTTTACCTCCAAATTGTAAATATGTTCATTGACTAATGAGTAAGTTCATGCACAAATTTTGATTGCGATTTCAGTTTTGGTAAGCAGTGAGTTTAAGTACTCGGCACCACCATACAGAGCAAAAGCCTGCAGAGGCCCTATTGGTAAAGAAATAACAGTGTCTTTGGTTTGGTCGTATCTTTCAGGGGCTCTATTATAAACAATAGAGCCCATGTTGAGACCATAAATTCGTAGCATGGTTTAGTAAGTTTTATTTATCTTAATGTAAAGGAAATCGCTTGATTTGTTCCTGTATCATCAGGTACTGATGCAATTAACACAGTCGTAGTTGCAAGGCTGAAGAGATACTGATTTTGTCAATCATTAGAGATTAAGTAGCTGACGAGCACACGAGTTTGGCGCAGCAGCATTTGTACGTCCGGCGACCTGTATAGAGCATTTTGCAGCCGTGCATGTGTAAATAACCTCCAATGAGCAACACATATCTTCAGAAACGTCATCCAACATTATTTTGGAAGCATCTAAGAAAATGTCCTGGTTATTGTACCTGGGTGCTTGTGATCGTGAATTCTGACCCTTAAAGAGGCAATGGTAGATGATTCTTGCATAGTAGATTGTACTGCACGCCTTGTTATATTTGTTCTCTTTAAGTTCAGTTATTTCTTGGTGTCAGCCATGCAAGAAAAGCTTCAAGGGGATCTTACACCATTTGCATAGAAACGTAATTAAGAAAAGGGTGCACAGATGCTGCTTGTAAGGCTCAAATGCTCGTCCTCACTTGGCTATGAGTTTAGGCGTTCACAATTCACATGTATTGAATCAACCCAAAATATAGATGACAAAGACGACTGTCAGAAAGTTCAAAGAAACTGCGATCCTGATCTGAAGACTGAAGCCTAGTTAAACTTAACCTAGCTTGTAAAAGCAGAGCATTGAGTTCCAAACTTCTGTGTTATCTGCAAATTGCACTAGGGAATTAGTATTTCTTTTTGTTCTCTGTCAAACAATTAGCTGTACCTACGTCATTCACCAGATCTTAGTATTTCTCTCTAATGGTAGTAACTAGTAAATTAGTTAGTTGCTTAGAAAAAAGAAAGGAAAAAAAAGGGTAGAATCCAAACTAGCCAACCAACCCTTTCTGATGTTTGTAATCTGGGCACCATTGTGTACTAGGACGAATTTGTATGAACCGTGTATACCCAATTTGGCGAGGACAAATATTGTTTAAGGTAATACCATTATAGGCTCTGAAAGTAGACATCTTTACAGTTTTTCCATTGGAGTTCATGATCTGTTATGCACTTGCAATTGGGACGCTGGTTGGATTTCTTTACGCATGCAATAGCATATTGGTAATGATCGTGACACCGTACGTACGTGCAACGCATGATATATATATATATATAATATGTTCAAGGAATATCTCAGTAGTACTATATAATATCTTTCTATATAAGCAGGGCCGGCTCAAACCAAATGGACGCCTAAGGCGCGGTATAAATTATTAAGCCTTTTATATAAATATTTAATTATCTGAAAAAAATTATTAAATGTAATATAAATATTCGAAGGCCACATTAATTGTTTTTTATGTAGCCCTCATATGACATCAAGGCCCCATGACTCGCAAAGTTAAGAAATTTATAGGATATTTTTTCTCTTTAAGTAAAGTTCAGAAATATTTAAAAAATAATTAAGAGACTTAGGAGAAACATGATAAAAATATGAAAAGATAGCATCTTGCCATTTTTTTTCCGTAGTTCAGTTGTCTTTTTAGTCTTGGGTCATCTACAACACAAAAAAAAAAAAATAATACTATTTTATAGGGCTTGCTCAAGGTGAGGCCTTAGGCCACTGCCTAAGTTGCCTTATCCTCTTGAGCCGGCTTTGTTTCTATGTGCACTAACGAGTAGTCTTAGATTCGTTCGCTTTTATTTGTATGAGTTAAATAAATTACTTTTCACTTACAAACTAACTATAAATTTTGTAATTTGCACCTTAAACTATTACTGTTGAGACATTGCACCCTTTAACTACTAATTTTATACACTTTGGAGAAACTGTCAAATTTTTTAAACACTTTGCACCTTCCCATTACCAATTATGTTAGACACTTTGTACCTTCCAACTGTTAATTATATTAGACACTTTGCACTCTCTGCCCGACAATAATATCCTTGAGAATTTAATAAATTGATAATAATATCTTTGCAAAATGGGTTAAGAGCATTATGATAATTTTAGTTTAAAAATTTGAAAAAGTGCAAAATGTCTAAGATTTTGATAGTTAGATGGTACAATATCTCAAAGTTTAAGGTGCAAAGTGAAAAATCTATGTTAATTCGTGGGTAAAAGATATATTTTCCCCTATTTGTATTCTCTATCTTTCTTCTAAAATCTCTCTCTGTAATTACAATGGAAATCTCTCCCTATGAATTAATGCATGATATACCAAAAGTTGTAAGTGGTAGATTTGAATATATAGCTTTTAATTAATTTTTCCGTTTTTTCCGTCCATATACATGGACATACATATACATATACAACAGATACTTTATAATAGAAAAAAATTTCATCTGTTAAAAAAAAATAGAATATTATATAACCCATAGAACAAAGTTAAGTTCCTTAACCTGGAAGCTGTATTCATGTATAGTCAACTTCATTTGAAAAGAAAATCTAGCTGGTAATTATATCCACTCTCTAATATATTAAAGACAAATTTTGTACACGCGAGGACCAAGTGTATATAGGTAGAAAATCTCCCTCTATGTCATATGGCATAATCTCAATAGTTAAATATTTAAATTGAGGGTAAATTGTAAAAATAAGTGATAATAGTTAAATATAAATATGCTTCATGCTTTGGTTCTGGAAAGGTCTATTAATCGACATATGCCAACAGTGCCTCTTGAATTCCATTTAGGGATCTACATCTTTGAATTTAATGGATTTTTTTTCAAAAAAAAAAAAAAAAAAAATCCCCAGTAGCCAAGACCTCTTCAGTACTCTCGCATTATTCCGGTACGTACAGCTAATGATCACAGGGTCCCAAAACAAACTAAAGTATTATCACAGTTACAAACCCTCCAGCCATGACAGCTTAAATCAAATATCCTTAACAAAAGAACGTGGAGCTTGCAACCTTCTCGTTCAGCCTGGGCAATTCCGGCACTGGCTGATCACCGACAGCTCCATCGAACTCGATACACTTTGCCATCTGGGCATGGCCGCCAGGGGGGCATAACGTATAGGAGCAACTGCAGTAGTCGAAGTCCACAAAATGGGACAGAAGACATCACTAAGATAGACAACAGTAGTGCTATATATACTTGCACATACGATAATGTACAACACCGGCCTTCAACCAGGGTAAGTTCAGGACTAACTGAGATCCGACAGGACAGAAGCATACTGTTGGCATCATATTTGCTGTTTCTCAGAGTCTGTAGGGATTGGCCAAAAGTCAAATTTGGAACCTAATAAACTTTAGTACGTGGTAGAGATAATATCATATCAAAATTTGATATGATATTATGGTTATATATATCAAAATTTGCATAGATTTATAATACAAACACAGCCATATAGGGCTTTTATAGTGGAGGTAGGTCTTCTAGATCGAATCTTTTAAATCTCTATCTCTCTTTACTTTTTCCTCTCTCCATTATGTTTATGCACGGTTTATCAAATTCTATCATGGTATTAGAGCCTGTGATCCTGCAGCCATAAGTTGGGTCTAGCGGCTCCAAGCTTCCGCATCTTGCACTTTCAATGAGCATTCCAGCGAGTCTCTATATCTTCTCAGATCTAACACATTAATTTCAGATTCTTCATTTGTCCCACAGATTTCTATTGTTCTAGGTGAGAGTAAAAAAAAAAGAAAAAGAAAACAGAGAGAGAGAAAAAAAAAAAGGAAAAAAAAAGGAAGTTATTTTTTGTCGATCATTATTCATTGCCTTTATTGACTATATTTGGTCGTTTGTCTATTGTTATTAAAGACACGACTTGGTTCGTTGGCTATGTTATTTTGCCCAGTCCATTTCTCAATGATCATGTGCCTATTATTATTCAAGGCCAGATCACTCACAATTTCGTTTTTCAAACACAAGATTTAAAAATTCTCCATCTTGTGTTTGAGGGGAGATGTTAGAGATAATATCATATCAAAATTTGATATGACATTATAGTTATGATGATATCAATTCGTTATCAAGATTCAAATATTCAAATTTTAAATATAAGAATATTTCCTATCATGCTTTGTATCCCGTCTCTAAAAATTGAGACTTCATCTTTGTAATCTGAATGGATTTATAATACAAACACAGCCATAGAGGGTTTATCAAATTCTATCAGTACGTACTTAGTTAAAAAAAATACCAAATGCTTCGAGGGCAGACAGTGGCGGAACCAGGATTAAAATCTATGGGTGTTGAACTTTAAAGGCGAAATGACAAGAAATTTTTTTCTTTCGTAATGCAAAAATTGTCTTAGAGTTACAAAGTTGAAAATTAAGAACTAAAAGTATTAAAAATATTAGAATACATGTATCGTACTATGTACTACAATTGAAAAGTTGACAATTGAATCCTACGATTTTGCATCATACTCTGGTGGAAAATCATATATCAGTTGTTTTTTAACAGCACCAATTTTTTCAACTTTCCTTCTTTTCTCGAGTCCATCAGTGTAGACAAGCTTCCTTTTTTACTTGCGTATTTTGCTTAGCAGCATTGATCAAGAAGAAATTGCTTTCCCCAAGTCCCTCAATAACAAATATCTTGATAGTTCATGGGGGAATTTCAGAAATTAAAATACCAATTGAGAGGTGCACTGTGCACAATTATGTCTAACTAGTTGATCACCAAATCTATGTCCAAAGATGAGCTAGCACATGCAATATGAAAAAAAAAAAAAAACACCAACTCACCAAGAAAACTTCAAAAATTCACAGCAAAATAATATATTAGTAGAAAAATTGAAATTACAGACCCATCAACCAATAACCCAATAAAAATTACAGAAAAATCCATTTTACATAAAATCTCAAATAAAAAAAAACTCTAGTTGAATTCCCTATTGACATCCCCGCCCAAAAAAAACTCTAGTTAAAAAAACCCTATTGACATCCCCGCCCAATAGAAAACTCTAATTGGCCTGGTCTGATGGGTATCGGGCCCAGGCCAAGTAATGATAAAAAAAATATATATAATAAAAATGTCTTTTGGGCGGACGAATGGGTATCGACCGCCCTGGGTCGATACCCTCTCGTTCCGCCACTGAGGGCAGAACCTTACATCTCTCACAACTCTACTGTGTGTTTGTGGTGGTAGTCTTGTTCTTGTTTTCTAGTTAGCGAGGCCCTTTGAAGATTGGATAATGCCTTGATGGAGAGAGAGGACGAAGGAAGGAGATACGTATGATATAAGCATTGAAAAAGAAGTAAACTCATCTGCCAGCATGTCACCACCTCCCCTGGTTGTCCCTTCCAATGTCGTTCCCATCAAAGCAGAATCAGCTAAGGGCAATGATCTATGTGATGCCATTTCCTAAATTCTGTTCAGCGAAAAAAGTAATGCACAGAAATAAACACTAATATTCAGGGTAGTTAATTAAAAAGGAAAAATACAGATTTAAACAAACCATTTCAAAGTTGACATGCGTGTTTATTTCAAACAAGAATGATGCTTGCGGCACATTGCAGAACAGAGTGCAAAGCTCAGAACGAGAAAATAAACTCGAGGGAAAAAAAAAGGAACGAAGTCATACCATCCAAAAAAAAAAGCCCTGATCAGAATGCAAAACCAAATGAGAAAAGAAAACCGATTGTTCCATTCTTGGTACGAGGACTAACTTGTAGGGAGGCAAAAGAGAGGTTTGAGAAGATACGGAAAAAATGAAAGTTGAAAGCCCAAGAAGAACGAAATGCTTATTGTATGGAAAACGTCCTCGAGCCTTCTGCCAGGTCCAATATTACTGACCTGCCACCTAAATTTTCTGTCCCCACTACTAAATTTTTAGGATATTATATACCAAGTATGATTCTTGATGCAGTCCCGAGATAAAAGAAAAAAATATTGAAAAAATGGAAACTAAGACATAAACATAATCTAAAGAATAATATGGAATTTATGATTCTTGAGGAATAATGCCAGTAATTCACTCACTGGGTAGATGAATGCCATACCTCATGTAGTTAATTAGGAAAGGTTGTAATTGATTTCCTTTTAGTTTGAGACCAGGGGTCCAGGTGGGTATTTGTATTTTTCGGATTTGGGAAGCTTTTCGTATTAGCCGTGCATGGAAGCATACCATACAGGTATGCACTCCCAATACATTCTTTGAATAGAGAATAGAGCTGATTGAACTTGCTTATTGGCGTTCTAATTGAAGTTGCTTCTGCAATTTTTTGGGGTACAAATGAGAGTGAAAACCTATACAAACTTGCTGTCTATGGGCCTAATTTGGATGAAGTTTGCGGTGAAGGTGATGTCATTTGGATGAAGTTTCTCTCAATTGGTTAACATTTGCAGTCTTCAATTGTCTCCCTCAGAACTCTCCAATCAAACTTAATAATGCAGATTATGAGACACAACAGAGAAGGTCCATAGTTTGTTTTCTGTAGAGAGAGGCCACATCACAATGGATGTATATGTCATAGCATACAAAGGATGAAACACCCAGTGAGAATTTCAATCGATCGACAATATCATATCCAGGTCCCAAAACAAACTAAAAGCCACTAGCAACTACCAGATGTTCTGTTCTGAAATTCACTTCAAGCATGCCAGATTAAATAAAATCCTCAACAAAAGAACATGGAACCTTGCAACCGCGGAATCCATCCTGGGTAATTCTGGCACTGGCGGATCACCAACAGATGTGATGTCCCCACTATGGCTGGAAGAAGTGTCAGCAATTCCATCGGCCCCAATAACCTTTGCCATCTGGGCAGCTGCCAGGTGGGCATAACGTATAGGAGCAACTGCAGTGAATTACACAAAATGAGACAGAAGACTAAGATATATGTCTGGAATGTGAGCTTGTCATCCGGAGGTAAACACAAACCTAAATACTTCTGAGTAAGGCCCAGTCTGTCAAATTTAAAGTACCAAACAGACAAGAACAGCCTATACCATAAACAACAAGAGAAAACTCTACTAAATTGTCTTGCTCTCAAAAGTAGGACTCCACTCGATTATCTTACAGCTCCAAAATGAGCTAGCATCGTAGTGGGGAACATGGGCGTCATGCAAAACAAGTAACCAAATCCATACAAACATTACCTACTGATATGGCTGTAGTGCTCCTCTGGCTCCTGCATAAGATTATCATGGGCATTAAGTTCAAAATTCAACAAAGAAAAACTTGGCTGCCATCATCCATAACTTTCTATCTTTGAAAGAAAAGGTGGAATATACATGTATACTTACACATATGATAATGCATGAACTACCTCTTGAAGATCATCTGTTGAAAAGCCAATCTCATCATACAGAACATGGTAATGTGTAGGTCGAGTTGTTCCCTATACAAAAAGTCACATAAATATAAGATTTAGACTCAGCAAAATAAGCTACTACAATGTGTTATATTAGGTTATCGACAGAATAGAAAGATATTAATGGAAAAATCACTTTGCACCCTCAACCTATAGAGTCAAATATCGAATGAGGGTCTAGAAAATCAAGTGAGATACCTTTATTTCTAAAACTATTGTATTTGTGACTACTTTGGACCCTCTGCTAAGATCCACCTGGTTAGATATAATGTTCATTCTAATGTGTAGATCTTAACTTCAGGCTGTACATGGAAAATTCTTGTCCTTTAAGGTTCTCAATGCATGACATAGTGCTTAGAAACATTGTTTGACGTTGACCAAATTGATTTTGAGGGTGTAAAGTGATTTTGTCCATATATCTAGGTACATATTGTTGTGTTTGTACTTGTGGGGTGCGGTTCATCTCCAATTATATGGTTCTTAGAAAGTGCAAAATGGCATAGTAAAATAAATGGATTTCTTCCATATGTCGCCATGAAAAATAAAAACCAAAATCGTTTTGCACCCAATGCCAACCAGCTCTAATAAACTAGTGAAAAAAAAATACTCACAAGCATCCCGTCATGAGCACACAAGTAAAAATCATTATTTCTTGGGTGACATACTTCACTGTCAACGACAGTTCCTGCAAAGAAAGCAAGGGAAAAGGATTATCAACAAATTATTAGGAGTATCTTCCTCTAAAATTTTCCATAAAAGATTGACTAACCGGCAGGAACATTATCAGAAGCTCCATTAGCCTGGAAAAACTTTGTGTGATGATTCTTCTGTGCAACAATTAATTGAACTTTGGAGACCAGTGCTCAATATTGAAGAATTTGCAGGCCTAAAAAACAAAGGTTGTTCTAGTTGCAGCTAGCATATTCTCTTTTGGAAGTAAAGCAATGAGGCAGAAGTGGTAGATTAGTCATATAAAAACCTCTATTATCTGACCCAATTCAGTGTTCAACACTTGATCGAACTGTGATTCACTCACTCCATCCCTAATGCAAGAGGGAGACCAAACAATAAAATCTGATAGCAGAATACAAGTAACAGCAAGACAAGTAACATGCACAAACAGCAAAGAGCCTGAAATGATTTCTGTAAAAGGGTAATCTATAGGCATTGAAAGTTAGATATTATATGAATTTCTCATTCATAGTATCTCATTCAGCCACCTGCTTACTGTGCTAAAAAGACATAAGAAACATCAGGAAGTTGACCTAAATTGGTAGCCAAAAGTATATTCTATGTGGTGTCTGTTACATTCCATACACCATTCATGCCAAGCAAGTGTTGAGCATCTTCATAATCTGAGAAAAATTCAGTAAAGCATCAAATCAACTGAGCATATACAAAAGTAGATGTTGTGTTTGCTTGTTTGGAAATTGAATATTAATTTGACTACCAACATTGCTTCTGCATAATATCTTTGCAAGAGATGAACCTAAAATCTTATAAAACAATACCCACAGATGAGAATGAAAAATTTACAGGAAAATCGGAGTTGGGAAAATATAGAAAGACATGAGCTAAAAGGTTATGTGGCCACATGATACACAGGACAAGGTGAAAATACATGGGACAATGTTGTTGGGCAAAATTCTTCTACCAACTTCATATTATTCAATTCATATGTAAATTCTCAAAAGTTATCTTCCTAAAGTTTTCTAGAAGCATGTGTCCACATATATATACAGGCAAACCTACATTTGAATGCTTTCTTTCTGACTGAGCAAGTGTGACAACTTACCTGAAAATTATTATCTGCTCAGGCATCAACCCTGAAGTGCAATTGAACTCTACCAACAGCTCCCTATATAGGTAAAGAATACAGAAGATTATGTTAAGTCAAGCAGCAATAATACATTGCTAAAAAATCTGGCAGTAAAGTGTTGAAGTTGACACAAAGAAAAAACATCTTAGAGTAATCAAGAAGACCTGATTCTCTAAGGTTTTTAATTGTGTCACATAAAGAGAAACCCACCTAATAATGCCCTGATCCTCTGTATCAGACACGCGCTTGAAGAGAGAAGTAATCATTTCATTTTTTGATGATTGGGTACGGACTGAAGCACTATAAGAAGAAATCCACGGCCATCTTCTGGAACCAACAACCCTAAAATTTTCAAAATGTATATGTTGCACATGAAATATAAAAAATGCTGGCTATTCTGCCAGTGGGAATATTGACACTCTTTAGTCAGGCACAAATTGGTGAAAATTTGGACATGAAAAGCATTTCATTTAACAAGAACCTGGCTAAACAATGCTTTACAAGGAGGAAAGTCAGTTACCGCAGCCACTGATGGTATATCTGAACGGCCAGAAGAACCATGTGAAACATCCATTCCCAAGATCAGTGTGGGAACCCAAGAAACCAAAGGTATGGCATGCGAACGCTCGACTTCCAACACTGAATTTAATCCACCAAGCTGTTGGGATGCAAGAAAGTGAAAAAAAAAAAAATCATGGTATGAATACTTCTAACCAACAGACAAACAATAAAAGGAAAATTGAACTAAGTTGTCGTCCCTACTTTACCTTGGCATTAATTTTCAGGAGCACATTTGTGAGGTACTGATCATTCACTCTTGTTGGCACCATACATTGCGTAGCAACTCCAAGCTCAACAAGAATTTTCTTTTTCCATGGACCTTCAATTGTAGAAGTCTTCAATTGTAGAATTCTAGCTAACAAGATAAGGAAAATAGCAAACAAGTGGCCTAACCATAAATCTCAGAGTTCTTTTCTGGAAGAATACACAAGAGAAACTGGAGTTTCTGAAGCTCCATCAGCAAACTTTCTAACATTTTCTGCACTCTAACATGAGCTGGTTCTTGTATAAGCAGAGGACTCTCTTCAAATACTCCCATTGGAGGATTAAAGAGCTACCAAAAAAACAGATAAGTCAACAATAGATAAATCTATTAAAAAGGTGGAGTAGATATGATAACTAACTCACAGCATACTTACGATTCCTTTCACTTTTGCACAATTTATGAGGTTTTGGACCAAGATATGCATATTACAGGGTGCTGAGAAGTTCACAGCAGCCCAATAATCAATCTGCATTGGTGCTGCTACTTTCTGTGGAACAATTTAGAAGACTTACCTAATAATGTAGCTAATCAAAAAAAGGAAATGCAGAAGTAAAGCATCACCATATCGTTGAAATTCCACCGCCCATTCTTAGGGAAGATGCGTTGTCCATCACCTGCTGATAGCTTCACAACATATCAGTAAAAGGAGCAGAATCAATGACAGCCTGATTCAGATATATGAAGAAGGCCACATCCATGGCAAAAAAAAAAAAAAAGTTGGTTACCACTGGGACTGATAAAGCACGGCCTTCAACCAGGGTAAATTCTCTATTGATTGAAATTCCACATGACTGAAGCATTTGGTTGGCATCATATTTGCAGTTTCTCAATGCCTGCAGGAAAGTTCAAGTCAAATTCGGAACTTCGTCAAATTTAATAAAAAAGACCAAATGCTTAGAGGGCAGAACATACTTCACTCACAACTTTCATCTGTTCTTGGGGCTTTTGCGTTGATTTCTCCACCAGTAAAGCCCTTTGAAGATTGGATAATGCCTTGGTATAGCGTTGCAATGAAATCAAATAGCAAAGCTACACAGGAAGAGAAATTAAAAATTCTGATTCCTTACCTGATTTGACTTTGATTCTTATGGACTGGTTATTTAATTTCGTTCATACATCTATTTTCTACAAATTCTGATTTTGAACAAAGAATAAAAACTTCAGATATCCCAAAATATCTGTCACCTCAATAGGAAAGTACGAAGGGCGCTTTGGTTTCCCAACATTGATGCATGGAAAATCCGCTGAATGGTACAACTGTATATGCTTATGATTAACAAAATAATCATAAACTGTTGTTTCAATAGAGTGGGCTTTGCTGCTCCCAGTTTTTTGTTTCAACAAAAACCTACAACATAGATATAAACAATTTTAATAACTACAGCATAATCATAAAAGCTTTAGAACATGTACGGACAGAGAAGAAAGAAATCAAATATTCTACTTACAAAACGAAAAAAAGAAAAAGAAGAATCCACAGAAAGAACTAACGTCTGCTGTTTGCAGGATTTATCACTCAATCCAGTGATTTTGAACTCAGTTTTATTAGCTCTAATCCTCAAATTCTTCAGAGTCTTCTGAGCCTGGAAGCAAAAAAAAAAAAAAGACAAGCTCGGCCTCATCTAACCATATACGTCAAACTGTTTAAAATTAGAGTAAATGTAAGTTACCTTGATCCAATCAATTTGACGAGGATAATTAACTCTTTGGTTCCTGATGAGAAAGTCAAGTACTGGCCCAGGTTCTACAATCACTGTAGTGGATACATCTGCACACGGGACAAAGAGAACACTTGGTCTACTCTGAGATCAGACGAGAATTTAAAAAGCATATCTGTGCAGAAACTTACCCATATTCAGGGATAGACCTCCTTGTGTGGTTCTGAAACCTGAATGGAAACCTCGGCAAGCAAGAAGACCATCTCCCAAGTGTGCGAAGTCGCTTTGAATTGGATGGAAGAAAGATTGCCGGACAAGGAGACAGTTCCTGGCATAATCAAAGTTAGACCAAAAAAGGTAATAAAAGGTTCAGATTTTAAAATCACCAATAAAGTTTAACATACTGCTTCGCTGCATTTTGTTTTAGTATGATGTCCAGAACTCTCAGGGGTTCTTGAGATTGCTCTGACTCACTGCCAGACAATGCATCTGCAATTGCTTGTATTCGGATTATAGAAGCAAAACTTATCTTCACCTTAAAAGTCTTGGATAGATATTGACCGCTTAATCTCTTCTGATCACTCTCATTCAGGCTGCCTCTACCAACGTTCCTGATATGCATTCACAAAACTCACCAACCCAATATCCGAGCAAACGTGAAAGATGATAATTACTTCAAACAAGAACTATATGCAATATATGTTTACCTGTTTGACGAAAGGTCATCCAGCACCACAGTGAATTCAAGTTTGTTGGCTTTGAGAGAACCATAGGTAAACAAGCTCTTATCTCCATCATAAGCAAAGTTCTTACCTTTTAACTCATCGTAAGTCTCCTCAACTTCTTCTAGAACTCTTCTTCCAAAACCTTTCATATCAACAGGGCGTCCATCTTCATAAAACAGAGCAACCTATGCCAACGAAACCAAAATCTCAGCTGGATGTAAACCTTAGAATGGCTATCTGAAAAGAAGGTGGAGACAAAGAAAATTACGCTATAATGGCAGAAGCAATCTGCCCTATGCATGTCAACTTTGAAATGGTTGGTTAGAAGCTGTATTTTGCTCCCTCTAACTCCACAATTACGCCTGGCCATGGGGACCCTTTTTGGAGTCGATGTTTTCTTACATAGATCAGTCCCCTTACATGATTCTTCTTTGATGGGAATGACATTGGAAGGGACAAACGGGGGGGTTGGTGACGGTGGTTCTGATTTATGAGACATCATTTCCTAAATTCTGTTCAGCCAAAAATTTAATGGATCAACTTAGAACAATTACATTCATCAACTTAGAACAATTATACAAGATGCCAATTGCTACAACGGAAATATTTTTCGCCACTGAACAGGTAAAACTAAGCCTACATGACATAGTTTCCTATCTTGTTTTAGACTTCAACCTTAAGTAGATAATCAATCCTTACTGCTAAAATTGAATAACAAAGGTCGATTAATGTAACCCGACAAATATTCCCCAACGACTTAATGCACTATTAACTTTTCTCTGCAAGGATAACTGGATTGTGTTCAAGAAGTAAACACCAATCTCAGTTGAACAAATTACTACATCTAAACATTGAACCTTTTGACAGAGGAATTAAAAAAAAAACAAAGACAACAATCTGCCTTTTGCTTCACTTTCAGCACCAGTCATATCAACTAAACACATGATCACAATGCACATGGAAACATTGGAAATCTAAGACATGGAACAAAAGAGAGACAAAAAATGAGGATCATTCTCAATTCAATTAACAATAATCTCCATAGCTGTATTTCTTCTCTAGAGAACAACAATGATTAATGAAGTCCACAGAGATAAAAAAAAAAAAAAAAAAACCTAGCAATCTTACTTGAGAAAATACAACTATGATGGTATATATTCGAACTGTGAAGAGCACAAAACCAGATTTAAAAGAGTAATTGTACAAGGAAATGGAAAAATGTAAAATAAAAGATATTTTGATGGACAGGCATTTTCTGGACAAATGCTAGGGGGAAGAAAAATCTCAGAAACATCCCCATTTTGACTACATAATACCACCTTATTTTATATTTTAGTTTCATGGATTAATTGACGTAGCCATGTAGTATATTTTGATGAAAAAATAGCACGCACTGTCCATTATATTATATTTTACTTTACTCAATCAAGAGGCACCTTGATTCTAAGATGATTGCTGAAAGAAGTACAGCATTGAAGAATCAATTGTTCTTGAAACTTAAGTTAATAGAAAGGCTAAATTTCATCATTACTTTATATCTAAAACTTATTCTTATGCATGGGTGATTGCATTGTCCCAAGAGCTCAATCTAATGGTAAAAAGGTACATATGATAATTTAGTTTGCATATTAACACTCCCTCAGTTGGTGGGCATAAAAGGAGCATAAAATCTTAAGTTCTTTAAGCGTTTGCTTTTGTGTGAACCAAGGTAACACTCTCCTCATATGTGGGCAGAAATCCCAATTAACAAGTGGGTATAAAAGCTTATCGAGTTTTAGCTTACAGTTATTTGTAAGTCTATACTCACTTCTTTCATACCATATAACTCTCCAATTACAGTAAAAACTTGAGCCAATAGGAAGTTGATTGAATAGTTTAATTTACATGTTGGCATAAACTACAAACACATAACAGGCAACTTCTCCAATCACTATCCTTTATTATCCTTGAAACTGTTTTACAACAGAAAATATTAAGCAAGATTAATAAATTAATATACATTTTGAAATGAGATATAGACCCTTCTATATAAGTTTCCCAAACATTATCCCCAATCCTTGAATTGTTTTGCAACAGAAAACATTACGGACTGAGAAGTGAGACTGAGACAAAGCAGAAACAACCCGAAGTAATCATAAGTTAAATTTCATTACAAGAATCGGCTACAAGATAATATAGGTCAAGAATTGCTTCTTCACATTTGGGAAAAAAAAAAAACAGAGCTTTTAAAGAATAAACACCCTCTGATCTTCACCTAATAAAAATCACATCTTTAAAGTATGATTTCATGGATGTCAGGATCTAAAACAGGGACTCAAAACATAAAGATAGAAATAGACACTTCTTTTGTCTCACAGAACTTTCCGGCGAAAGTCTCCTCATAAATCATAATCCTGTCCGTATTTAAAAGTGAACCTCTTTCCTCTGTCATTAGGCGAGCACCGGATCCACAAACAGATATTATGACGATTCATTGTCGGAAATGAACTAGAACGCTACTATTTATTCATACACAAAACAGTGCCAACAAGATTCAGGGAGATATTATAGCAACATCATGCAAACAAGAAATGATGCTTGCAGCGCAATGCAGAACAGAGTAAAAAGTTCGAGAAGGAAAAAAGAAACTCTGAGGGAAAATAGAAAAGGACGAAGTCAGTAGTGGTAGTATCCAAGAAAGAAAAGAGTCTCAATATCGAAGGCCAAGCATTGTAGAGAAAAGAGCAACAAAAACACACGCATGCACTGTGCATTGTACAATACAAGAAAACAAAAACTCGGGCTATCATTAGAAAAAAAAAACGCAATGAAACACCAGAGAGAAGATAACCCATAGTACCATTCTTTGTATGAGGACTAAACTGTGGTCCTTTAGGGAGGCAAAAAAGAGAGTTCTGAGAATATACGGAAAGAGTGAAGTTTGAAAGCCGATGAAGAACGAAATGCGTAACTTAAAGAAATCGATGGGTTTCTTTGAAACGGATTTCTGATTGCAGTGTTCACGAGAGAGAGAGAAGCCTAACGAGCATGGCACCAGCGAAGCATCTGAGTTGCGAGGTGTTTTGCAGGGATTGAAAATGTGTTGTCAACTTGGTAATAATTCGGTAGACGTAGAAACTCTCAGATAATTGTTAACTGAATCAAGAAGAGGAGACGTGGAGTTTGGTAATTGGAGGATTATTGTAACAGAGTCTTTTACTTAAAAACTTTCATTATGTTGTGACCCACGCTTTTACAGAGGATTATTATTATTTTTTTTTTGGTGAATTGGTTAGTTCTGTTCCTTTTATTGCATTACACGTATCGAGTACAAGGTTAAAATTTTATATCAATTTCAACAGAAAATAAATTTTTGACGCGTAAATGATAATTTAATTCTCATAATTTTTTTTACTAATTATTTTATAAAAGTAAAATCCTAATTTTGAAAGAAAAACGTTAATAGAGAATGTAAAATGTTTAAAATCAATAGGTACAATGTAATAAAAATAATAATTTTGAATTAAAAGTATCAAAGCCTTTAATTAGAGGATATAAAATGTATTTATCTATAAATAGCTAGCTTGGTCTACCTTGTGAATTATATTTGTCTCTTGAGACAGTTCCTTGTGATTGTTGAATTATATTTTATGTGCGCATTACAATCAGAGAAAAGAGATGGGTTGGATAAGGTTGGAAGGATCAAAATACTCTGTAATTTTCTGTCTGAATTACATGGTAGAATTCGGAGAGATAGACACAATAGGAGGATTCTACACCATTTTATATTGCTCGTATATGCCAATATAAAGTTTCGGGTAGCATGAGCTCTACAATGGGATCCACATGTTTTGTCTATCTTTTTTTAAATTCTACTGTGCAATTAGGGTAAGAAATGGGAAGAGTTGCTATTTTGGCTGATTGGCCCTGCGAGAAAAGGTGCCCTAAAGTTGGCTTCTATGACTATTCCTCCATATGATACATCAGGCTTACAGTTAAGGGTGGGCAAAAATTTCGGCAAAATCGGAATTTATGGGTTATGATTTCGGTACCGTAATTTTGGTGCCGATTCCGACACATACTGGAATAAAATCGTAATGTATTTTTTGCATTTTTGGGAATTGGAACTGGAACCAAAATCAGAAATTTCGGCAAAATGAGCGGAATTTCCAATTCCCATTTTTTATTATTTTTTAATAAAAAATGGTTCAAAACTTTGTAATTTTACTTTAAATTTTGGGTGAAATTTATTTTATTTTAAATATTTTAAAATAGGTAATTTTAAAATAGGGCTCAAAACCTTTTTTATGCCCATAATTTTAGAATGTTGTAATTTATTTTGGATGAAGGTTTATAGATTTTGGATGAATATTTATTTTATATTTTATTTATTGTTAATTTATGATGGATAACAAAACAATTTGTACAAAATTCCGGCCAAAATGCTTTAGGGCCCAAAAAAAATCTAGCTAAAAATGCCAACATAATGAAACCGAAATTTTTGGTTCTATTCTAGTAAATATCGGAACCACGTATTTGATTCTAGTGAGTACCAGAACCAAAATCAGAATAGGCCATTTTGATTCCACCCGTTCTAATTCCCCTCCTTACTTGATGATTAGTAAGAGCCTTGAAAGTATATATCTTGTTGTGCATCTAATGATTTCCAAGAGAGAAAGCACAAGAAACATTAATTTATATATCTTAGTTGTTGAAATACTCCATTAATCTGCAATAAAAAGGATACATAGACAGTGGGTTCGTTCATATTTCCTTCTTAATTTCCTCTCGACAGTCATGAGCTCCCAGAGGAATGCTCAGTAACTAATGAGACTCCATATTTATCAATTACTAGGGTACTACTTCCTCATAGTGGATCTTAATTTTTCCTGCACTTAGACTGGCAATCAAAGCGAAAGCATCTCGGGAAAGATTGATGGTTGAACTGCACTTTGGGCATTAATGATAATAGGGCCCGGGGTAATACTACATTTGGTGCGAGGCTTGTGCCTCCAATGCATTGGACTGAAATCAATGTCCCACATACCGACCCATTCTTCAATATGGCTTCGCTTGCTGCAGCTACCAGACATCATCGTCGAAATACCCAAAACATGCAGAGGCTGCCAAGAGACATTGACCGTTATTATTAATTTTTTTTTTTTCTAGGCAATTGTACTTCATTTATTAAATCCAAGAAAAAGATCAGCAAGTACATACAAAATCACGTCTAGAGGGTCAGTCAAAAAACTAAACGGACCAAAGGTCTAAAGATCCGGTAGCTTCAACAAGCATCGGGATCATAAACAGCCACAAGGTTAGTAAGGAAACCACGAACAAGCAAAGAGGGTCGGGATAGAATCTGACCTCAAGGGTCGGGATCACAACACGAACAGAAAAAGACCACAAGAGTCGGGACAACACAAACAAAAAAGACTATAAGGGTTTGGACAGACCGTTGCTCAAATAAAGGTTTGTTACTTCTTAATGGGTCATACATATTGCAATGTAAGTTATTCTTTAAATAACGAAAATGAAAGAAACAATCCGAGTAGATTAAAAAAAATAGACAAATAAAAACGAAAACCTTTATTTTAATCTTCCTAACATTATCCTTTGAAAAACCACTTTCATCAAACAAAACGTGGGTTTATGTTAACTTTCTCGTGATGCTCTTGAATTGGTAAAAAAAAAAAAAAGTGACATAATTCTCGCTGAACTGATAATATTGTTAAAGTCATGGGACACTTACCTGGATGAGAATAATTAATGTATATGCACAAAGTAACAAAGAGATATAATCTTACGGACATAGAGTGGATCATAGTAGGTTGCTGTATGTTCCTCCCCATATACTATAACCGAGTGAAGGCAGACGACTGCTCCCACGGCCACCATTAGAATCCACATGATATCAACTTGCATGATGCCTTCTCATGGTACAATGTTGAAGCTTCCTTTCCTTTTTATATCTGAAAATCCCCCCCCACAAAAAAAAAAAAAATCCGAAATGGCTTCCTATCATGACTTGAAAGAACATCAACCGAATTCATATATATATATATATATATATAGATACGGTGACATTTTGTTTGGATGAACAATTTACCTTTACGGCAAGATGATTTTTAGAGAAGGGAATCTGAAAAGGTAGAGAGAAGTGAAAGGTAAGGACTGAACATTTTTAGACAATTGAAAGATAGGAGTTTCATATATTCCTCTTGTGAGTCAAGTTATATCCACTTGAAAAAAAAAAATACATTTTGCACTCTCGACACTTTGCATCACAGTCTATGATTTTGATCATTTTACACATACTAACTATTGATTTCATTAGTATTTGTAGAATCGTCCTATTTGTACCAAATATCTAAAGTTGATTATATGTTACTGGGTATGATTTCCTTGTAGTTGCTGCCTTATAATTTCGATTTTACCTATATAGCAGGTCTGTTCACGCTATACCCTTTGCTACCTTAGACGTTGAAGAGCTATTAGGTTCCCAACTTGCTGAAGGTCATAGCTTTGGTAGGTCTTGAAACTTTCCTTGCCATGGAAGGATGCTTGACCATTGTGTTAGGTTTTTGTTGTTTTGGCATCATTCCGTGTCAAAATATGTCTTGATCGAGTTATATTTTTGGTATACACATTTGTTCAAGAGTTAGAGTCTATGGTCTGTCGAAAGTCTTCTTCGCGTTCTACCAGCGTTCAACAAACGCTCGAGCGTCCCTGATATTTTCATACAGAGACATCATGCTCGACTAAAGCTTGAACGTCCGTAAGAATTTTTCATACAGAGACATCACGTTCGACTAACGCTCGACCGACGCTCGAGCGTCCGTAAGGATTATTCATACAGAGACATCACGTTCGACGAGCGCTCGACCTACGCTCGAGCGACTTCCGGCGAATTTCAAAAATTGCTAGATTTTTGGGATTTCCTTGTGGATGAATTTTGAAACCCTACTAGGGTTCGTGAGAGGCCGACTAGAACGTGATATATATGCATCCTTAGAGTGTTTTTGGCTACCCCTTTCCTAGAGAGAAAAACCCTAGAAAACTAGTGCTTCATGATATTGAATTTCTCTCTACTCTTCCTTTATACTACTTTGTCCCTTCATTGTGTTGAAGGCCAGTTGAAGAACAAGGGTGTTCGCGAAGATCCTTAAGAAGAACCTCAAGGGTTGAGGTGATTGCTGCTTGAAGCAGATCTGAGCAGGGGCGCTTAGATTATTACATCAAGGTTGTCAGAGTCAAGCAACTGGGGTTGCCCGTGTCTGAATCACTGTTGTAAGGATTTCTTCTTAGTGGATTTCAGGTGGCTGCTAGTCCGGAGTGGTTTTTCCTTTGAATGATTTTTCAAAGGTTTTCCACTTCGTCATCAAAATCTCTTGTCTCTTTATGCGTTTGATTAATTTCTTTACAAGTTTATTTATTGATTTGATGATTGTGTTGGTTGATTGATATATCTAGACTGATCAATTTTAGAACTTGTTTTAAAATTGATATTGATTAGTTAAATTACAGATTTCACCTATTCACCCTCCTCTAGGTGAAGGTAGGGTCTAAACTAGGTTTTTCACATTGCATGGACATCTCCATTTCCTCAAGACTGGAGTTTTTGTTGTATTCTGAATGTTTGCTGGCATCTGGATTCCTATGACATCCTGGACAATAAACTTGGGAATGCTTAAGAATATTTAGGACAGGAAATGTGAAAAGATTTCATACTACATAATGCCAAGAGTGTGTTGTCATGATCCAATAATAATAAAAAACATAAGAGCTCTTGATATGAAACATTTGATTGCCTCAAAAGATATGTCTCTTGTTTTTCCTCCTCCTGTTTAGCTTGCAATGGCTTAAGTGCGAATGCCTATTTTCAGGGAATTAAAAGTGATGTCAGGACTAGCTCTGGTATGTTTTTAAATG
The DNA here is from genome assembly GCA_003952965.2 of Morella rubra. Classification (NCBI taxonomy): domain Eukaryota; kingdom Viridiplantae; phylum Streptophyta; class Magnoliopsida; order Fagales; family Myricaceae; genus Morella; species Morella rubra. The sequence continues at coordinate 7,040,392 of CM025849.1, forward strand.
CTGAAGAGAGGAAGTATCCTATAGTTCAGGCAAGAACCAAGAATGAATTTAAAGGGGGGCAAACTCCTAAAGGAAAATAAAATAAAATTTACTACCTAATGCAAAAAAATGTCTTCGAGTTAAAATATCAAAAATTAAGGATTAAAAATATTGAAATACACGTATCCTACTATTTGCTGAGACTGAGAGGTGGTAATTGGATCCTACAAGTCTGCATCTTCTAAAAACGTTGCAAAATGGTTTCGTTCTCAATAGTTTCAAAAATTTCTCTCTTGATGTATACTACCATATTATCATTCATCCAGTCATCTTTCATCTTATTACGCAACTCAGTTTTGATAAACTTCATCACAGAGAACACTCTCTCAACGTGTGTTTATAAGTAATTACTGAGCCCATGTCAAAATAAGGACGACTAGAACAGCCAGATACTTCGAACTTTTCATAGACAATATCATGCATACAGAAGATGGAGAAAGCAATATGAATCCATAACATTTGTGAAATTAAGGTCCTATAGCAATCAATGAATAACTAGTGGTAGAGAGGCAACATGTAAGTTCAAAAATAAAAAGAAAGCTAAAAGGAAGAGAAAAAAACATAAAATAAAAGGCAAAAACGAAAGGAAGACTAGAAAACTAATTTTTTTTAAACCATTTGCAGAGGCCAACCGGGGTGGGGATTCGGACAGGTTCAATCATCCATCACAGTCGGGTCGAATTTGCAGGTCGAGATGAGAAACCGGGCATGTTGCCATATGGACCCGCTTGGAACCGACCCAACCCATATACAACCCTAATTGAAGGTGCTTTAACCCATTGGTTGGAATGCATATAAGATTGACCTTCTAAGGGAATATGGAGTTTCAACAATCTTTAATGTTTCTGACCTTTCTCCATATCATGAAGATTGATGATGAAGAGCAAGTCTCGAGGTCAAGTCTTTTCCAACCAAGGGAGCATGACACAGGAGTAGTCAGCACCTAAACTCAAAATTCAAATTAATTTTGGGATTGATATGATATCCAACGCTTTCCCCACACAGAGGAAAAAAAGGAGATTCCCCCTCCCCTCTCGCCGGCCCTAAAAAAGTAGTCTCTTCCATTTCCGAACTTCCCAATGCAGATGCAACAATTTTACTTAACCAATACAATCTAGGGTACCATTCGTTTAATTTGGTGTATCTAGCACGAGCATAATATTAGAGAATATAACTCAAATAATAAAAATCTTCCTCTTCTTATCAACTTAAGCTTTTGGGATGAGTGGTAGATTCTCATGGTATCAGAGCCAAGGTCCCAAGTTCGAGACTTGATTCAGCACTCTACCCCAATTTCAATTAAATATTGCATGTGTTGGGCCTCCCAATTAAAAGAGAGTCCGGCCCACACGTGAGGGGGAGTGTTAGAGAATATAACTCAAATAATAAAATCTTCCTCTTTCTATCAGCTTAAGCTTTTGGGATGAATGGTAGATTTACACATAATAGCTTTTTATCTTTGATGGAGTGGAGCTTCTAATTAATGCTAAATAGATTTTCTGGAATTTCTTTTCCTTCTGTTTTTATTTTTTTAAATAGAAACTCGCCTTTCCATGCGGTTTCTTATCCGAGCTCAGTGCAAACGCGTCCATCCTAAAGAGGTTTTTTGCAAAACAGACTCGCGTGTACATATATAGACAATTCAAGAAATCAAAATTTACATAAAAACAATTAATTTTCTTTTGAAAAGAAAAGTGCACGAGAACAACTTAACATACCATTGTTAGAATAATGTATTCAAACACATAGAATAAATTCTCATAAAATAATTTACATAGCAGAAGAATTTTCAGTAAACCTAATTTATACCCAAACTACGGATGATTTGATTGTTTCGCGTACTTTAATTAGAATTCACCATCACTTTAAGCCTGATGGTAAAGTATATTACAAGGAGAAATAACAACTGAGAGAGAGATTTATAAAGAATTCTATACCATTACCACTCATCCTATGGGGTTATATATATCCACCATTGATGAGGAAACTTTCAACAGTAGTAACCGTCAGCAGTTACACACTTGTAATAGCTGTGAAGAGCCGTCATGTGGGAGCCTTCATTTCTCAATTATCTCTTGAGGTAGTTACTGTGTGATTTTTGAATTATATTTTGCCTGCGCTTTACAATCAAATAAAAGAGATGGGTTGGGCAGGGTTGGAGGAAAAACTATTTTGGATCTGCTAGAAAAGGTAACCTAAACTTGGATTCTCTGACTATTCCTCTATATCTATCTGCAGGCTTGCAATCCTTGTGCTCTCTGATCTTGCTGATCCTGTCTCAGGCAGTATGCACAAGGGATGAGATCATTAGTAAGAGCCTTGAAAGCATATCTTGCTGTGCATCTAACGATTTGCAAGAGAGAAAGCACAAGAAACATTAATTTATATATCTTACTTGTTGAAATACTCCATTAATCTGCAATAAAAAGGATACATAGACAGTGGTTGGTTCATATTTCCTTCTTAATTTCCTCTCGACAGTCATGAGCTCCCAGAGGAATGCCCAGTAACTGATGAGACTTATACATATATATCAGTTACCAGCCCTCCTCATAGCGGATCTTGATTTTTCCTGCACTTAGACTGGCAATCAAAGAGAAAGCATCTCGGGAAAGATTGATGGTTGAACTGCACTTTGGACAATGATCAACAATCTGAACAACAATATCGATGTCATTGCTACAAGGATTTGGTGTGAGGTTTGTGCCTCCAATGCATTGGACTGAAATCTTTGTCCCACATACCGACCCATTCTTCCATATGGCTTCGCTTGCTGCAGCAACCAAATCACCATTGTCTACATACCCAAAACATGCAGAGGCTGCCAAGAGACAATGACCGTTACTTTTTTTTTTTTTTTTCTAGGAACTATACTTCATTTATTAAAATCCAAGAAAAAGGATCAGCAAGTACATAAAGAATCACGTCTAGAGGGCCAGTCAAAAAACCTAAACAGACCAAAGGTCCTACAATATAAGCGGATCCAAAGATCCAATAGTGGCAACAAGCGTCTGGATCATAAACAACCACAAGGGCTGTAAGGCAACCACAAACAGGCAAAGAGGGCCAGGAAACAAACTGACCTCAAGGGCCGGGTCACAACACAAACAGGAAAAGACCACAAGAGTTGGGACAACATAAACAAAAAAGAACCACAAGAGTCCGGAGAGAGTCGCTCAAATAAAGGTTTGTTACTTCTTAATGGGTCATACAGGCAAGTTAGTTATTCTTTAAATAACGAAAATGAAAGAAACACTCCGAATAGATTAAAAACTAAAAGTAGACAAATAAAAATTAAGGAAAACCTTTATTTCAATCTTCCTAACCATTATCCTTTGAAAACCCCACTTTCACCAAACAAAACGTGGGTTTATGTTAACTTTCTCGTGATGCTCTTGAATTGGTTAAAAAAAAAAAGCGACATAATTCTCGTTGAATTGATAATATTGTTAAAGTTATGGACACTTACCTGAATGAGAATAATTAATGTATATGCACAGAGTAACAATATAGATATAATCTTACGGACATAGGGTTGATCATAGTAGGTTGCTGTATCTTCCTCCCCATTTGCTGTAATTGAGTGAAGGCAGACGACTGCTCCCACGGCCACCATTAGAATCCACATGATATCAACTCGCATGATGCCTTCTTGTGGTACAATGTTGAAGCTTCCTTTCCTTTTTATATCTGAAAATCCAAAAAAAAAAAAAATAATCAGAAATGGCTTCCTATGACTTGAAAGAACAACAGCGTGAATTCATTGATATATTTGATTAATTTTGGGTTATATATTCACCATCTCGATGTAGAATCCAATTGTCAAGTTGTTTTATGATGAAACATTTACGGTGACATTTTGTTTGGATGAACAATTTTACCTCACACCAAGATGATTTTTGGAGAAAGGAAAGGTCAAGGAGTGAACATTTTTAGACAACTAAAAAGGTAGGGATAAGTGAAAGGTCAAGGACTTTTAGACAACTTAAAGGTAGGAGTTTCATATGCTCATGTGAGTCAAGCTATTTCCATTTTTTAAAAAAAGGGTAAAGTCACTTTGAACCCTCGAACTATCATAGAAATATCAAAGATGACCTAAAATTATTAATTTTGACACATTAAACCCGCTAACTTCTATAATTTATCAATTTGAGCCATCCATCCAAACTGACTGAATAGGGGTCACGTGCGTAGCATATGCCCTTTTTAAATGAAAAAAGATAATTTTGCCCTCACTCTAAAAATGACAACATCGAAGAATTGGATTACGTTTTCTTTTAATTTTGTTTCCTTGATAAAAATAATATATACTGTTTTTGTATTTGATGAAGTCCGAGACAGCCCTAAGCTCGCCCATTCAAAGCCCTAAAGTTCTAAGAGGCCACTCTTGTGATTGAAAAATGAGCCGGGCGAGAGGGAGAGATGAACGGCCTCTACTTCTTATCTAAACCTTGACCTTTAATTCCCCCTTTTTCATTTCGCCGTTGAAGCTATTCCCTGCTTTTGTCTTTTCCGTGATGTCAAGAGCCACAATAGCTTCTTGCGTTGTTTGATCATTTTCCCTTAACATCCAATCCCAATTTCTCTTGCACCGAAGACAGGGCCAGCAGCAACTTCCAGACACGTGCTTTCCTTCTCCATGCTCAAGCTCCGCGATCTGGGCCTTGGTGTCCATAGACGGCGACAGCGACAGGAAAGAGTTCATTGGTGCAGCTGTTGGTGAAAGGGATGGACCGGGTTTCTTTTTCCGGCGAAATTTTTTTTTGAGCATGGTTTTGTATGTGGGGTTGGGATTATTTGGGAAACAAAAATTAGCTTGAGGAAAGCGATTTTTCAGAGAGACGATGGGAATGAGAGAAAAACGGGATCCTTATATGACGAGGCTGTTGGAGGGACGAGATTTTTGGACGTTGTCATTTTGAGAGTAAGGGAAAATGTGTCTATTTTCATTTTAAAATGGCACATGAGCGCATGTGACCATCAGTTTGGACGAAAAAAATGGACCAAGGGCTCAAATTGATAGATTAGGAAAGTTAGTGAGTTTAATGTGTCAAAATTAATAGTTTAGGGTCTTCTTTGACATTTGTATGTAAATTCGAGCGCTCAAAGTGACTTTATCTAAAAAAAATAAAATACATTTTGACATTTTTTTACCACTGTCTATTATTTATGTCATTTGGCACCAACTAACTATTGATTTAATTAATATTTTCTGTACGAAATGCTAACTTTAACCCCGTAATAGTTGAAGGTACAAAGTATCAAAACACCCATTATTGAAGTGTGCAAAATGTATTTATCCACAAAAAAAACTAGAGAAACAAAGGACACCAAGACATTCATCATCCAATCTAATGATCATTTGCCTTTCTAATTGACTAATGATCCGTTTGTTTGCTTGTAAATTTTACTTGTTTCAAAGTATTTGGAAAGCACTTGAAAACAGAGGCGAAACCACATGGGGGGCGCCCTAGGCGACTACCCCCCTTAGTTTTGAAAAATTAAAAGAATTTTTTTTTTTTTTTTTTTTTGTAATGCATTTGTCCCCAGGTGGGCCAAGCCCGCCCCCCCTTAGAGTTAAGCGCCCAGCGCCCCCCCTTTTAGTTAAGCCCAGCCCTCCTTTCTAGTTAAGCGCCTAGCCCCCCCTTGTAGTTAAGCGCCAAGCCTTTTTTTTTTTTTTTTTTAACGTTTCACCCTCTGTTTTATTTTATTTTATTTTTAAAAAATTTCTGCAAAGCTTCTCCCTCACGCGTGCATCTCTTTCTCAGTCCTGCCCCACCATTTCTCCCTGCTCCCACCAGCGTCTCCCTCTCAACCTCCCCCTCTCTTCCATGGCTCTCGCTCTCTCTCTCTTTGGGCGCCGAATCAAGAAATCAAGAAACTAGTCTCACAAGACTAAGGGATACTCGTTGGGGTTCACATCACACTACAATAATCCGTCTCTTCACTATGTGGTCAGCAGTGTTGGATGTACTTGAAAACGTAAAAGAGGATGGCACTTATAGGGAACAAAAATCCATTGCTAAGAGTATGATGAATAAGATGCAAAGCTTTGAGTTTGTACTCAATATGCATTTGTTGAATAATATAATGGGAATTACGAATGAATTGTCACAGGCTTACAGTGAAAGGATCAAGACATTGTTAATACTATGAGTTTAGTAGGAGTTGTGAAGCGTCGGTTGCAAGCTTTGAGGGAGATGGAATAGGATACTTTTTTGGAAGAAGTTAAAACTTTTTGTGTGAATAATTATATCACTGTGCCCAATATGGAAGAGATTATACCAACTCGCAGTCGTCCAAGTTGTGGAGGGCAAACAATTACTCATATGCATCATTTTCGTGTGGAAGTGTTTTGCCATGTTATTGATTTGATCACTCAGGAGATGGATCGTCGTTTCATAGAAGTAAGTACAGAGTTACTTCTTTGCATAGCATGTCTTGATCCAAGAAACTCATTCTCAGCATTTAATCATGCTAAGTTACTTCGTCTTGCTGAGCTTTATCCAGAGATTTTTCAGCAGCTGATTGTATGATTCTTAGAAATCAACTTCACACCTACATTGATGATGTCAGAAATATTGATGTTTTTTCTAAACTCAAAGATATTGGAGGTCTTGCTATGAAGATGGTTGAGACAAGAAAGCATATTTTTGTGGTGTTCCACCCCCAAAATTTCTACCCATATTAAAAAATATAAAATAATCTCTCTCTCCTCTTCAATTTATTCTTTTTTTATTATAATATGCATTTAAATCTTCACTCTCTTCACTTTTTCATCAAATCCCATAAAATATTTTTACTTTTTCACACAAACTCCCAAAATTTCTAACCCCCAAAATTTTCACTCCCGAACGCCCTCTTTATATCCATTTGTTTATCTCCTTATTGAGTTGGCATTGATTTTATCAGTTGCGACTGCAACTGTTGAGAGAGTGTTCTCTACGATGAAGATTATCAAGACTGACTTGCGTAATAAGATGGGAGATGACTGGATGAATGACAGCATGGTCGTATACATTGAGAGGGAAATTTTTGAAACTATAAAGAACGAAGCAATTTTGCAACGTTTTCAGAATATGCAGTCTCGTAGGATTCAATTGCCACCTCTCAGTCTCAGCAAATAATACGGTACTTGTATTTTAATATTTTTAAATGCTTTTAGTCTTTAATTTTCGATATTGTAACTTTAAGACACTTTTGCATTACGTAAGAAAATTTTTTGAGATGTCATTTCACCTTAGGAATTCGCCCCCCCTTATCTAAAACTCTGGTTCCGCCACTGCTTGAAAATTAGGTCAAAGTAAAATGTTTTTAAGTAAATTGTAAATGCTCTATTATTTTTTAAAAAACAAATAAGCTCAAATTTTTCGTAAACTAAAATTTTCTTTTTGGGGGAACATTATATAATACCCCATATCTATAGACAAAAATCAGTAAGCCTTCCTCAAGTTTCAAAATATTTTATCCCGTCCCATAGGTTTAAAAAATAATCTTTTTTTTGCATTCCGTTTGATTTAGTCGTTAAATCACATGCAAAATAACCAGAACACCCTTCAAGGCAAATATATATTAATTTTTTTTAAATAAAAATTGAATTTAAAAGTTGTATATAATAATTTTATATTCTTCTATTTATAGGCAAGTGGGCACTTCTTCCTCAGTTGGTTAACGATAATTGAACTGAGAAACCAATTTTATGGTAAAACAGTAAAAGTACACCTCAAGCACCTTCAAGTATGTTGCCTCCTGACTTAGCTCCTGCATCTTCTCGGTTTGTTGGCTCCATTTTGTCGGCCCCTTATCCATATGGGCGTGCAAATCATGTTGAATTCCCACTTGCCTGGGTCTACAATGCACTTAGGTTTACCTCTCTTGTTCCCTCAACCCAAATCTTTCGCTTTTATGGCGCCAATCACCCTGGGATTTGGATACGGGTGCCTTTCGTCACCGTCCTTTGTCTTGTTGGCTAACCTCCATTATTGACCCTTCTACCGTTCCAGAATTGCCTGAAGATGATTATCATCAGTTTCAACTCTATGCTCTGCTTGCGTGGGATGTGACTTGGTGGACTCGCAACCTAGTGATTCATAATAAAGCTCCTCTTGATCTGATGGTGATTGTGTCGCAAGTTCATAGATTATGTAGGGAGCATTTGGCTGCTTGGCAACAGAAACGCCATGCTTCAATCCCTCCCTGTTGGATTACTCCTAAAGCAGGACAGTTTAAAGTGAACTTCGATGTAGCAGTCCGGGATGACTTCGCTGTTGGGGCTGCTGTGATTAAAGATAGTAATGGGATGATTGTTGGTGCTTGTGTTGAGAAATTGGATACTGAGTTTCCTGAAGATGGAGAGATTTATGCTGCCTATATTGGACTTCTGGAGGCCCAGCGTTGTGGATGTCGTAGCATTATCGTGGAGGGGGGCTCTAAGCTCGCGATTGATGCTATTAGGAATTATCCTAAGCAGTTGAATTGGCGAAGTGCTGGGTGTATTGGGGATATGGTTCATTTAGCTTCGGCCTTTGATATGTGCTCGTTTACTTTTTTTTTCAAGGTGCCAATGAGGAAGCGCACCACCTAGCTCGTTGGGCTGCCTCTCGATTTTTGTCTGGAGGCCACCCGGATGTTCATGAGCATTTTCCTCCCCTTTATTGGGTTTATGCTGGGACTGACCCACCCTAGTTTGCTTTTGTTTGCTTTGTTTTGGTTTTTTCTAATAAAGGTACTCGTAGTTGATCAAAAAAAAAAAAAGTATGTTGCCTCCTAACTTAGCTCCTGCATCTTCTCGGTTTGCTGGCTTCATTTCGTCGGCCCCTTATCCATATGGGCATGCAAATCATGTTAAATTCCCACCTGCCTGGGTCTACAATGCACTTAGGTTTACCTCTCTTGTTCCCTCAGTCCAAATCTTTCGCTTTTCGGGACATTCAACTTCGGATTGATAAGAAAATTACTGGCTGGAAATCTAAATTACTGTCTCAAGCAGGCCGCACCACTATTATTAAGGCTGTCGCCTCTGCCATTCCAGTGTATGGTATGTCGTCCTTCTTGCTCCCCCAAAGCTTTTTGTCAGCAGATGGATTCCTCTTTCTGGCGGTTTTGGTGGGGGTTCAAGCCGGACAACCCTCGTAGTTTTTCTTTGCTCTCTTAGAAAAAATTGTGTACTCCACGTTCAGTTGGAGGCCTGGGCTTTCGGCTGATGGGTGATTTTAATATGGCTCTAGTCTCCAAACTTGCTTGGATGGTGTCCATTTTGGCGCCCGGGCCTTGGGTCCGAGTTTTGGAGGCACAGTATCTTAAACGCTCGATTTTTCTTCAGGCAGAAAGGACACAGTTGGTTTTGGGGTTGTGGAAGGGTCTTTGACCAACTTCTGGTGGTACTTTTAAGTGTAGAAGCTGTCAAAGTAATACAAGGGTAAATCCCAAGATCGAATTCACAGGGACAATGGAATTAATGCAAGCATTAGATATTATATGTAAGCTATTTACAAATGAAAAGAAGAAATATCAAAGTTGGTTTTTTGAGGTTTATGGTTCGTAACTAAAAGAGAAATTAAGATAAACGAAGAACAATGCATTTTAAAAAAAACAGATGCAAAATATTCTAAAGGTAAAGTGCAGAAAAATAAAGAAACGTTCTAAACAACAATGAATCAAACACCTGAGATGCAAGTATCTCCCATAACTGATTTGATAATGGATTTACCTCTAATTTTCTCTTCTCTCAATCATTTTCTCATTCCAAAAGATTATGATCGGATAATACAACAATCAGCCCACAATTTTCAATATAATCTACGATACTCAATAGATTGTATAACAAATGTAAGCAATGAAAGAAAACCATCACAGTCTTGTTGCTAGTTCAAGCATCAATTGTGCCTTTACGTCTACAACTGATCAAAAACAAGAACAACAAACTTCAATCCTTTCTAAAAGTAAAATGAAATACAATCCAACAAGTTAATCATTAAAGCTCCATGGAAAAGAAGAAATCCAACCCAAAATAGTCACGGGTTACTCCTTGAATCTCAAGCTTAAAATCTAGCCTATCATCTTTGAAATTAAAACTAGAGAGAACCAATTAAATCCAGAAATATTCATTAGAGAGATAAAACAAAGAAAAGAGAAGAAAAAAAACTATAGTCGAAGCCAAAGGTCCAAACGAAAACAAAGCTGAAAAAAAAGAAATAAAAATGAAAAATGAAATCTGCTCTTCAGCCCTCCCTCCAGCGTGCTTTTTAAACAAGAGAAGAAGATTTGCCTCCTTTCCATAATTCCAGATCTGCCCAATATGTGCCCAAGATTCACCTCCTTCCAGAATGCCCAATCTCTCATTTTTGCTGCCGTGCTTGGTCCCCTTGAGTAGCTTCTTTCCTAACTGTTTTCTGTTCAAGTTTGCACTACGCAAATCTTCTCCTCCAGCTCAGCTTAGCAATACCCAAAGCCTGTAGTTGTCTTTTTGACTTTCAAAAATGCCCTACAATAGATTAACACCAGCGTATATCATTTAAAAGGTAAAAGTGAGCATGTGAGAGTCATGTTTCTCTTGTTATAACAACAGCAACGAAAATCATTTTTTAAGTGTAAAATATCAACTGTTATACATTTAGCTCAAATACTAAAATCATATGCTTAGTTAAGTGCTTAATTCATTTTCAGTTAAGCAATTTATTCACTTAAGCCACTTAATTAAGCATATTTGACACTTTATCAATCTTCTTAGAGCCCGATCTACCATTGAACAGGGTCGGTGCTTCTTAGTTGGCTCGGGTAGTTCCGTTAGGACTTGATTGGATCCCTGGGTTCCCGGTTTGCCCTTGTTTCGCCCCCACACCTCATCCTCATCCTCATCTTCATCTATTATCTTTGGATGTTGAGTCTCGGGTAAACCATTTTATTATGCCTCCTCTCTCCTTTGGAACAAACATCTCCTCGCTAGTACGTTTGCAGAGGCCTCCGTCGCCCAGATTCTCAAGATTCATCTTTCAGGTTCGACCGGGTGTGACAAAGTTGTTTGGACCCCGGATTCTAGAGGTGATTTCTCGGTGAGGTCGGCTTTCCGTCTTTTATCTTCGATCCAGAGGGGCTCTGATAGAGTCTTCCCTCCAATTGACTAGAAAGCTTTCTGGAAGCTCAATTTACATGCCCAGTTTCGTTTACTTCTATGGAAGATTGCCTGGGATATTCTTCCTACTAGGGAAAGGTTGTTTAAAGTCTACATCAAAATTACTAGGGAAAGATTTCTTGCCCATTATGTGATGCTCCGGAGGAGTCCTTATCTCACCTTATTTTCTCTTGCTCATTCTCTCGCCTGCTTTGGCGACTCTCACCTTGGGCTCTGAATATTGAATCGTTTCGCTCTGACTGCCCTTACCGTTGGATTCAGGTCATTCTTGATCCGATTAAGATGGCGTATGTTTGCCAAAATTTCGAGAAATATTCTCAAAATTTTGATAATCTTTTGGCTATTAAAATTTATTAGAGTTTATGAAACTTTTGGAATGTGTATATAGATATTGAAAATTTTAAAATATGTTTGGCTTGTTTGAAATTTCGATACTCCAAAATATTAAGCAAATAAACACCCTCTAAATTGTTGGGATTGGATGCTTTGGAGGTCCACAGGTTTCGACTCTTTGCTGTCGTTGTTTTGGACACTATATGGTTCACTCGGAATAGGGTAGTTTGTGACAGGGGCCCGCGGGGGGGGGGGGGGGGGTGGGCTGCCCCCCCTTAGATCTAAAAAAAAATTATTTATAGGTATCCCACCCCTTGATATTAATTCGTGCCCCCCTCAGTTGTAATTCGTGCCCCCTTATTAGTGTTAGAGTTTGTAAAACAGTAAGAGAGTATAAAAAAAAAAAATTAAAAAGAAATCTAGCCGTCAGTTTCAGACTTTCAGTTGAATTTGTAAAAGGAAGTTTTAAAAATTGATAAAGATAAGATTTATAAAATAAAAAGTTGTAAAAGGCTGCAACACTGCAGCTTGTAGAGAGATTGCGTACAAGCAATGAAGCAAACTTTTGTACATAAATCTTTATTTTTCAATTTTATCCTTACTTTTTTTTCCAATTTTCTTTATTGTTCTCTCCTCTTCTCTTGCCCAACAACACCACACGACCACAACGCAAGAAATGGGTCACTGACTCACAGTCACTGGAGCATTTGCTGGCCATTCCGTTGTTTGCTTGAAGGATTTTGAAGGAAAGTTATGGGTTGGTGAATTAGGGCATGCAAATGAGAGCTGGTGTTCTAGTTCTAAATAATCTTTTCTTTTCTTTTTGGTTTTAATTTTTTTTTTGGGAAATTCGCAATTTGGTCACTAGGTTTTAGTACCGCTAACGATTTAGTCACTATGTTTTATTTTTTTACTATATGGTCATTGAGAATATATAGTTGTGACAATCTGGTCTTTCCGTCAAACCTCCGTTAAATTTTTAACGGGAATAGCAGTCGACCGATTTGTTTACCGTTGCGACAATGGTAACTTGTAGCGGTCGACCGCCTTTTATTCTGTTAAAAATTAATGAAGATTTGACACAAGGACCAGATCGTCACAACTATATATTCTCAGTGACCATATAATAAAAAAATAAAACCTAATGACTAAATCGTCAGCGTGCTATAAACCTAGTGACTAAATTGTGAATTTCCCTTCTTTTTTTTTTTTTTGTAACAGAGATCATAAAAAGTTTTCTTTTTTCTTTTTTTTGGCCGAAAATGGCTAATGAGACTTCGCAAATAGTTAAAACAAGACTTCGCAACAAGATGGAAGATGACTTTCTTACAAATTCCTTGATCATCTACATTGAAAAATAAATTGCCTCAACTTTTAGTACAGAAATGTTGATAGATGATTTCCAAGACATGAAAACTCGCCGAGTTGCATTGTAATAGGAAAGTTGTGACTTTTTTTGTTTTTGTTTTATATATCAATGTTTAAGTTGATGAGATTTTCTTTTGCATATTTGTCTTCAGTTATTAGAAAATATTGATATATTGAAAATCTTGTTTGAAACTTTTTTTTTTCGCATAATATTTGATAATCATATTATTTAAAATAATTTTCGGTTCACCACCCCCCCCCCCCCCCCCCCCCCCCCCCCCCGCGGCTACTTTTTTGGCTATCTATGGCTTTGAGCAGCGCTTTGGGTGCTTTTTAGAAAAGGAGAGAAAACCAAAAGCAGAGTAATTAATTTGTGGTATTTGTAATTGTTAAAGATCTTATTAAATTTTCTTTCTTCTGGTTCAATTTGTTCATCTCCTGGTTCAATTTTTTTTTTAAAAAGTGATGACATGTCATTGACGTGTCTAAGAGGCAATGGCGTGGCAAGTGATTGAGTAACTGACTTGGTATTCGTGGGCCCAAAAGATACATGACATCATCTTATTGGTGCTAAAGTGTTTGTATTTGCCACGTCAGCACTTAACGTTAAATTTTCAAACGGCATGTAGACGGAGGGGTATATTGTGAATTCAAGTTTTACTTCAAGAGTATAAAAATAACTTTGTTTACCACAAAGATATATCTGCAATTCGTGCATACAGCAGGGCATCAGATGCATTTAAGCATTAATTTTGGGATTGATATGGTATCAAAGGTTTCCCCACACGGGAAAAAAAAAAAGGAGATTCCCCCTCCCCTCTCGCCGGCCCTAAAGAAGTAGTCTCTTCCATTTCTGAACTTCCCAATGCAGATGCAACAATTTTACTTAAACAATACAATCTAGGGTACTATTCGTTTAATCTGGTGTATCTAGCACGAGAAGAATAGCTTTATCTTTGATGCAGTGGAGCTTCTAATTAATGCTAAACAGATTTTCTGCAATCTCTTTTCCTTCCGTGTTTTTTTTTTTAATCAGAAACTCGCCTTCCTACGCGCCTTCTTATGCGACCTCGGTGCAAACGAGTCCATCCGAAAGATGTTTTTTGCAAAACAGACTCGCGTACACATAGACATGAATTCAAGAAATCAAAATTTACAGCAAAGAATTAATTTTCTTTTGAAAAGAAAATTGCACCAGAACAACTTAACATACCTATGTTAGAAAAATTTATTCAAACATCTGTAATACACAGCATAATACTTTTTTTCTTTTTCTTTTTCTTTTTCTAGGCAAGCAGCAAATATTAAGAAAGAAAAGCAGTACAAACCAAGGGGAGGGGGACCGCTACAAACACCCCAAACAACCACCAAAAATGAAAACAAAAGAAAAGAAAAAAAAAGAAAAAAAAAACCTTGGACAAAACAAGTTGGCCAAGGAAGGAACGCTGCAACAGGCGGTTAACACCACTCTAAAAAACAAAGTTCTGGGAGGCATCCACAGTAGGCTACAACTGAGGGTCAAAGCCGCTACAGGGAAAGAGAGGTGGTAGATTTGGATGTGGTGTAGCTGGGCACCACTGCAGCTTCCGACGACTGAAGAGGGGGCCAACAGAAGAATTTTCAATAAACCTAATTTATACCAAAAATACGGATCATTTGATTGTTCAGCATACTTTAATTGGAATTCACCATCACTTTAAGCCCGATGGTAGAGTATATTAAAAGGAGAACTAACAACTGAGAGAGATTTATAAAGAATTCTATACCATTACCACCCATCCTATGGGCTATATACAGATAGCAACCATTGATGAGGAGAATTTTAACGGTTGAAACACTCGTAATAGCTGTAACAGTCGACTCTTTAACACAATTGAAGAGTCGCCATGCATGCGGGCGCCTTTATTTCTCAATTATCTCTTGTGATGATTTTTGAATTATATTTTGCCTGCGCAAGAAATGGCTTGAATGTCATCGACACTCCAATTGCCTCAACCACAGTCAAGATGAAGAAAACTAGCAGCTCAGCAAACTGCAGATTTTTAGCCTAGATGATGACTCACGATTGAAATCTTCAATCCAAGAATTACGAGGAATGTGGATGTGAGATCTTAAATTCAAAATCTACTGAGTAGGGTCTAACTCACCGATGAAATTCAAAATCTACTGAGTAGGGTCCAACTCACCGATGAAAAGTAAGACAATACTGATCAAATCTTCATTGGAACTCATAGGAAAGAGAGAAGGGGGGGGGGAAGGGGGAACAACAGTTAATCTCAAGCCTAGAGCAAATGGTCCATTCAAGGTGCTTAATTCAATCTATTGGTTAGAATTGATGGGGGTGCAAGTTGAAGTAAACCAAAATTATGCGGGTGATGTGTGTCAAAATTGAAAGAACGGAGTGCAAAGTATTTAGACCCCCAAACCACGAGAGTGCAAAGTATAATTAAAGCAAAATAAAAATAGCCAAATTTCCTAACCATTATGGGAAAGGCTATTCAAATCTCCTCCCATCATATGACATAATAGTCATGAGACCTCATAATACTTATTTGAAAAACCCAGTTCCACCAAACAAAAAAACAAAGATCCAGTGTACAATATCTTTCACCATCTAGCCATTCAACATGAGCTTTATGTTATCACTTTCTCCTGATGCCCTTGAATTGTTAAAAAAAAATGCTACATAATTCTTTTTGAACTGATAATATTGTTAAAAGTCCTTGGGGCACTAAGCGGAATGAGAATTTAATGTATATGTCTCGAGTAACGATAGAGATATAATCTATTCCGGTACTAGCTGATCACCAACAGCTCCATCAAACTCGATACACTTTGCCATCTCGGCATGGCCGCCAGGTGGGCATAACATACAGGAGTAACTTGATAGGGACCCCGGCCTAGACCCCTAACCAATATCTATCCCCCTCACAAGTAAGGACTTGTAAGTACTCGAGTTTAGCCCTCGCCTATGGTTGATATCCCTTGGCCAACCCAGTGAAGTACTCAATAGGCAAATGTATCCTGAGTATCGGATCAAAAAGAAAACAAAGATGTTTTTGGTATTTTGGTTTATCGAAAGGATAAATTAAAAGAACACGAATGATTGGGAAAATGGATGAATAGAAGGATACGCAAGCCTAAGCTTGAATGGGCTGACACCACTAGACGACCTCAGAACCCGATTGTGGAACAACGCCGGCTTAACCCAACGATAAACCTCTAACAAATAAAGAGAGATGTTAGGCCTAACTCCAAGCACCAAACCTCCTTTGCTAGCCCAAGCTTCCAGGCCTAACCCCAATCGTCGATTACCTTAACTTAACCAGCCTAACCCAGTGCAAGTCAAGTCTAACAAGTGTGAATAGTGACAGGCCTAACCCCACGCACTAAAGCACCCATGCTACCCAAGTGTCAGGCTTAACCCTTGAACACCGAAGATAATGGCACAAAGGCCAAAAGCTCTCTTGGAGACTTCTCTATTCAAATGATAATCTGGATGCTTACAAATGGTGCCATAGAGGGGTATATATAGTACCTCCATGGGCTTGGGCGGCAAGGCCTTTCCTTGTAGAGGAAATGCTTGTTGCACACTCAACAAATCTCCCCAAAATCCTATTGAGGTTAAAAAGGAAAGATCTTGTAGAGATCATGCCTTTTACCTCAAGGCTAGCCCAAAATCAAGAACCAATCAATCAAGGATTGATTGTCCACAAAATAAGCGATGTGGCCGGCCATGAGCTTCTATATATGGAGTTAGGAAAATTGGCCACATTCCTAAAGCCTCCTAATTTCAATCAAGAAACAATCTTTCCAAAATAGGACCAAGATTGTTGCCTTAATTGAATCAAGCCAACATGGCAATGTTCCTAACTAATAAAGCAATAACATAACTCCCCATAAATAATGAGATTCAGCCATATAGGGATGGGTGACCCTATATGGCATTTTGTTGTCACTTGTGGTGGTTGTCACTGTCGTGCTCCGCCGCTTCTGCCGTTACTCCACCACCTTCTAGGATGGTGACCTCAAAATGATCGCCTCAGTCTCCTGAGTCTTTTGAGACCATCCATCTATGTGCTCCTCCATGCACCATCTTGACTGGTGGTTATGTGATGGTGCTACCCATCAACTCCTCTTCGGCCTCGGAATCCATCATGAGTCAACTCTCCATGCACCTTTGGTTCTGTTGCCACGACCGGTGGTCTTGTGGTGGCACCTTCGTTGTGCTGCTCCAACCCTCCTAACTCGTCTAGCATCAACCCTCCATAGGCTTTGTCTGGTCCATGCCGATGCTTATCTCCTTAGTTGGCTCTAAATTTTGGCATAGGCCATGCCATGCTGCCCATGGGTTTGCCATGTGCAAGCCCTTCCGTGCGCAAAGCCTTGTCAAGCATGGCTTTGCGCCTGGCTATCTTGGGGGCTCGGATGGGGTTCCTGTCACAACTGCAGTAGTCGAAGTACACAAAATGGAACAGAAGACACCATGACCAAGATAGACAACAGTAGTGCGAGTCAAAAGCCATAGAGACATTACCTACTGATATGGCCGTAGTGCACCTCTGGCTCCTGCGTAAGATATTCCACCAAGAAAAACTTGGTGGCCATTATATTCCACAACTTTCCATATATATATACACAAAAGATAATGTATTAACTAGCTGTTGTACTTCATCTGTTGAAAAGCCAATCTCACAACCGTCCCGGCATGAGCACACTAGTAAAATCACCAAGCCATCACCCAAGATCGAGTAGCTGCGTAACATATATATATCAGTAAAAAGAGCATAATTGATAGCAGCCAGATTCACATACATGAAGGAGACAACATGTATGGCAAATAAAAAGTTGGTTACGGATGGGGCTAACAAACACCGGCCTTGAACCTGGGTATGTTCAGGACTGACTGAGATCCCACAGGACAGAAGCATTCTGTTGGCATCATATTTGCTGTTTCTCAGAGCCTGCAGGGATTGGCCAAAGTCAAGTTTGGAATCTAATCAACTTTAGTACGTACTTAATTAGTTTAGAAAAATACCAAATGCTTAGAGGGCAGAACCTTCATCTCTCACAACTCTCCTGTGTTTGGGGTGGTAGCCTTGTTTTCTAGTTAGCGAGGCCCTTTGAAGATTGGATAATGCCTTGATGGAGAGAGAGGACGAAGGAAGGAGATACGTATGATATAAGCATTGAAAAAGAAGTAAACTCATCTGCCAGCATGTCACCACCTCCCCTGGTTGTCCCTTCCAATGTCGTTCCCATCAAAGCAGAATCAGCTAAGGGCAATGATCTATGTGATGCCATTTCCTAAATTCTGTTCAGCGAAAAAAGTAATGCACAGAAATAAACACTAATATTCAGGGTAGTTAATTGAAAAGGAAAAATACAGATTTAAACAAACCATTTCAAAGTTGACATGCATGTTTATTTCAAACAAGAATGATGCTTGCACATTGCAGAACAGAGTGCAAAGCTCAGAACGAGAAAATAAACTCGAGGGAAAAAAAAAGGAACGAAGTCATACCATCCCCGAAAAAAAAGCCCTGATCAGAATGCAAAACCAAATGAGAAAAGAAAACCGATGTTCCATTCTTGGTACGAGGACTAACTTGTAGGGAGGCAAAAGAGAGGTTTGAGAAGATACGGAAAAAATGAAAGTTGAAAGCCCAAGAAGAACGAAATGCTTATTGTATGGAAAACGTCCTCGAGCCTTCTGCCAGGTCCAAATTATTACTGACCTGCCACCTAAATTTTCTGTCCCCACTACTAAATTTTTAGGATATTATACACCAAGAATGATTCTTGAGGCAGTCCCGAGATAAAAGAAAAAAATATTGAAAAAATGGAAACTAAGACATAAACATAATCTAAAGAATAATATGGAATTTATGATTCTTGAGGAATAATGCCAGTAATTCATCCACTGGGTAGATGAATGCCATACCTCATGTAGTTAATTAGGAAAGGTTGTAATTGATTTCCTAATTAGTTTGAGACCAGGGGAGGGTATTAGTATTTTTCGGATTTGGGAAGCTTTTCATATTAGCCGTGCATGGAAGCGTACCATATAGGTATGCACTCCCAATACATTCTTTGAATAGAGAATAGAGCTGATTGAACTTGCTTATTGGCGTTCTAATTGAAGTTGCTTCTGCAATTTTTTGGGGTACAAATGAGAGTGAAAACCTATACAAACTTGCTGTCTATGGGCCAAATTTGGATAAGTTTGCGGTGAAGGTGATGTCATTTGGATGAAGTTTCTCTCAATTGGTTAACATTTGCAGTCTTCAATGTCTCCCTCAGAACTCTCCAATCAAACTTAATAATGCAGATTATGAGACACAACAGGAGAAGGTCCATAGTTTGTTTTCTGTAGAGAGAGGCCACATCACAATGGATGTATATGTCATAGCATACAAAGGATGAAACACCCAGTGAGAATTTCAATCGATCGACAATATCATATCCAGGTCCCAAAACAAACTAAAAGCCACTAGCAACTACCAGATGTTCTGTTCTGAAATTCACTTCAAGCATGCCAGATTAAATAAAATCCTCAACAAAAGAACATGGAACTTGCAACCGCGGAATCCATCCTGGGTAATTCTGGCACTGGCGGATCACCAACAGATGTGACATCCCCACTATGGCTGGAAGAAGTGTCAGCAATTCCATCGGCCCCAATAACCTTTGCCATCTGGGCAGCTGCCAGGTGGGCATAACCGTATAGGAGCAACTGCAGTGAATTACACAAAATGAGACAGAAGACTAAGATATATGTCTGGAATGTGAGCTTGTCATCCGAGAGATGTAAACACAAACCTAAATACTTCTGTGTAAGGCCCAGTCTGTCAAATTTTAAGTACAAACAGACAAGAGCAGCCTATACCATAAACAAGAAGAGAAAACTCTACTAAATTGTCTTGCTCTCAAAAGTAGGACTCCACTCGATTATCTTACAGCTCCAAAATGAGCTAGCATCGTAGTGGGGAACATGGGCGTCATGCAAAACAAGTAACCAAATCTATACAAACATTACCTACTGATATGGCTGTAGTGCTCCTCTGGCTCCTGCATAAGATTATCATGGGCATTAAGTTCAAAATTCAACAAAGAAAAACTTGGCTGCCATCATCCATAACTTTCTATCTTTGAAAGAAAAGGTGGAATATACATGTATACTTACACATATGATAATGCATGAACTACCTCTTGAAGATCATCTGTTGAAAAGCCAATCTCATCATACAGAACATGGTAATGTGTAGGTCGAGTTGTTCCCTATACAAAAAGTCACATAACTATAAGATTTAGACTCAAGCAAAATAAGCTACTACAATGTGTTATATTAGGTTATCGACAGAATAGAAAGATATTAATGGAAAAATCACTTTGCACCCTCAACCTATAGAGTCAAATAATCGAATGAGGGTCTAGAAAATCAAGTGAGATACCTTTATTTCTAAAACTATTGTATTTGTGACTACTTTGGACCCTCTGCTAAGATCCACCTGGTTAGATATAATGTTCATTCTAATGTGTAGATCTTAACTTCAGGCTGTACATGGAAAATTCTTGTCCTTTAAGGTTCTCAATGCATGACATAGTGCTTAGAAACATTGTTTGACGTTGACCAAATTGATTTTGAGGGTGTAAAGTGATTTTGTCCATATATCTAGGTACATATTGTTGTGTTTGTACTTGTGGGGCGTGGTTCATCTCCAATTATATGGACAAAATCATTATACTGTTGTGTTTGCACCCAATGCCAACCAGCTCTAATAAACTAGTGAAAAAAAAAATACTCACAAGCATCCCGTCATGAGCACACAAGTAAAAATCATTATTTCTTGGGTGACATACTTCACTGTCAACGACAGTTCCTGCAAAGAAAGCAAGGGAAAAGGATTATCAACAAATCATTAGGAGTATCTTTCTCTAAAATTTTCCATAAAAGATTGACTAACCGGCAGGAACATTATCAGAAGCTCCATTAGCCTGGAAAAACTTTGTGTGATGATTCTTCTGTGCAACAATTAATTTGAACTTTGGAGACCAGTGTTCAATATTGAAGAATTTGCAGGCCTAAAAAACAAAAGGTTGTTCTAGTTGCAGCTAGCATTTTCCCTTTTGGAAGTAAAGCAATGAGGCAGAATTGGTAGATTAGTCATATAAAAACCTCTATTATCTGACCCAATTCAGTGTTCAACACTTGATCGAACTGTGATTCACTCACTCCATCCCTAATGCAAGAGGGAGACCAAACAATAAAATCTGATAGCAGAATACAAGTAACAGCAAGACAAGTAACATGCACAAACAGCAAAGAACCTGAAATGATTTCTGTAAAAGGGTAATCTATAGGCATTGAAAGTTAGATATTATATGAATTTCTCATTCATAGTATCTCATTCAGCCACCTGCTTACTGTGCTAAAAAGACATAAGAAACATCAGGAAGTTGACCTAAATTGGTAGCCAAAAGTATATTCTATGTGGTGTCTGTTACATTTGATACACCATTCATGCCAAGCGAGTGTTGAGCATCTTCATAATCTGAGAAAAATTCAGTAAAGCATCAAATCAACTGAGCATATACAAAAGTAGATGTTGTGTTTGCTTGTTTGGAAATTGAATATTAATTTGACTACCAACATTGCTTCTGCATAATATCTTTGCAAGAGATGAACCTAAAATCTTATAAAAGAATACCCACAGATGAGAATGCAAAAATTTACAGGAAAATCGGAGTTGGGAAAATATAGAAAGAACATGAGCTAAAAGGTTATGTAGCCACATGATACACAGGACAAGGTGAAAATACACGGGACAATGTTGTTGGGCAAAATTCTTCTACCAACTTCATATTATTCAATTCAAATGTAAATTCTCAAAGTTATCTTCCTAAAGTTTTCTAGAAGCATGTGTCCACATATATATACAGGCAAACCTACATTTGAATGCTTTCTTTCTGACTGAGCAAGTGTGACAACTTACCTGAAAATTATTATCTGCTCAGGCTGAAGTGCAATGGCTATCAACCCTGTGCAAAGAACTCAGCAATTCCTCTATATGAAATCCTTAAGTCAAGCAGCACAATAAAAATCCAGTAGTGTTAAGTTCATTTGTAAGAGTAATCAAGGACCTGTCCTTAATTGTGTCACATAAAGAGAAACTGTTAATGCCCTGGATCAAACGGCTTGAAGAGAGGTAAGCATTTTTTGATGACTGGGGGCCCTAAAACTATAATGAAGAAAATCCACGTTATCAAAAAATCTGGGCTAAAATTGTGAGGGAAATCTTGCCTGCTATCAAAAGTGCAATGGCACTGGCCAGTAAATGAAGTTGGACATGAGAAGACACTCTTTAATTGTGTCATTAATAAATATCCTACGGACTGAAATCATTTATTTTCAAAAACACAACCAGGACACTCTTTAAGGCACACATGCATTTCATTTAACAAGAACCTGGGAGGAGGAAAGTCAGTTACCGCAGCCACTGATGGTATATCTGAACGGCCAGAAGAACCATGTGAAACATCCATTCCCAAGATCAGTGTGGGAACCCAAGAAACCAAAGGTATGGCATGCGAACGCTCGACTTCCAACACTGAATTTAATCCACCAAGCTGTTGGGATGCAAGAAAAAAAAAAAAATCATGGTATGAACACTTCTAACCAACAGACGAACAATAAAAGGAAAATTGAACTAAGTTTACCTTGGCATTAATTTTCAGGAGCACATTTGTGAGGTACTGATCATTCACTCTTGTTGGCACCATACATTGCGTAGCAACTCCAAGCTCAACAAGAATTTTCTTTTTCCATGGACCTTCAATTGTAGAAGTCTTCAATTGTAGAATTCTAGCTAACAAGATAAGGAAAATAGCAAACAAGTGGCCTAACCATAAATCTCAGAGTTCTTTTCTGGAAGAATACACAAGAGAAACTGGAGTTTCTGAAGCTCCATCAGCAAACTTTCTAACATTTTCTGCACTCTAACATGAGCTGGTTCTTGTATAAGCAGAGGACTCTCTTCAAATACTCCCATTGGAGGATTAAAGAGCTACCAAAAAAACAGATAAGTCAACAATAGATAAATCTATTAAAAAGGTGGAGTAGATATGATAACTAACTCACAGCATACTTACGATTCCTTTCACTTTTGCACAATTTATGAGTTTTGGACCAAGATATGCATATTACAGGGTGCTGAGAAGTTCACAGCAGCCCAATAATCAATCTGCATTGGTGCTGCTACTTTCTGTGGAACAATTTAGAAGACTTACCTAATAATGTAGCTAATCAAAAAAAGGAAATGCAGAAGTAAAGCATCACCATATCGTTGAAATTCCACCGCCCATTCTTAGGGAAGATGCGTTGTCCATCACCTGCTGTAGCTTCACAACATATCAGTAAAAGGAGCAGAATCAATGACAGCCTGATTCAGATATATGAAGAAGGCACATGCATGGCAAGAAAAAAAAGTTGGTTACCACTGGGACTGATAAAGCACGGCCTTCAACCAGGGTAAATTCTCTATTGATTGAAATTCCACATGACTGAAGCATTTGGTTGGCATCATATTTGCAGTTTCTCAATGCCTGCAGGAAAGTTCAAGTCAAATTCGGAACTTCGTCAAATTAATAAAAAAGACCAAATGCTTAGAGGGCAGAACATACTTCACTCACAACTTTCATCTGTTCTTGGGGCTTTTGCGTTGATTTCTCCACCAGTAAAGCCCTTTGAAGATTGGATAATGCCTTGGTATAGCGTTGCAATGAAATCAAATAGCAAAGCTACACAGGAAGAGAAATTAAAAATTCTGATTCCTTACCTGATTTGACTTTGATTCTTATGGACTGGTTATTTAATTTCGTTCATACATCTATTTTCTACAAATTCTGATTTTGAACAAAGAATAAAAACTTCAGATATCCCAAAATATCAGTCACCTCTATAGGAAAGTACGAAGGGCGCTTTGGTTTCCCAACATTGATGCATGGAAAATCCGCTGAATGGTACAACTGTATATGCTTATGATTAACAAAATAATCATAAACTGTTGTTTCAATAGAGTGGGCTTTGCTGCTCCCAGTTTTTTGTTTCAACAAAAACCTACAACATAGATATAAACAATTTTAATAACTACAGCATAATCATAAAAGCTTTAGAACATGTACGGACAGAGAAGAAAGAAATCAAATATTCTACTTACAAAAACAAAAAAGAAAAAGAAGAATCCACAGAAAGAACTAACGTCTGCTGTTTGCAGGATTTATCACTCAATCCAGTGATTTTGAACTCAGTTTTATTAGCTCTAATCCTCAAATTCTTCAGAGTCTTCTGAGCCTGGAAGCAAAAAAAAAAAAAAGGAGAAGCTCGGCCTCATCTAACCATATACGTCAAACTGTTTAAAATTAGAGTAAATGTAAGTTACCTTGATCCAATCAATTTGACGAGGATAATTAACTCTTTGGTTCCTGATGAGAAAGTCAAGTACTGGCCCAGGTTCTACAATCACTGTAGTGGATACATCTGCACACGGGACAAAGAGAACACTTGGTCTACTCTGAGATCAGACGAGAATTTAAAAAGCATATCTGTGCAGAAACTTACCCATATTCAGGGATAGACCTCCTTGTGTGGTTCTGAAACCTGAATGGAAACCTCGGCAAGCAAGAAGACCATCTCCCAAGTGTGCGAAGTCGCTTTGAATTGGATGGAAGAAAGATTGCCGGACAAGGAGACAGTTCCTGGCATAATCAAAGTTAGACCAAAAAAGGTAATAAAAGGTTCAGATTTTAAAATCACCAATAAAGTTTAACATACTGCTTCGCTGCATTTTGTTTTAGTATGATGTCCAAAACTCTCAGGGGTTCTTGAGATTGCTCTGACTCACTGCCAGACAATGCATCTGCAATTGCTTGTATTCGGATTATAGAAGCAAAACTTATCTTCACCTTAAAAGTCTTGGATAGATATTGACCGCTTAATCTCTTCTGATCACTCTCATTCAGGCTGCCTCTACCAACGTTCCTGATATGCATTCACAAAACTCACCAACCCAATATCCGAGCAAACGTGAAAGATGATAATTACTTCAAACAAGAACTATATGCAATATATGTTTACCTGTTTGACGAAAGATCATCCAGCACCACAGTGAATTCAAGTTTGTTGGCTTTGAGAGAACCATAGGTAAACAAGCTCTTATCTCCATCATAAGCAAAGTTCTTACCTTTTAACTCATCGTAAGTCTCCTCAACTTCTTCTAGAACTCTTCTTCCAAAACCTTTCATATCAACAGGGCGTCCATCTTCATAAAACAGAGCAACCTATGCCAACGAAACCAAAATCTCAGCTGGATGTAAACCTTAGAATGGCTATCTGAAAAGAAGGTGGAGACAAAGAAAATTACGCTATAATGGCAGAAGCAATCTGCCCTATGCATGTCAACTTTGAAATGGTTGGTTAGAAGCTGTATTTTGCTCCCTCTAACTCCACAATTACGCCTGGCCATGGGGACCCTTTTTGGAGTCGATGTTTTCTTACATAGATCAGTCCCCTTACATGATTCTTCTTTGATGGGAATGACATTGGAAGGGACAAACGGGGGGGTTGGTGACGGTGGTTCTGATTTATGAGACATCATTTCCTAAATTCTGTTCAGCCAAAAATTTAATGGATCAACTTAGAACAATTACATTCATCAACTTAGAACAATTATACAAGATGCCAATTGCTACAACGGAAATATTTTTCGCCACTGAACAGGTAAAACTAAGCCTACATGACATAGTTTCCTATCTTGTTTTAGACTTCAACCTTAAGTAGATAATCAATCCTTACTGCTAAAATTGAATAACAAAGGTCGATTAATGTAACCCGACAAATATTCCCCAACGACTTAATGCACTATTAACTTTTCTCTGCAAGGATAACTGGATTGTGTTCAAGAAGTAAACACCAATCTCAGTTGAACAAATTACTACATCTAAACATTGAACCTTTTGACAGAGGAATTAAAAAAAAAACAAAGACAACAATCTGCCTTTTGCTTCACTTTCAGCACCAGTCATATCAACTAAACACATGATCACAATGCACATGGAAACATTGGAAATCTAAGACATGGAACAAAAGAGAGACAAAAAATGAGGATCATTCTCAATTCAATTAACAATAATCTCCATAGCTGTATTTCTTCTCTAGAGAACAACAATGATTAATAAGTCCCACAGATGATTAATGAAAAAAAAAAAAAAAAAAAACCTAGCAATCTTACTTGAGAAAATACAACTATGATGGTATATATTCGAACTGTGAAGAGCACAAAACCAGATTTAAAAGAGTAATTGTACAAGGAAATGGAAAAATGTAAAATAAAAGATATTTTGATGGACAGGCATTTTCTGGACAAATGCTAGGGGGAAGAAAAATCTCAGAAACATCCCCATTTTGACTACATAATACCACCTTATTTTATATTTTAGTTTCATGGATTAATTGACGTAGCCATGTAGTATATTTTGATGAAAAAATAGCACGCACTGTCCATTGTAACATATAATTTAACTACATTACTCAATCAAGAGGCACCTTGATTCTAAGATGATTGCTGAAAGAAGTACAGCATTGAAGAATCAATTGTTCTTGAAACTTAAGTTAATAGAAAGGCTAAATTTCATCATTACTTTATATCTAAAACTTATTCTTATGCATGGGTGATTGCATTGTCCCAAGAGCTCAATCTAATGGTAAAAAGGTACATATGATAATTTAGTTTGCATATTAACACTCCCTCAGTTGGTGGGCATTAACAGCTATGGAGCTAGTTTAAACTTGATTTCTTTCTTATAGTTACCTTGTATAGCGTTATGCTTTTGTCAATTCCCTCAAATATTGTGAACCAAGGTAACACTCTCCTCATATGTGGGCAGAAATCCCAATTAACAAGTGGGTTTAAAAGCTTATCGAGTTTTAGCTTCCAGATATTTGTAAGTCTATGCTCACTTCTTTGATACCATATAACTCTCCAATTGCAGTAAAAACTTGAACCAATATGAAGTTGATTGAATTGTTTAATTTTATATGTTGGCATAAACTACACACACATAATAGGCAACTTCTCCAATCACTATCCTTTATGATCCTTGAAACTGTTTTACACCAGAAAATACTAAGCAAGATTAATAATTTAAGATACATTTTGTAATGAGATATAGACCCTTCTATATAAGTTTCCCAAACATTATCCCCAATCCTTGAAATTGTTTTGCAACAGAAAACATTACGGACTGAGAAGTAGGATTTTAGACAAAGCAGAAACAACCCGAAGTGATCATAGATTAAATTTCATTACAAGAATCGGCTACAAGATAATATAGGTCAAGAATTGCTTCTTCACATTTGGGGAAAAAAAAAAAACAGAGCTTTTAAAGAATAAACACCCTCTGATCTTCACCTAATAAAAATCACTTCTTTAAAGTATGATTTCATAGATGTAAGGATCTAAAACAGGGACTCAAAACATAAAGATAGAAACAGATACTTCTTTTGTCTCACAGAACTTTCCGGCGAAAGTCTCCTCATAAATCATAATCCTGTCCGTATTTAAAAGTGAACCTCTTTGCTCTGCCATTAAGCGAGCAGCGGATCCGCAAACAGATATTATGACGATTAGTTGTCGGAAATGAACTAGAACACTACGATTTATTCATACACAAAACAGTGCCGACAATATTCAGGGAGATATTATAGCAACATCGTGCAAACAAGAAATGATGCTTGCAGCGCAATGCAGAACAGAGATTGCAGAACAGAGTAAAAAGTTCGAGAAAGAAAAAAGAAACTCTGAGGGAAAATATAAACGAACGGAGTCAGTAGTGGTAGTATCCAAGAAAGCAAAGAGTCTCAAACTCGAAGGCCAAGCATTGTAGAGAAAAGAGCAACAAAAACACACGCATGTACCGTGTATTGTACAATACAAGAAAACAAAAACTCGGGCTGTCATTAGAAAAAAAAACGCATTGAAACACCAGAGAATAGAAAACCCATAGTTCCATTCATTTATAAGGACTAAACTGTGGAGGGAGGCAAAAAAGAGAGTTCTGAGAATATACGGAAAGAGTGAAGTTTGAAAGCCGATGAAGAACGAAATGCGTAACTTAAAGAAATCGATGGGTTTCTTTGAAACGGATTTCTGACTGCAGTGTTCAGAGAGAGAGAGAAGCCTAACGAGCATGGCACCAGCGAGCGTGGCACAGGGATTGAAAATGTGTTGTCTACTTGGTAATAATTCGGTAGACGTAGAAACTCTCAGATAATTGTTAACTGAATCAAGAAGACGAGACGTGGAGTTTGGTAATTGGAGGATTATTGTAACAGAGTCTTTCCTGAAAAACTTTCGTTATGTTGTGACCTACGCTTTTACAGAGATTATTTTTGGAGTAAACTTTACCCCCATATTTTTGGGAGAAAATTAAATTACTACCCTTATTTTTCAAATCAATAATTTGAGACCCCTATTTTTCAAAATCACTCAATCCTCGCCCCTCCGTTTAAATTCACCGTGAAATGAGACGTTTTTCGTGCACGTGCGTCTCACGTGCGTCTACTCCACCCAAATTGACGAATCTGCCCTCAGTAAGTGTGAGATCTATCTTCCCCATCTCTCGCACAAACTCAGCTCCCCTACTCAACATTCGGCCTCTCTGCCCAAGACCTTCGGATTTCTCTCCTTTGAACTCAGCTTTTGCCTTTAGCTTCCTGCAACCCATCGTCATTGGAGAAGGTAGCACTCGACTCCTCCATTTTCTCTTGGGTTTTTTTGTTTCTTTTTTTGCTTGGTTTGGTGCGGTGTTTCCGTTTTTTATGAGTTTGGTCTGGTGTTCCCATTTGGTCATTCCTTCTTTAGAGACCATCAAGATGAAACAACTTCAAAATGACTACAAAAAAACAGTAAGAGAAGAACCCAGAGCTAGCTTCCCAAATTTCAAAGAAACCGAGCTATTGATTGTGAAAGTGGATGGTTTATTTCGCTGCAATTTTGTTAAAGCTTCCCCTTGCAATTTTGTTAAATCTTCCAGTTAAAGATAAAGCTTCCCATTGCACTTTTGTTATTTACTCTTATTACACTGAAAATTTATTAAGGTACTGCACTGTTTTTTCCAGCCTTTGAAATGTCTGTTTTCACACATAACTGGTAGCTCAAGAACTGTTGAAAGTGGAGCCTCTACAGAGGGCCCAAAATGTTATTGTGATCTGAAAGCAAAATCGACTATTGCCTTTACGAAGGAAAACTTTGGGAGACGATTTTGGGGTTGTGTGAAATTCAAGGTTAGTGTTTTATTTTTTTAATTGGTTGTTAATGTATATTCTGGTAATGTACATCAATTGGTTTTGCATGTTTAATAATGTTATAGTAATGTACATCAATTAGTTACGAATATTTATTAAAGGGTTTTGGTTTGTTCTGTGGTACTCTTTATTAGCTCGGTGAAATTTTTATATCACAGGACAGAGGTCACTGCAACTATTTTGCATGGAGAGATCCTAAAATGTGTTCATATGGACGAAGGGTTATCACAAAACTCTGAGCAATGCATTCACAATCGCGTGGTGAACAATGTACTTGGGAATCAATTGAGAGAGAGCCCCGTCATGAAACTGAAGTCATTGTTGCGATGACTGAGCAACATCGAGAAGAGATCGTAAATATGTCGAAGCAGCATTGCATAGAAATTGAGAAGTTGGATGTGCAAAATCGAGCCAACATTGATGCTATGATCGTTCAACATCGGCTGGAGATTGATGTGGAGAGAAGGGTTCCGTAGATCTCCTCTAAAGCCCTTTTCTTCGCCCGATAACATTTCTGCCACCTTGTCTCACATTGCCATTTCCGCTTCACCTCGTCGTATATAGAAGATACAGACATGTTAGGTTGGCTTTTTATTTGGTCGATCATCTTTTTCGCGATCTATCTAAAACTAATCTGCGAAAGTCTACATCTTCTAGGACATCTATACTGAGGCTGAATATCCCTGATCTCAAAAGATAGTTCCTTCGGTATCTTCCTACCATATACTCTGTACTTGCACTTCTCTGACCTACAAACAATGACCACCTTATCGCCAGTGTTTTTATGAAAGCGGATGTCCTTCCCTATAGCGATGTTTGCTTCCTTCACGGCCTCTTTAAACAGTGCAGAAGACGGGAACTTCATCCCTTTCATTAGGGTTACTGACCCCAAGTCAGTTCAACAAACTCAGGTGCACATCGAGAGGGTCCAGCAACGTCATCATCACTATGTGGCGGGGAGACAAGTAAAGTAGATGGTATCATATCTGACATATATCCTGCAAAAACATAGTTTCTTAGTGAAATTATTATGTTACAATATAATACTAACATATTGCAAAAGCAAAAGCCAAACTAAAAATAAGCGAATTAATTGCTTACCGTCATCTTTACCGGCCTCGACACCGTCATCTTTACCATTGGGTGATGGAGGAGGTGTGACAAAAAGTCCATCTAATCCTTCATCTTCGGCCTCCAGATCTGCAGCTTCTGTGTCTTCATATGACCTACTAGAAGGTCCACCAACCTCAAATGAAGGTCCACCAACATCGAATGAATGTCCTCCCAGCTCAGCTAATTCGGGACCACCCAACTCAGAAGCTGAATGACTCATTATCACATCTTCCGCACACGCAACAGCCTCGACATTAGCGTTGGCATTGATATTCACGTCGAAGAGGTCATCATCGAAACTAAGTGCATCATCCCACCACTTAGTTCCAATCCCAAGACGGCGCCTCTCACATTCTTCATCAACGTCGTCCACCGGGTCAAGTATAGGTGCAGGTTCGAAACCAACAATGTATATCGCAATGATTTCTTTACCCTCGTGTGCAGCCACCATCTGAAGCACATCAGGGTCCCCTGAGATAATTCACAGCCCATCAGAGAGGGTCTGCTCTGGGTCCACGTAAAACAATAGGTCACCATGCTTGTACCCATATTCTTTGACAACTGCTTCTACTTCTATGTGTGACAGGCAGTCGCAGTCGTAAGGATCTGGGTGCATAGCCATCTTCCCGCCAGCGTATACACACCCACCATTCGACCTATCAAATCTCCCCCTGTAGTGGACCTTAAACACAAAAGAATCTACTGCCATTGGGACCTGCCACAATAAAAATTTTCATTAAAGCTGTCGGTCCATTATTCTTTGATACATAAAAACTTTTCTTAGAAAATACATATAATAGCATTCAGCAGTAATATCAATAAACAGAAGAGTCAATTCAAAAGCTGAAATAATGCAAACACCAGTACAAGGAACATAAAGCAAAAGGTATAAAAAAATGGGAGACAAGTAGACAAAAAAATGATATATTGATCTGACAAAGTAAAGTAAAACAACAATCAAATATTTGAGTGCTTACCGAAACAAAATGTTGTCTACTATTTTTGTTTATCCACCCTTTTCAACTTCAGAACGGAGGAAAGACCTGCAAGAAACAAGAAGGCAAGACACCAATAACTTTCATATTATGCAATAGTAATCTCTTTGGGTGGCATATTTATACGTACTTGACAAATGTAATTCTATTTTTCAATGCTAGAGTTAGTTAATAGTTGAAAGTTAAGCTCAAGAGTGCTAGGTTCTGTACTTAATGTTCTTAATAGGGAGACATAACTTTAACTTCATGGAATCAATTATATGCTATGAATAACCTAGGACCAAATTAAAACATAAGAAATAGAAATTAGGGATGAACTTTTTGGAAGTATCTGCGCAAATAACCTAGAACTTTTTGGGTGAATTGTTTGCACGTGTACCATGACCACATGCTACATGTGCTAAGAAAATACAAATTCCAGACAATGAACAAGGGACCACATGTTGTCGGCCACAAAATATGTGCTTCATTCGTCCCAATCACTTTTGGACCACCTAAAAGGACTATAAATACCTATCTAAACTCACATTTCATAGCATAAAAAATTACAAACTGCCTACTAAATTAAAAACACTTCTACGAAATCCCTATCGCAATCCCCAAAATCCCAAAAGGTGTATCCAAATTTCAACAATTATGGAGCCGAACTAAATGGGGAAAGCAAAATGGGCTTACCCTTGAGTCTTCTTCTCCTTCGGATTCAATTGCCGAACTAAATGGGGAAAAAGCCGAGCTCAATCGACTTTTACAGACGGAGGCCACTTACAGATCTGCAAAGGGAGGGCTTGACAGATCTACAATGGATGAACGAGGGTTCTTGGGTGAAATCTATTTCGGGCTCCTTGGAAAGGACACGAGAGCTTGGCATCAGGAAGGGTGTTCTTCCTTTTCCTCTTGTTGCTGCTTCGTCTAGGGCACGACAGAATTGGATTTGGGCATCCAATCGGTCTTCCATTGGGCACGGACAAGAGAAGGGCAACGACGTCAATGAAAATTACTTACTAAGGGCAGATTAGTCAATTTGGGTGGAGTAGATGCACGTGAGACGCACGTGCATGAAAAACCTGTCTCATTTCACGGTGAATTTAAACGGGGGGCGAGGATTGAGTGATTTTGAAAGATAGGGGTCTCAAATTGTTGGTTTGGAAAATAAAGGTAGTAACTTGATTTTGCCCCAAAGATATGGGCTAACTATGAGTTTACCCCATTATTTTTTTTTGTGAATTGGTTAGTTCTTTTCCTTTTATGGCATTACACGTATCGGGTACAAGGTTAAAATTTTGGCTAAATTACTCCCTACGTTTATGGGATTTAACTTTTTTCTAGTTTAGTTTTTAGGGTTCAATTTTTTTAAAAAATATCTCTAGAATGAGGACCCATTATCAAATCGATCCTGCATCAACTTAGTGGACAAAAATACATACGTGGCTAACGGCTTACACATAAAAATTGACATCTCGATTAAAAAAAAAAAGTCATGCTCAATCACAATATGACACGTGTCAATAAAATAAATAAAAATAAAAATATTTTTAAAAAATTAAAAAAAACATAATTAAATTTTATTTTTTTTTTTAAAAGGAGGACCGGATCGGGGAGCGTCGATCCTTTCCCGGTGGAGGGGTCACGGTGGAGGCCCCCTCCACCGTTGGCCGCTGGGTGAGTCTAGAGAGGGAGAAGGAGTCTCTTCTCCACCCCGGCTCTGGGGGACCTCCCCCATCCTGCAATAGTGGTTGTGGGATGGGGGAGGTCCCCCAATCGCCCTAGAGCACTGCCCGGGGTGGAGGAAAGATTCCTCCTCCCTCCACTGAACTGGGCTGCCAAACTCCCCCGGCAACCATTTTTTTTAACAAAAATAAAATTTAATTATTTTTTATTAATTTTAGATTTTTATTTTTATTTTACTGACACGTGTCACATTGTGATTGGACATTTTTTTTTAATTGAGCTGTCAATTTCCAAGTGTAAGCCGTTAGCCACATGTGTATTTTTGTCTACTAAGTTGACGGCATGATCGATTTGGTAATGAGTCCTCACCCCAAGGATATTTTTAGGGAAAATCGAACCCTGAGAACCAAACTGAAAAAAGGCCAAACCCCAGTAACGTATGGAATAATTTAGCCTAAAATTTTATATCAATTTCAACAGAAAATGAATTTTTGACGCGTAAATGATAATTTAATTCTCCTAATTTTTTTACTAATCATTTTATATAAGTAAAATCCTAATTTTGAAAGAAAAACGTTAATAGAGAATGTAAAATGTTTAAAATCAATATCAATAGGTACAATATAATAAAAATAATAATTTTGAATTAAAAGTATCAAAACCTTTAATTAGAGGATATAAAATGTATTTATCTATAAATAGCCAGATTGGGCTGCCTTATGAATTATATTTGTCTCTTGAGGCAGTTCCTTGTAATTGTTGAATTATATTTTATGTGCGCATTACAATCAGAGAAAAGAGATGGGTTGGATAAGGTTGGAAGAATCAAGATGCTCTGTAATTTTCTATCTGAATTGCATGGTAGATTTGAAAAGAGATAGACACAATAGGAGGATTCTACACCATTTTATATTGCTCATATTTGTCAATATAAAGTTTCAAGTAGCATGAGCTCTATAATGGGATCCATATGTTGTTTCTATCTCTTTCTAAATTCTACCGTGCAATTAGGGTAAAAATTTGTAGAAAATTTTAATTCGGATTGGAAGAGTTGCTATTTTGACTAATTGGCCCCGCAAGAAAAGGTGCCCTAAACTTGGCTTCTATGATTATTCCTCTAAATCATCAGGCTTGCAGTTAAGGGTGGGCAAAAATTTCAACAAATATTTTGGGTGACGATTCCGATACCGTAATTCCGGTGCTGATTCTAGCACATACTGAAACCAAAATCATAATGTATTTTTTGCATTTTTCAGAATTGGAACTGGAACCAAAACCGGAAATTTCGGCAAAATTAGTGGAATTTCCAGTTCTTTTTTTTTTTTTTTTAACTAAAATATGGTTCAAAACTTTGTAATTTTACTTTAAATTTTGGGTGAATATTTTTTTATTTTAAATAGGTTTTAAAATAGGGCTCAAAACCTTTTTCATGCCCATAATTTTAGAATGACATAATTTATTTTAGATGAATATTTATTTTATATTTTATTTATTGTTAATTTATGATGTATAACAAAACAATTTGTACAAAGTTCCGGCCAATAATGCTTTAGGGCCCAAAAAAAATCTAACTAAAAAAGTCAACATAATGAACCGAAATTTATGGTTCTATTCCAATAAATA
The DNA here is from genome assembly GCA_003952965.2 of Morella rubra. Taxonomy (NCBI): domain Eukaryota; kingdom Viridiplantae; phylum Streptophyta; class Magnoliopsida; order Fagales; family Myricaceae; genus Morella; species Morella rubra. The sequence continues at coordinate 7,075,025 of CM025849.1, forward strand.
TCAGAACCAAATATTGATTCTAGTTAGTACCGGAACCGACACCAGAATAGGTCATTATGATTCCATCCGTTATAGTTTCCATCCTTACTTGATGATTAGTAAGAGCCTTGAAAGTATATATCTTGTTGTGCATATAATGATTTCCAAGAGAGAAAGCACAAGAAACATTAATTTATATATCTTAGTTGTTGAAATACTCCATTAATCTGCAATAAAAAGGATACATAGACAGTGGGTTCGTTCATATTTCCTTCTTAATTTCCTCTCGACAGTCATGAGCTCCCAGAGGAATGCCCAGTAACTGATGAGACTATGTATATATCAATTACCAGGGTACTACTTCCTCATAGCGGATCTTGATTTTTCCTGCACTTAGACTGGCAATCAAAGCGAAAGCATCTCGGAAAGATTGATGGTTGAACTGCACTTTGGGCAATGATCAACAATCGGAACAATAATAGGGCCCGGGGTACTACTACATGGATTTGGTGCGAGGTTTGTGCCTCCAATGCATTGGACTGAAATCAATGTCCCACATACGACCCATTCTTCCATATGGCTTCGCTTGCTGCAGCAACCAAGACACCATCGTCGAAATACCCAAAACATGCAGAGGCTGCCAAGAGACAATGACCGTTATATATATATATTTTTTTTTGCTAGGCAACTGTAGTTCATTTATTAAAATCAAGAAAAAGATTAGCAAGTACATACAAAATCACATCTAGAGGGCCAGTCAAAAAACCTAAACGAACCAATTTAGGTGTAAAGATCTGGTAGCGGCAACAAGCGTCGGATCATAAACAACCACAAAGGCAGTAAGGAAACCACGAACAAGCAAAGAGGGTCTGGATACATACCGACCTCAAGGGCCCGGGTCACAACACGAATAAGAAAAGACCACAAGAGTTGGGACAACACAAACAAAAAAGACCACAAGCGTTCGGACAGACCGTCGCTTAAATAAGGTTTGTTACTTCTTAATGGGTCATACATATTGCAATGTAAGTTATTCTTTAAATAAAAAAAATGAAAGAAACAGTCCAAGTAGATTAAAAAAAATAGACAAATAAAAGGAAAACCTTTATTTCAATCTTCCTAACCATTATCCTTTGAAAAACCACTTTCATCAAACAAAACGTGGGTTTATGTTAACTTTCTCGTGATGCTCTTGAATTGGTAAAAAAAAAAAGTGACATAATTCTCGTTGCTGATAATATTGTTAAAGTCATTGACACTTACCTGAATGAGAATAATTAATGTATATACAAGAGTAACAAAGAGATATAATCTTACGGACATAGGGTGGATCATAGTAGGTTGCTGTATCTTCCTCCCCACACACTGTAACCGAGTGAAGGCAGACGACTGCTCCCACGGCCACCATTAGAATCCACATGATATCAACTCGCATGATGCCTTTCATGGTACAATGTTGAAGCTTCCTTTCCTTTTTATATCTGAAAATCCCCCAAAAAAAAAAAAACCCGAAAAGGCTTCCTATGACTTGAAAGAACAACCGGATTCATATATATATATGTATTCGACTAATTTGGGTTATATATTCACCGTGTCAAAGTATAATCCAATTGTCATATTTTTTTAAGATTGAAACATTTACAGTGACATTTTGTTTGGATGAACAATTTTACCTCTACACCAAGATGATTTTTAGAGAAGGAAAGGTCAAGGAGTGAACATTTTTAGACAACTGAAAAGGTAGAGAGAAGTGAAAGGTAAGGACTGAACATTTTTAGACAATTGAAAGATAGGAGTTTCATATGTTCCTCTTGTGAGTCAAGTTATATCCACTTAAAAAAAAAAATACATTTTGCACTCTCGATACTTTGCATCACAGTCTATTATTTTTATCATTTTGTACCTATCAACTATTGATTTCATTAATATTTTTGTGCCAAATAGTAATTATATCCCCATAATTTGTTTGACCGTTGCCATTTTATGAGAGAAAAAAAATCGTAACTTTAAAAAAATTAATTCCCATTTCATGTGACAAAAAGTTTTAAATGAAAGTGCAAAACATCAATAGTCGTTCATTGCAATGTAACAAAAACAATAGTTGACACAAGAGTGGTTAGCAATGAGACTCAAAATTCAAATTAATTTTGGGATTGATTTATAAAGATTTGTTACACATATGGGCAATTGAAGAGTCGCGATGTGTGCGCCTTTATTTCTCAATTATCTTTTGAGGCAGTTCCTGTACAATTGTTGAATTTTATGTTTCCTATACTATCAGATAAAAGAGATGGGTTGGGCAGGGTTGGAAGAAAAGCTATTTTGGCTATGCTAGAAAAGGTGCCTTGAACTTGTATTCTCTGACTATTCTTCCATATAATCTATTAGGCTTGAAGCTCTTTGATCTTGTCTGATGCAGTATGCACAAGGGATGAGATCATTAGTAAAAGCCTCGAAAGCATATGCTTGTTGTGCATCTAATGATTTCCAAGAGTGAAAGCATAAGAAATATTAAGGGTTAATTATACTTTGCACAATTGCACCCACGTGGTTTATAGGTCTTGACACTTGACACTTGACACTTGACAATTGACACCCTGTTCTTTTAATTTTGAGAAATTTCACCCACGTGATTTGGGCTTCCTTCGATTTGCATCCCGACGTCAATCTATCTATTATTTCGAATGGAAAAGTCAGTCGTGTGTTCTGTATGTCACTTACTGCCCATTTTGTCTCGATATTCAAAAAAGGTTAATTACACTTTGCACCCACGTGGTTTGGAGGGTCTGACACACCCTTTTTTTTTTATACACTTTGCATCCCATTTGTTCTACACATGTATGAAATAACGGATAAAAACTTTCATTATATTGTATTTAGAGAGGACTATTTTTTAATTCATTCTCGTGTTTGGAAGAATAGGTTTTATATATTAACGTTTAATTTATTAGCTTTTTGTGAATTGGTTAGTTCCGTTCTTTTTATCGCATTACACGTATCGAGTACACGGTTAAAATTTTATATCAATTTCAACAGAAAAATAAATTTTTGATGTGTAAATGATAATTTAATTCTCATAATTTTTTCACAGTAATTATTTTATAAAAGTAAAATCCTAATTTTGAAGAAAAACGTTAATAGAGAATTTAAAATGTTTAAAATCAATATTAATAAGTACAATGTAATAAAAATAAAAAATTTGAATTAAAAGTATAAAAACCCTTAATTAGAGGATATAAAGTATATTTATTTCTAAATAGCTTCGTCTGCCTGTATGAATTATATTTATCTTTTGAGGCAGTTCTTGTGTGATTGTTGAATTATATTTGTGTGCGTATTACAATTAGAGAAAAGAGATGGGTTGGGCAGGGTTGGAAGAGTTGCTATTTTGACTTATTGGCTCTGCTAGAAAAGGTGGATGGAGATTCTTTGCAATTTCCTGCTCGGATTGCATGGTGCAATTCAAAGAAAGAGACACAGTAGGTGGACCTTATACCATTTAATGCTGCCCACGAAAAGTTTCGAGCAATATGCTATGTCTATCTCTTTCCAAATTGTACCATGTAATCTGAATAAGAAATTACAGAAGACCTGATCTAGAAAAGTTGCCCTAAACTTGGCTTCTTTGACTATTCCTCCATATGATCTATCAGGCTTGCAGTCCTTATGCACTCTGATCTTGTCTAATGGAACCAGAATGCAAGTTTCTTGTTTTGGTTCCCTTCCGGTATTTTACCGGAAGGGAACCAGAATTTTCGGAATAGAAATTGGAATTTCCGGTTCAGCATGTAGACTTTTTTGGAGTCTTAACGAATTAAAAATATTTTTTGGAAGATTTTTTTGTTATTCATTATAAATTAACAATAAATATAAACGTTAAACCAAAATATATAGATTCTAAAATAAAGATTCAAACAAATTCGGTACTCATCACATGTTATACTTTATTTTCAGCCTTATTTTTTTAAAAAAAAAATGGAATCGAAAATTTCGGTATTTTTTAGTTATTCATCATAAATTAACAATAAATGTAAACTTTTCATCTAAAATCTAGATTTCAAAATAAACATTCAATCAAATTACATATGTTATACTTTATTTTGAGCACTATTTTTATTTTATTTTTTTAGAAAAACCGGAATAAAAAATTCCAATAATTTTGCCAGAATTTCTAATTTCGATTCTGATTTCAAAAATTGTCAAAAATGACTTCCAGTTCCAATTTCGGTATATGCCAGAACCGGAACCGGAATTTTTACTCACCCTTAACATCTTCCCCTTCAAAACTAACAGAAAATAGAAAGAAAAAAAAGTGTACTTTCCCATGTATAGCTATATAGGGAGAGATAGATATATTAGTTACTTCAATATTCCTCGTAGTGGATATTGATTTTTCCTGCACTTAGACTGGCAATCTGAGAGAAAGCATATCGGGAAAGATTGATGGTTGAATTGCCCTTTGGGCAATGATCAACGACCACAACAAAAACCATTGTCCCACATGCCGACCCATTCTTCCATATGGCTTCGCTTGCTGCAGCAACCTAGACACCTTGTTTTGATACCCAAAACATGCAGAGGATGCCTATAGACAATGACCCGTAGTTTCTTAATGGGTCATGCATGTAATCTAAGTTATTCTTTAAGTAAGGAAAATGAAAGAAACACTGCGGTTGCGGTTATTGTCAAAATTTAGAAACCAGCCCACTCGATAACAGACCGTCATCAGACTTGAACAGCCCTAATGCTGGGGGGAGGGGGAGAGGGAGATGGAGGCAAACTAGTACCTCTGAGCAATCCATCCTGGCTGGTGGTGGGGATAGTCTCTCTCCATGCACCATGCGAATACCCTTTGCAATTCCAATCACTTCCTCTAACGGCTTTTATTCAGACTCAAGACAATATGGGATGAAGATTAATATTGATTTGTTAACTTTCTCGTGATGGATGCTCTTGAATTGGTAAAAAAAGCTACATAATTCTTGCTGCACTGGATGAGAATAATGTAGATATATGTATCGAGTAACATAGAGATACAATCTTACGGACATAGGGAGGATCATAGAAAGTTGTTGTATCTTCCTCCCCATATGTAACCGAGTGAAGGCAGAAGGCTGCTCCCACGGCCACCATTAGAATCCACATATCAAGTCGCATTATGCCTTCTTATGGTATAATGTTGAAGCTTCCTCTCTATTTTATATCTGAAAATCTTAAAAAAACAAAAAACCCGAAAAGGCTTCCTATGACTTGAAAGAACGAGTGAATTCATATATATATGAAAATGGTATATCTAACTACGATGGGCCAGAAAAAGATTATAAGTGTTCTGTTTTGTTTAAAACAATAAATTTTTGTTCCCAATGGCATATCTAAATACTATGGGTGATGTTTCAGTGGAATGATATTATCTCTAGGACTATATAATGACTCTTGAAAAATATGGTATATAGTTGTAGATGTTAAAATTCGAATAATTTTGGGGTTATATATTTACCGTTTCAAAGTAGAATCCAACTGCTACATTGTGTTATGGTGAAACATTTACAGTGACATAATCTGTATGAACAATTTTATTACCTCTACGCCAAGAGGAGTTTTAGAGAAGTGAAAAAGTCAAGGAGTGAACATTTTTAGAGAACTGAAAGATTGAAGTTTCTTGTGATCATCTCGAGAGTCAAGTTATATCCAAGTCTTAAGAGAAATGGAAATTTACAAATCACACATTAGGTTTTAGTACTTTTTTTAAAAACTCACTGGGTTTAAAAAAAATAAAAAAGCCAACTGGGTTTGTCATTTTGGTACCAAACCTCACTCGACCCAACGTTGTTAGACTTGTTTAACGAAAAATTCATCTTGCCCAATTGCACTGTGACACGTGTCATAAACATTTAAATTAAATCTAAAATTAATAAAAAAATATATAATTAACTAAATCTAAAATTAATTTTTTTAAAAAAAAAAAAGGTCAGGGACCTCAATCTTTCACACTGGATGGGGAGCCCCCCTCCATCTTTCACAGTGGGCGGTGGTCTGGGTGTGGTTGGTGGACCTCCCCCCATCCCGCAACTAGTTGCGGGATGGGGGCAAGTCCCCCAACCACCTCGCAGCCGCCGATGGGTGGAGGGGATCCACCCCTGGGCGGCTAGCAAATTTAGAAGGAATCCCTCCTCCACCCCGGCTTTGGGGCTGTTGGAGGACCTCCCCCAGACCACTGCCTAGGGTGGAAGAGCCCTCCCTCTAGCCGCCCAGATGTGGAGGGGGATTCTCCCCCTCCACAGTGAAACGATTAGGGGTCCCCGATCCTTTTTTTTTTATATTAATTTTAGATTTAATTTTAAAAAAATATTTATATATTTTTTATTTTAATGACATGTGTAATATTGCGATTGGGTAAGATGAATTTTCTATTAAATAAGTGTAACATTGTTAGGTCGTGTGAGGCTTAGTATTAAAATGACAAACTTAGTGAGCTTTGTTATTTTTAATAAAAACTCAGTGAGTTTTTTAAAAAGACACTAAAACTCAGTGAGTGATTTGTAAATTTTCCTAAGAGAAATACACTTGGAATCTTCTGACTATGAGTATTTATATCTCGACACTTTGTACCACAATCTATTATCTTTGTCATATTGCTGGTTAAGAACTTTTTGTGAGAAATGACAATTTTATCCCTATAATTTGTTTGATATTTACCATTTTATGAGAGTAAAAATTTTAATTTTGATGCTAAAAAATCAATTTTCATCAAAATTGGTGAATTGTTTTAACTGAAAGTATAAAGTCTCTGAATTAATCAACAGTATTTGATCATTGCAATGTGACAAAAATAATAGTTGATGGTAACGAAAATTTTAGTAGAAGGTGTAAAGTATCTAAAGTCAATAGTTGGTTGTTGCAATGTGACAAGACTCCATAATTGAAGAGTGCAAAGCACACCCAGACATTCATCATCCAATCTTATGCGTCGTTTGCCTTACTAATTGACTAAATTATAATACAAAATCTGATGATCAATAAGAGTGTGCATGTAGGAAAACTTTCCTACATACGATTTCATTTATGTAAGATTCAAGACACCTCAAATATTGCTTCTGATCATTTAGGTGATAACTTAGACAAGGATATAATCAATACCATGTGAAAAACAAGGTTTAGACCCTAAAGAACACCTAGAGGGGGGTGAATACGTGTTGCTACTTTCTTGTTTAATGATCAGATAAATTTATAACAAGTTCGAAATTATTCTTGTCTAGATCTGAAAGTATTAAACAATTAGCATATATCAAACACAAATAAAATATCAATCACACGCCAGGCCAAGAAATTTGAAGACGAAGTTGAAAACCTTAACAAAGGAAAAATCACTCCAAGCTAGCAGCCACCAAAAATTCACTAAGAAGATAAACCTTACATCAGTAATTCAGACACGGGCAACATCCAGTTGCTTGACTCTGACTACCCTGAAGTAATAGTATAAACAATCCAGTTTAGGCTTGCTCCCTTGCAGTTAACCTTCAGCTTTTTGAGATTCTTCTTGTGAATCTCTTCAAGAATGCTCTGGTTCTTCAACACCGGTAACTTCGACTGTCACTCTCCTTAAACTTTCTGAAGGCTTCTCACAAGAGGTTAGTTTCAATGGTGATTGAAGTAGGAGAAAGAAAATATGAATACTTTAGGTGCAAAGGTATCAAAGGGTTTTTCTCTCAAGCATGAGATTCCAAGAAACAATAAAAATGACTTGGGTAAAAAGCTTGGGCGTTTGTTTCACTGTTTAAATAGAATAAGATAAGAAAATTCAAATATGGTAAGTTTTGCTTGAGCCAAGATCGAGCGAGCATCAAACGAATTGAATCTGTATAAAACTTCATCATTTTCGCTCGAGCCAAAGTCAGGCGAATTGGTTTTATGTAAAAAGTCACATGCTTCGCTCGAGCCAAGATCAAGCGAAGCTAGGGCGAGTTGAATCTATGTAAAAGTGCACATTTTTTACTTAAGCTAAGATTAGGTGAAGGTAGGGTGAAATCATATTCCAAAGATAATTTTGAGAGATTTTAGGAACGGATCACACTCCATGAATTTGAACTTTTCCTCCAAAATTCAAACGTCTTTCATCCTTATCTTCATGATTCACATGCTTTTCAATCCTAATCTTCTTAGGAGACATCTTGAACACTTAAACAAAGTAGTCTTATCTAAATAAATCAAATTATAATTCAAATTTGACAAAGAATATGTCAATTAACATTAACACCATGATCTACCCACTGCAATAAAAATCACAGATCATCTCTAAGGATTTTCTTCCAACAATTTCACAAGATTTGATCAGGTTCAGTGTCTCCTTCCTTAATTATGGCATTTACATCTCAGCAAGAAACGGCTTGAATGTCATCAGCACTCTTATTGCCTCAACCACATGCAAGATGAAGAAAAACAGCAAGTCAATCACCTACATTTTCAGCCAAGATGATGACTCTCGATTGAAACTCGTTGCTTAACATTTTCAATCCAAGAATTACGAGGAATGTGGATGTTAGATGTTAGATGTTAAATTCAGAATCTACCGAGTAGTATCCAACTCATCGATGAAAAGCAATAATCGCACAACCAGTTAATAAATGAAAATAAGACAATACTCAAATCTACTGACTAAAGTATAAAGCTTTTAAGGCAATTCCTCTTTTTCTTTTCCTTCAATCTCATCTCCTTTTACTTGGTTCATCTCGTGGGTTATGAGAGATCCATAAGCTCATCCAGAGACAATTTCGTTAAATCTTTGGCTTCCTAAATAGTTATTACTTTAGGTTCCCAAGCCTTAGGAAGACACCTGAGAATTTTTCTCACCATTTCTATATTAGTATATTTTTTACCAAGAGATTTCAATTCATTAATAATATCAATAAAGTGAGCAAATATGGCAGAGATAGATTCATTGGATTTCATCTTAAATAATTCATAGCTATGCACAAGTATGCTAATTTTGTATTCCTTGACCTAATCTGTACCTTCATGAGTAACTAACAATTTTTCCCATATATCCTTAGCAGTTTCACACCAAAAAACACGGTTAAATTCATTAGCATCAAAAACACAATATAAAACATTCATAGCTTTAGCATTTAACGACATAAGATTATGATCAGCCTCATCCAAATCATTTTCCTCTTTATGCAATCCATCATCATCTCTAGGATGTCTTGGGCCACAAGTATGATTTTTCAAAGTTCGTAATCCACGGCTTGAATATAGATCTTTATCCTTGCTTTCCAATAGTTGTAGCAAGTTCCACTGAACAGAAGATGACAGTTAGTAGATTGATCTTCAGACAACAAAGAGCTAACAAGAGTAGTCATTAGTAAGATATTAAACCTCAGTTCGGATACCAATTGTGAGTCTAAATAGCAACAAAATAGGGGGTGAATTGGGTTTTACAAAATATTAGACTTTTCTAATAAAAACGTAGATCTGAAAAATACTTAATGCTATATAAAACAAAGAACAATAAATGATAGCAATAAAGTAAAAGAGTATGGGAAGAGAGATAACACCACGATTTTTAGGTGATTTGGCCAAGACTTACCTACGTCCACCCCCAAGGCTATTGCCTTCCTTGGGCTTCTCCATTATAATCCAATAGTGTCACAACTTAGCTTTCGGGTGCTAAGTAACCTTTGCAAGAGTTTTTTCGAGCTTATTCTTCAACTCGAACCACAAATCTCAAAGCCTATGAGATTTCTTCTATCCTCACGGGGAGGCCCAAGTGTATCCCATACTGAAAGGTTTTTCAAAAGTTTAAAGATAAGAATGATAAACAATAACTCTAAAAATTAGATCAGCAAATTCAATGCTCAATAAATGGCTACAAGACAAGATCTAATAGTGATGGCAGCAAAAAAGTAGCAGATATCTTGGGAAACTTGTAGCTTTATTCTTTTGTGCTTTTCTTTCACTTTTCAGAGGCTAGGTCAAGATTGATGATGTAGAAGATGCAAAAGATGTATTTTCTCTCTCCATAATGTTGTCTTGGTCCCAAGGGCCTTTTTGGAATGTTGGAGAGGTGCCCTAAGTGCCACAACGTCTTAATTTCGAGTTGAGTCATCATTTTAAAAATAGAATTCCCACAACATGTGTCGACACATATATGCCTACGTGTCGACACCATCTTCAAGTCTGAAACTGACTCGTTAGTGCCTGTGGCATGTGTCAACACTTCCTTCACATGTGTCGACACCATCTTCTCATGCGTCGACATTGTACTTTCGATGTGTCGACACTATCAAAATGGCATTCTGGCAGCTATACAATGTGTCAACCATGTGTCAACACCATCTTGGCAGATAGAGTTTTTTAGTGCTTTTTGATTTGCAATCATTTCCATTTCAACATGAAAACTCCTACAATGAAAAATTCAATAGTTTAGGTGCATGCCATGGTGTTTAAATTGAATATAGGGCATAATAAATTAGAGAAAGATTTAAATACAATTGAGTACTCTCAATTGAATAGTGGATTGACAACCACATATTCGAAAAGTATTCCAAAGCTATTTTCTCATTTGTTATCATCAAAATCGAGTTAGATAGCTCAAGGAGCAACCTTGGGCTAACAACTTTTTCTATCACTTAAGCCCGATGGTAGAGTATATTTCAACAACTAACAACTGAGAGAGAAATTTATAAAGAATTCGATACCATTACCACTCATCCTAAGGGGCTATTTTAACTATCATAACCCATTACACACTTGAAATAGCAATAACAATCGACTAATTAAGACAATTGAAGAGTCGCCATGTGGGCGTCTTTATTTCTCAATTATCTCTTGAGGCAGTTACTGTGTGATTTTTGAATTATATTATGCCTGAGCTTTACAATCAGATTAAAGAGATGGGTTGCGCAAGGTTGGAAGAAAAGCTATTTTGGATCTGCTAGAAAAGGTGCCCTATACTTTGATTCTCTGAGTATTCCTCCGTATCTATCTGCAGGCTTGCAGTCCTCGTGCTCTCTGATCTTGTCTAAGGTAGTATGCACAAGGGATGAGATCATTAGTGAGAGCCTTGAAAGCATATCTTGTTGTGCATCTAATGATTTGCAGGAGAGAAAGCACAAGAAACATTAATTTATATATCTTAGTTGTTGAAATACTCCATTAATCTGCAATAAAAAGGATACATAAACAGTGGGTTGGTTCATATTTCTTTCTTAATTTCTTCTCAACAATCATGAGCTCCTAGAGGAATGCTCAGTAACTGATGAGACTTACACATATCAGTTACAAGCCTTCCTCATAGCGGATCTTGATTTTTCCTGCACTTAGATTGGCAATCAAAGCAAAAGCATCTCGGGAAAGATTGATGGTTGAACTGCACTTTAGGCAATGGTCAACAATCGGAACAATAAAAGGGCCCGGGGTACTACTACAAGGATTTGGTGTGAGGTTTGTGCCTCCAATGCATTTGACTAAAATCCATCTCCCACATACTGACCCATTCTTCCATATGGCTTCACTTGCTGCAGCAACCCAACGACCCTTGTCTTTATTCCCAAAACATGCAGAGGCTGCCAAGAGACAATGACCGTTACTTCTTTCTTTTTCTTCCTAGGAAATTGTAATTCATTTATTAAACTCCAAGAAAAAGAGCAGCAAGTACATACAAAATCAGATCTAGAGGGCCAATCAAAAAACCTAAACCACCCTAAAGTCCTACACTATAAGTGGATAGCGGTAACAAGCGTCGGGATCATAAACAGCCACAAGGGCAGTAAGGCAACCACAAACTGGTAAAGAGGGCTGAGAGACAAACCGACCTCAAGGGCCAGGTCACAACACGAATAGGAAAAGACCAAAAGTGTCGGGACAACACAAACAAAAAATGACCACAAGGGTCCAGACAAACCGTCGCTCAAATAAAGGTTTGTTACTTCTTAATGTGTCATACATGCAATGTAAGTTATTCTTTAAAAAATGAAAAGGAAAGAAACACTCCTAGTAGATTAAAAAATAGGCCTAAATGCACATCATACCCCTACGGTATACTTAAGTTGCAGATATGCCCCTTTGGTACAGAAAGTTGTTTTAATACCCCTATGGTAATATTTCTATTAACAAAATACCCATCTGTCCACTACCCGTTTAAAAAACTAAAGGGAAGTGGTGAAGTGACGTTCCTCAACACGTCTGGGCCCACTTTCAACATGTCATATTCCCAGTCAACTCAAACGCCATACCATTTTTAAAAAAAATCAAAATCTAAACTAAATTCGAGATAAGCTGACGTGGCATTTGAGTTAATTGGGCATATAACGTGGTAAAAGTGGGCCCATATGACATTTGGCGTATTTTTGTTCGTGCAAACATGTTAAGGAATGCCACTTCACCACTTCCTGTTGGTTTTTTAAACGGGAAGTGGACAAGGGATATTTTGTTAACAGAAATATTACTCAGGAGTATTAAAACAACTTTCTTTACTACTTTAAAAAAATAAAAAACAACAACAACAACAACTTTCTTTACTAGAGGAGCATATCAACACCTTAAGCATATCACAGGAGTATGAAGTGCATTTAAGCCTAAAAATAAAAATAGACAAATAAAAAGGAAACCTTTATTTCAATCTTCCTAACCATTATCCTTTGAAAACCCCACTTTCACCAAACAAAACGTGGGTTTATGTTAACTTTCTCCTAATGCTTTTGCTTTGGTAAAAAAAAAAAAAGCGACATAATTCTCGCTGAACTGATAATATTGTTAAAGTCATGGGACACTTACCTGAATGAGAATAATTAATGTATATGCACAGAGTAACAAAGAGATATAATCTTACGGACATAGGGTGGATCATAGTAGGTTGCTGTATCTTCCTCCCCATTTACTGTAACCGTGTGGAGATAGACGACTGCTCCTACAGCCACCATTAGAATCCACATGATATCAACTCGCATGATGCCTTCTTGTGGTACGACGTTGAAGCTTCCTTTCCTTTTTATATCTGAAAATCTCAAAAAAAAAAATCCGTAATGGCTTCCTATGACTTGAAAGAACAACCGCGAGAATTCATATATATATATATATTCGATTAATTTTAGGTTATATATTCACCGTCTCAAAGTAAAATCCACTTGTCATGTTGTTTTATGATGAAACATTTACGGTGACATTTTGTTTGGATGAACAATTTTACCTCTACGCCAAGATGATTTTTAGAGAAAGGAAAGGTCAAAAAGTGAACATTTTTAGACAACTGAAAAGGTAGAGAGAAGTGAAAGGTAAGGACTGAACATTTTTAGACAATTGATAGATAGGAGTTTCGTATGTTCCTCTCGCGAGTCAAGTTATATCCACTTTAAAAAAAAATACATTTTGTACTCTCGACACTTTTCACCACAGTCTATTATTTTTGTCATTTTGCATCTATAAACTATTGATTTCATTAATATTTTCTATGCCAAATGGTAATTTTATCCCCATAATTTATTTGACCGTGACCATTTTATGAGAGAAAAAAAATCGTAACTTTAAAAGCTAAAAAATTTATTCCCATCAAAATTGACAAAAAATTTTAACAAAAAATGTAAAATATCAATAATTGATCATTGCAATGTAACAAAAACAATAGTTGACACAGGAGTGGTCAGCACCGAGACTCAAAATTCAAATTAATTTTGGGATTGATTTATGAAGATTTGTTACACATATGGGCAATTGAAGAGTCACGATGTAGGCGCCTTTATTTCTCAACTATCTTTTAAGGCAGTTCCTGTGTGATTGTTGAATTATATTTTGCCTGGGCTATACTATTAAATAAAAGAGATAGTTTAGGTAGGGTTTGAAGAAAAGCTATTTTGGCTCTGCTAGAAAAGGTGCCCTGAACTTGGATTCGTTGACTATTCCTCCATTTGATCTATTAGGCTTGCAGCTCTCTGATCTTGTCTTATGCAGTATGCACAAGGGATGAGATCATTTGTAAGAGCCTTGAAAGCATAAGTTTGTTGTGCATCTAATGATTTCCAAGAGTGAAAGCACAAGAGACATTAAGGGTTAATTATACTTTGCACCCACGTGGTTTGGGGGTCCTAACACTTTATACTCCGTTCATTTGATTTTGAGACATTTTACCCACATGGTCTGGGCTTCCTTCGATTTGCACCCTGCCATCTATTTATCCTTTATTTCAAACGGAAACATCAGTTGCATGTTCTACACGTGGCTTACTTGCCCATTTTGTCCCGATATTCAAAAAGGGTTAATTACACTTTACACCTACGTGGTTTGAAGGGTTCGACACTTGGGAGTCCTTTTTTTTTTTATACACTTCACACCCCATGTTGTTCTACACATGTCTTAAATAACGGATAAATTTATGGTGGTGCAAATAGAAGTAAGTCAGAACCACGTAAGTGAAATGTGTCAGAATTGAAAGAACGAAGTGCAAAATATCAAGACTCTCAAATTACGTAGGTGAAAAGTATAATTAACTCAAAATAAAAATAGACAAATAAAAACGAAAACCTTTATTTGAATCTTCCTAACCATTATCTTTGGTGAAAGGCTACTCAAATCTCCAGTACCCATCCATATGACATGGTGAGACGCCACTAAATACTCATTTGAAAGCCCCAGTTTCACCAAACTAAAAACAAAGATCCAGTGTACAATATCTTTCACCATCTAGCCATTCAACATGGGTTTTATGTTATAACTTTCTCGTGATGCTTTTGAATCGGTATAAAAAAAAAAAAAAAAACTACATAATTCTTGCTGAACTGATACTATGATATATAGTTGTAGATTTTAATATTCGATTAATTTTGGGGTTTTATATTCCCCTTCTCAAAGTAGAATCAATTGTCACATTGTGTTATATATGGTGAAACATTTACAGTAGAATCAATTGTCACATTGAGTTATATATGGTGAAACATTTACAGTGACATTTTGTCTGGATGCAGCAATTTTACCTCTACGTCAAGAGGATAATTCTTAGAGAAGTATCAAGGATGAGTGAACATTTGTAGAGAACTGGAAGGTAGGAGCTTCATGTTCATCTTGTGCATCAAGTTATAGGAGTAAACTCATAGTTAGCCCCTTATGTTTGGATAAAAATCAAGTTACTACCCTTATTTTTCAATCTAACAATTTGATACCCATAACTTTCAAAATCTATCAATCTTCGCCCCCCCCCCCCCCCGGGGCGTCTAAAATAGACGTTAAATCAAACATAAAAGTATAAAAAAATGACCAAAATGCCCCTCTAAAATAAAATTACTAAAAAATTAAAAAAATACATTAAAAATAAAAAAAAGATATTTTTTAAAAATATTTTTAAATAAAACTATTGAAACTCTATTTCAATAATCTATTTATTTTTAATTTATTTTTTAAATTTATATTATTTTTATTTATTTTTTAAAATTTAGCCTTGGAGGGGCATTTCGGTCATTTTGCATGATTTTCCGTCGGACTTAATCCTAATTTAGACGGGGGGACAAAGATTGATAGGTTTTGAAAGTTATAGGTCTCAAATTGTTGGATTGAAAAATAAAGGTAGCAACTTGATTTTTGCCCAAACATAGGGAGCTAACTATGAGTTTACCCTCAAGTTATATATATCCCCTTGTAAAAAAGAAAAAGGAGAAATACAATTTGCACTCTTTGATTATAGTTATTTTAACACTTTGAAACACAATTTATTATTTTTGTCATATTTTACCCACTAAATATTAATATAAGAAACCCTCCGTTAAAATTTTCTACGCAAAATGACAATTTTATCCTCATAATTTGTTTGTTAGTAACCAAAAAAATTTATGAAAAAATTCATTGGAAGTCATGGGAAAAAAAAAAAAAAGCAACTAAACTCAAGCCTAGAGCAAATGGTTCATTCAAGGTGCTCCAACCTATTGGTTCGAATGCTTATAAAATTGACCTTCTAGGGGAATATGGAGTTTCAACATGTAATGTCTCTGATCTTTCTCCATATCATAATGATTGAAGATGAATAGCAAGCCTCGAGGTCAAGTCTTTTCCAATGAGGGAGCCTGACATAGGAGTGGTCAGCACCAAGACTCAAAATTCAAATTAATTTTGGGATTGATATGGTATCCAGTGCTTTCCCCACACATAAGAAGAAGAAGAAAAAAAAAAAAAAAAAGATTCCCCTTCCCCTCTCGCCAGCCCAAAAGAAGTAATCTCTTCCATTTCTGAACTTCGCAATGCAAATACAACAATTTTACAACCAACACAATCTAAGGTACTATTCATCTAATCTAGTGTATCTAGCACTCATCCTATGGGGCTATATATAGCCACCATTGATTAGGTCAGCCGTTACACACTTGTTATAGCTGTAACAGTCGACTCATTAAGACAATTGAAGAGTTGCCATGCATGTGGGCGCCTTTGTTTCTCAAGTATCTCTCGAGACAATTACACTACAAGAAATAAGATTATAGGTGACAAATTTTTGGGTGTCAAACTAAATTTTGTTACCTAAAGTTACATTTCCCTAACAAGACATTAATTTCATCACCCAAAATCATCTAAGAACTCTTTTTCCATCTGGACAGGTCCAAAGATTGTTCGGACCGATTTGGTGTGTGACAAAATACAATTCGTTGTAAATGAGTGACAATTAGTATCGTCACAAATATTTCATATCCGTTTGGATAGGTCCAAAAACGGTTCAGACAGATATTTAGGTGACAAAATACAAATTGTTGTAAATGAGTGATAATTAGTATCGTCACAAAGTTTTCATCCATGTCCGGACAACTTTTTGAACACGTTCAAACCAACTTTAGGTAACGATAATGATCGTCACCTGTTAGTGACGCATTCAAAATCGTCATGCATACTTAAAGTCGTCTGGACACCAACATGTACGTCCCAATGCCAAAAAGGATAATAACATCCGAATGCCAGAAAGTTGTCCGCACATGCAAGAATGCTTCTTCAAAGAATCGTGTGGTTCCACGTTGCACAATTTCACACACATGATGTCAATACTGTCAGGACAACCACCAGACCGTTCAGACGCTAGTACGTAGGTTATGGAAGATTGTTGAATCTGCCTTAGATACGTATTTAATTAGGTTGACTTTGATTGGGCCACGTGTAAATCTAATCGTTGGAAATCGTTCGAACGAGTCTCAGAAGCGTGCGGACGCTGAACTCGTAACTTAAAAACAGACAGAGTTGTCAAAATCACATTCTCACCCATTTCATTTTGATTTTCTCTCAACCTTTTCTCTCCAACTTTATAAATTTTTTCAATATTTCGAGATCTATACTCACAAGCTCAAGTAATACCTTCTTCGTGCCTCTATATTTCAGTTTTTATGCATTTTTGATTGTTTTTTGGTGGATAATATGGTTGTTTCAATTTTGTGTTCATCGAAGCCTTGTCCGAACGGTTTTCAACCTGTTCGAACGGGCTTATATGATAATTATATTTTGCCTGCGCTTTACAATTAGATAAAAGAGATGGGTTGGGCTGGGTTGAAAGAAAAGCTATTTTGGATCTACTAGAAAAGGTGCCCCAAACTTGGATTCTCTAGCTATTCCTTCGAATCTATCTGCAGACTTGCAATCCTTGTGCTCTCTAATCTTGTCTCAGGCAGTATGCACAAGGGATGAGATCATTAGTAAGAGCCTTGAAAGCATATCTTGTTGTGCATCTAATGATTTGCAAGAGAGAAAGAACAAGAAACATTAATTTATGTCACCACAAGTCAAATTTCGTCATTAATTTATGTCCTTTAGTGATAAAAAAATTTTCGTCATAGGGCTCCGTCAACAAGAGTGTCACAAAAAAATTTTGGGACAACTTTAAATTTCATCCCAAAGAACTTTTAGTGACGAAATTTTGTCCATCACAAAGACTTTTATTGACAAAATATTTCGTCACGAAAGTACCCGCTTGATCTTCAATTTCATCACAAACTTTTAGTGACGAATTTGTTTCCATCACAATAACATTTCGTAACAAATATTTCATCACAAAAGTTGGCGATCGATCATCAATTTCATCACCAAAATGTTTAGTGACGATATTGTTTCCATCACAATAACTTTTGTCAATTTCATCACAAAAACTTTTAGTGACAAAATTGTTTCAGTTTCAATAACTTTTTATGGCAAAACATTTTATGAATTGTCACAAAAAAAAAATAGTGACTAAATTTGTTCAGTCGCAATAACTTTTGACGACAAAATTTCATTATGAAATAAGCAATCAATTTCATAGACGATAGAACGACTGTTGTAGGCGATGGAACGGTCTATTTGATGATTAAACGTCCATGCATAGGGTATTCATTTGAAAATATAAAATTAAAATTAAAACTATAATGGAAGAAATTATTGATTTAATACAAATAAAATACAAAAATTCATTATGGTTTTACATCTATACATTCAAAAAATTAAATTAACAGTCAAAATAAAACATAAAAAAATATGCGAATTCATTTTTTTATCTGCCTACGAGATCCCGAGTGTTGTGGCATTCATCTCAACTTGTCTCACTCTAAAATCTTCAGAAGCTTCTTCTGCAGACGGGTGAGGCGACTGAAGGTTCCCATGAGTCTGACACGCCTTTATCATCTTACAATGTTCAGCTTCATCATCTCGAATGTTCAGGAATACATCGTAGAAATTCTATGAAGAAAACAAACAAGAATTTAACAAAAGCAAAACAATCTTTTGATTAGCAATCATACGAGTTTTCATCTTAGTGTTTCATGTTGGTCTTAAGAATAAAAACAAAACTGGAACATAAGAGGAAAACTAATGCCAGACTTATCAGCCTTTCTTGGTACTCAAGATATATTGTTGTAGCTAGATAAGCAATTATAGTGGACTATGAAACCTAAAACAACTACTGATTTTGAATCCTACCTATTTTAGGCCTTCGAGTATTGGGAACTCTGGCAGTTTGAAATTCATCTGCACAGAATGCAGAGGAAATGTCATAGCCTATAAAAGATTTCAGAAGACAGAACAAAAGCGTGCAAAGTGAACACCTACCAAACTATGTACAAATCATCTCCAGTGTAGTAGTATTTCACAGCAATCTCTGGTGCGGGTAATTTTTCCAACTCCCCTTCAAAGAAACAAAGAGAACACACCATCAGAATGACTGAACATAAGAGGGAATACACTAGTGGTCTGTCACTCTAGTTGAATCCCTTGGCCTAACTGAGATCTCGATAACTCCATGCACCAGGACTCAGGTTAGGACTAAGTGGTAGTATTAGGAGTTATACGACCTATAGTTCAGATCTAACAAAATAATTATAAGCAAGAAAATTATTTTCGGCTGGTAGTGAATACTTTGGAGCCCATAATACGTGTGATTGCAAGTGCAATCAAGCCAAGATTGTCAATGTTACAACACTCGCCTCACCAATTTTATAGATATCAGCTCTGCAGATGACGGCAAACATGTAGGGCACTTATAGCAGAATAAAAATGAAGCATTTTGACTTCCTAATTTTAAACACTCAACGCACCTCAAAGAGTGCTGAAAATTCTTGCAACTAACACTACCAAGAGTTGCAAACATCAAGAAACTAAAGAGAGATTTCACATTGGAGGCAGGAAATCTACCAGTTCGCAACCTGGGAAAAAATTTATCAAGGCAAAAGGAAAGTTCCAGACCCACCACAGCATCAGCATCAGTGACTAAGAAATCACCCTAAATTCAAAAGGAAATCTCAACATTTAGCTGCACTATATTTGAAGTGGCTCACACCCTCATGTCATGTGAGATAACTCATATAAGAATGATGACAAATTGGTTGCTCACATTGAACCCTAATTCTGTTTCAGCACTTCCATTATACTATATAAATCCTAACAACATTTATCTGCGTCATTTAATTGAACATATGAGCAGAAATTACAGTCTAAATCCCCCGATTAAACAGAGGATAAGATTTGGTTTGAAGACATGCCTCTATCTGCCTTCGAGTTTTTGCGAAATCTAGAGGACAGGTAGCAGCAGCAGCAAAGCTCCCTGCCACAAAAGCAGCAGAAAAATTTGCACCAAACACACCGATTGCATTGGGTTCATCTCCCACCAGACCAAGGAGTTTTCTCCAAATCTGTGCAAATAAAAAGACTATAACAATCAAACAGGCACCCAACCCCAGATACGCATGTAACAAACAGTTTGAAGAATACAACATTACTAGTTCAAGAGTTGACCAACAGATTGCAGAGGAACTCCCAAATCATACCGTCGTCAAAACCCTAAAATCTTGAATCAACAAACCCTAAAGCAAAGATAGCTAGCTGATTGTCTAAATTCTAGCTAGGGAAAACAAATCATACCTGATAAAGCACAAAGAGAGTCTATAAAATTCCAGCGATGGGAAGGGCAGGACGCGAGAGAAAGAGAGGGGAATCGGGAAAAACTGAGAGAGCGAGACAGCGAGAGAAGAGTTCGGCGAGAGAGGGACATAGCGTCAGGCGGTAGCTGGTGGTGAGACGGCCGAGGGCAGAGTACTCGGTGTGAGAGAGACAGAAAGCGAAAGAAGGCTGCGGGTGGTGGCTGGTCGGGAGATTGGAGAGAGAGAGAGAAAGGACAACAGAGGCAGAAGCTCATGCCAAGAAAAACCCAAGAAAAACCCAGCGATCAAACATCTCTTCATAAAAGTAGTGCTAGGCTGAATCCAATCACTCGTCTAATTTGACGACGGAACTTGTGTTCGCGATTGGCGATCGATCGTGTAAAAAATTATATAGTTCTCTTCGTCACTAATAGTCGTTCGTGTGATATCTTTTGTGACGATCTAACGTTCATGTAGTTTTTTTATTTTTTAAATTTTTTTAGTGACGAAATTGTCGTCATAATAAGTTGACTTTTAGTGACCAAATCTGAATTCCGTCACGAATAATGAATGTTGTGACAAAATGGGTGACGAACTCAATTTTCATCACTAAAAACCGACTTTTAGTGACGAAAAAAAAATCATCACAAAAAAGTTGACTTTTAGTGAGCAAATAGTTTCGTAACCAATTTCTTCACTAAATGTCAAAATTCTAGTAGTGAATTAGTTGTTGAAATACTCCATTAATCTGCAATAATAGGGATACAAAGACAATGAGTTGGTTCATATTTCCTTCTTAATTTTCTCTCGACAGTCATGAGCTCCAGAGGAATGCCCATTAACTGATGAGACTTATACATATATATCAGTTACTAGTAATATTCCTCGTAGTGATAGTGGATCTTGATTTTTCCAGCACTTAGACTGGCAATCGAAGCGAAAGCCTCTCGGGAAAGATTGATGGTTGAAATGCAATTCGGGCAATGATCAACAATCGGAACAACAACAAGGCCCGGTGTGTAAGGTGGGGTAGTACACGGATTTGGTGCGAGGTTTGTGCCTCCAATGCATTTGACTGAAATCCATCTCCCACATACTGACCCATTTCTCCATATGGCTTCGCTTGCTGCAGCAACCCAGCGACCATTGTCTTCATGCCCAGAACATACAGTGGCTGCCAAGAGATCACAATGACCGTTACTTCTTTTTTTCTTCGCAACTATACTTCATTTATTAAAATCCATGAAAAAGAGCAGCAAGTACATACAGAGTCACGCCTAAAGAGCCAATCAAAAAACCTAAATGGACCAAAGGTCCTACATTAATAAGAGGATCCAAAAATCCGGTAGCAGCAATAAACGTCGAGATCATAAACAACTACAAAGGTTGTAAGGCAACCACAAACATGCCAAAAGGACCGGGATAGAAACTGACCTCAGAGGCTGGTTCACAACATAAATAGGAAAAGACCACAAGAGTATGAGACAATACAAACAAAAAAGGACCACAAGGGTCCGAACAGACCGTCGCTCAAATAAAGGTTTATTACTTCATAATGGGTCATACATGCAACGTAAGTTTTTCTTTAAAGGTTTAATTAGTCTACTAGTCTCTAACGTATGGCCGAATCTTAGGAATCCTTCATGTCCTAAATGGTCATTCCGTTAACTCTGTTGGCTCTATTAACGGAATAAATCTTATATTACTAATGGGGACACATCACCAACTCCATATTGGATAGATTTTTTTTTGTTAAGACAATGCACCCCGAGTGACTTGGAGCCTCGTAGCTGCTTGTGATTTGTAGTGATGTGTCTCTGTTAGTCAAGTGATATTTATTCCGTTAAAGGGGCCAACCGAGTCGATAGAATGACCACTCTAAGACACAAATGATTCCTTAAGGACTAGTTTAAGATGAAATAAGTCTTAGAGACCAATTGGAGATTCGACCATATTCCAAGAACTAGCATACTAATTAAGTCTTCTTTAAATAACGAAAATGAAAGAAACACTTTGAATAAATTAAAAAATCGATTAAATGCATCTCATACATCTGCGGTACGTTTAAGTTGCATATATGCCCCTTTGGTAAAGAAAGTAGTTTTAATACCCTTGGGGTAATATTTCTGTCAACAAAATACCCCTCCGTCCAACTTCTTATTTAAAAAACTAAAGAGAAGTGGTGAAGTGGTATACCTCAACACGTCTGCACGAATAAAAATGTGCTACGCGTCATCTGGGCCCACTTTCACCATTTCATATGCCCAATCAACTCAAATGCCACACCATTTAAAAAAAAAAATCAAAACCAAATTCAGGATAAGCTGAAGTGGCATTTGAGTTGATTGGGCATATGACGTGATGAAAGTGGGCCCAAATGACATGCGAGGCATTTTTATTCATGCAAACATGTTGAGAAATGCCACTTCACCACTTCCCATTGATTTTTTAAATGGGAAGTGGACGAAGAGGTATTTTGTTAACAGAATATTATTCGGGGGTATTAAAATAACTTTCTTTACTAGGGAGACATATTAGCAACTTAAGCCTAAAAATAAAAAGAAAACCCTTTATTTCAATCTTCCTAACCATTATCCTTTAAAAACCCCACTTTCCCCAGACAAAATGTAGGTTTATGTTAACTTTCTCGAAGCTCTTGAATTGGTTAAAAAAAAAAAGCGACATAATTCTCGCCGAATTGATAATATTGTTAAAGTCATAGGACACTTACCTGAATGAGAATAATTAATGTATATGCACAGAGTAACAAAGAGATATAATCTTACGGACATAGGTGGATCATAGTAGGTTGTTGTATCTTCCTCCCCATATACTGTAACCGAGTGGAGGCATACGACTGCTCCCATGGCCACCATTAGAATCCACATGATATCAACTCGCATGATGCCTTCTCGTGGTACAATGTTGAAGCTTGCTTTCCTTTTTATATCTGAAAAAAAAAATCCAAAATGGCTTCCTATGACTTGAAAGAACAACCCGAATTCATATATATACGATGACATTTTGTTTGGATGAACAATTTTACCTCTACGCCGAGATGACTTTTAGAGAAGAGAAAGGTCAAGGAGTGAACATTTTTAGACAATTGAAAAGGCAGAGAGAAGTGAAAGGTCAAGGACTTTTAGACAACTTAAAGGTAGGAGTTTCATATGTTCAACTTCTAAGGCAAGCTATATCCATTTAAAAAAAAAAATCATTTTGCACTCTTGACACTTTGTACTCCAGTATATTATTTTAATCATTTTGTACCTAATAATTATTGATTTTATTAATATTTTTTTGTACGAAATGATAATTTTATCTCCAAAATTTGTTTGATCATGACCATTTTACGATAGAAAAAAATCGTAATTTTAAATGGTAAAAAATTAATTTCCATCAAAATTGATGAAAATTTTGAACGAAGAGTGCAAAACATCTATACCTTATCATTGCAATATATATATAAAAAAAATAGTTGAGGGTGACAAAAAAAAAAAAAATAGGTGTCTGAAATTAATTCTTGGTTGTTGTAATGCGACTAGGGCTACACACCGCAAAACCGGATTGCAGACCCAACCCGACCCGACCTGACCAGACAGCAAAATCGGACCGACCGGATTTGAAAAATTGGTTATTTTCGATCTGGACCGGACTAGACTAGATTTATTAATTTAAATAATAAATTTTTTTTAAAATTTTTTTAATACAAACTTTAAACTTAAAAAAAAAAACCCTAAGTCAAAACTATGTGTTTTGACACCCTCCCTAGTCCTTTGAGTCCCTTCCGACCTTCCCCCTTTGAAATTAAGTCCTCCATTTCCCCTTATTTACGAAAAAAAAATAATTAAAAAAAAAGTTAGGCAAAAAAAATAAAAATTTAGGAAAAAAAATTAAACTGAACCGGACCACTTATAAGTGGTCCAGTCCGGTCCTTCATTTTAGGTACAACCGAAAATCCGGTCCGACCGGATTTCCGGTTGTGCAACCCTAAATGCGACAAAAATAGTATATGAGGGTACAAAGTATCAAGACATCCACAATTGAAGTGTGTGAAATGTATTTATCCAAAAAAAACTAGAGAATGCCCCTCCAAGACAAAATTATTAAAAATATATATATAAATAAAAAGGAATTTTATAAAATAAAAATTGAATTTGAAAGTTGCATATGATAGTTTTATATTCTTCTATTTATAGGCCAAGTGAGCACTTCTCCCTTAGTTGGTTAACGGAAATTGAACTGCGGAAACTAATTTTATCGTAAAAGTATACCTCAAGCACCTTCAAGTTGAAATCAATACCTTAGGAACTAAATATTAAAATTTTGAGAAAAAATTTTCATGCCACACCACAGCTTACGATTGGCCCTAAGATGACATTTAAAATTTGCGTGAACACGATTCCATCCATTGGCTAACAACAATTGTACAGAGGATTGATTTGTCTCAAATACTTGCCTCAAGGACCCAATGGTTGAAATTGAAACCTGAGGGCATAAATTATCAAAAGTGTAAACTACAGGGGCATGTACGGTAATTAAGTCTTTTATGTAATTACGTGAATTATTAAGTGTCAAACATCAAAAAAATATTTTCTTGAAAATATTTTAAAAGAATCGCCAAACACTGAAAAGGAAAAAAATTTCTCGAAAACATTTCAATGAAATTTTGTTATCTAAATAATAGTTTTACAAGCAAACAAACAAACCATAAATTATATATGATATAAAATCTGATGATCAATAAGAGTTTGTGGGTAGATTTCCTACGATTTCATTTATGTAAGATTCATGACACCTCGAATATTGCTTCTCATCTCAATGAATATTGCTTCTCATCATTTAGGTGATAAATTAGGCAATGATATAAACTTAGTAAGAGCCTTGAAAGCATATATCTTGTTTGCATCTAAATACAAGAGAGAAAGCACAAGAAACATTAATTTATATATCTTAGTTGTTGAAATACTCCATTAATCTGCAATAAAAAGGATCCATAGACAGTCGGTTGGTTCATATTTCCTTCTTAATTTCCTCTCGACAGTCATGAGCTCCCAAAGGAGTGCCCAGTAACTGATGAGACCACATATATATCAGTTACCAGGGTACTACTTCCTCATAGCGGATCTTGATTTTTCCTGCACTTAGGGCAATCAAAGCGAAAGCATCTCGGGAAAGATTGATGCGAGGTTTTGTGCCTCCAATGCATTGGGCAATGATCAACAATCGGAACAATAATATCGACGTCATTAGCTGGGGTACTACTACATGGATTTGGTGCGAGGTTTGTGCCTCCAATGCATTGGACTGAAATCCATGTCCCACATACCGACCCATTCTTCCATATGGCTTCGCTTGCTGCAGCAACCCAGCGAGTCTTGTCTTCATACCCAAAACATGCAGAGGCTGCCAAGAGACAATGATCGTTACTTCTTCTGTTTTTTTTTTTTTGTTTCCTAGGCAACTATACTTCATTTATCAAAATCCAAGAAAAGAAACAATAAGTACATATTGAATCACGTCTAGAGAGCAAGTCAAAAAAAACTAAACGGATCAAAGGTCCTACAATATAAGCGGATCCAAAGATCCAGTAACAGCAACATGCATCGGGATCATAAACAACCACAAAAGGGTCGGGTCACAACACGAACAAAAAAAGACCACAAAAATTGGGACAACACAAATAAAAAAGGACCACAAGGGTCCAAACTGACCGTTGCTTAAATAAAGGTTTGTGACTTCTTAATGGGTCATTCATGTTGCAATGTAAGTTATTCTTTAAATAA
The DNA here is from genome assembly GCA_003952965.2 of Morella rubra. NCBI lineage: Eukaryota > Viridiplantae > Streptophyta > Magnoliopsida > Fagales > Myricaceae > Morella > Morella rubra. Next base: position 7,101,126 of record CM025849.1, read on the forward strand.
CGAAAATGAAAGAAATAGTCCGAGTAGATTAAAATTAAAGTAGACAAATAAAAAAAAAAAAACCCTTATTTCAATCTTCACCAACCATTATCCTTTAAAAAACCCACTTTCACCAAACAAGAAGTGGGTTTATGTTAACTTTCTCCTGATGCTCTTGAATTGGTGGAAAAAAAAAAAACGACATAATTCTCGTCAACTGATAATATTGTTGAAGTATGGGACACATACCTGAATGAGAATAATTAATGTATATGCACAGAGTAACAAAAAGATATAATCTTACGGACATAGGGTGGATCATAGTAGGTTGCTGTATCTTCCTCCCCATATATTATAACCGAGTGAAGGCAAACAACTGCTACCACGGCCACCAATAGAATCCGCATGATATCAACTCGCATGATATCTTCTCGTAGTACAATGATGAAGCTTCCTTTCCTTTTTATATCTGAAAATCCCCCAAAAAAAAACCGAAAAGGTTTCCTATGACTTGAAAGAACAATCAAATTCACATATATATGTATTCGATTAATTTTTGGGTTATATATTCACCGTCTCAAAGTATAATCCAATTGTGACATTGTTTTATTACGGTGACATTTTGTTTGGATGAACAATTTTACCTCTACGCCAAGATGATTTTTAGAGAAAGAAAAGGTCAAGGAACATTTTTAGAAACTGAAAAGGTAGAGAGAAGTGAAAGGTCAAGAACTTTTAGACAACTTAAAGGCAGGAGTTTCATATGTTTGATCTTCTGTGTCAAGCTCTATCAATTTAAAAAATAAATAAATAAATAAATATATATATATATATATATATACATTTTGCACTCAGAGAAAAATCCTAATTTTAAATGCTAAAAAATTAATTTATATCAACATGGACGAGTTTCATATGTTTGATCTTCTGTGTCAAGCTCTATCAATTTAAAAAATATATGTACATACATACATATATATATATATACATTTTGCACTCAGAGAAAAATCCTAATTTTAAATGCTAAAAAATTAATTTATATCAACATGGACGAAAAATTAGAATCAATTGTCACATTGTGTTATATATGGTGAAACATTTACAGTGACATCTTGTCTAGATTAGGGTTGTACAATCAAAAATTTGGTTCGATTATTAGATTAGAATTCGGTCGGAGCAAATTTTCAATTGTGCCTAAATTAAAAGACTTGATCGAACCACTTATATGTGATCCGATCTGGTCCAAAAACGGTCCGATTGGACCACTTATAAGTGGTCTAGACTGGTTTTTTTTTATTATTTTTTTCCTAAATATGGTTTGCATAATATTTCTAAAACCCTATATCTCATATGGCAGAGAAAGAATAAAATTAGGACCTGGTTAAAGAACTCAAAGCGCATAGTTTTAGGGTAAAAATTTTAAGTTTGTATAAAAAAAAAATTTTTAAAAAAATTATTATTTATATTAATAAATCCGGTTTGGTTCGGTCCAGACTGTTTCCCAAAAGGCCTAGATAGGACCAGACCGGATATAACTGGTTTTCCAAATCCAATCCGGTCCATTTTGTGATTTAGTTCGGTCTGCGGTCTGATTTTGTTCAACCTTAGTTTGGATGCAGCAATTTCACCTCTACGCCAAAAGGATAATTCTTAGAGTGTGTGAAAGGTCAAGGAGGAGTGAACATTTGTAGAGAACTGAAATGTAGGAGTTTCATGTTCATCTTGTGAGTCAAGTTATATATATCCACTTGAAAAAAAAATACACTTTGTACCCTTTAATTGAAAGTATTGGTACTTTGGCACTTTGCAACACAATTTATTGTTTTTATCATATTTCACCCACTAAATATTAATATAAAAAAAAAAACCAGTTAAAATTTTCTACGCGAAAATGACAATTTTATCCTCATAATTTATTTGACAGTAACCAGTTTACGAGTAAAAATCGTAATTTTAAATGCTAAAAAATAATTTACAAAAAATTTAACAGAAGGTACAAAGTGACTAACAATTACAATGTGACAAAAAAATAATAGTTAAGAGGGCAAACTATCAAGACCCCAATAATTGAAAAGTGCAAATTGTATTTTTAAAAAAAAAACCTAAAGAAACGGAGGACACCACGACATTCATCATCCAATCTTACGCGCCCGCCTGCCTTGACTTGGCTAAATTATGATACAAAATCTGATCTATAATAGTGTGCGGGTAGGAAAACTTTCCTACAATTTCATTTAATATTGAATATTACTTCTGGTCAATTTAGGTGATAACTTAGGCAATGATATAATCAGTACAATGATCTGCCAACTTCAACAAAAATCACGGATTATCTCTAAAGATTTTCTTCCCAACAATTTCAGGAGATTTGATCAGGTTCAGTGTCTCCTTTCCTAATCATGGCATTTACTTCTCAGCAAGAAATGGCTTGAATGTCATCAGCACTCCAATTGCCTCAACCACATTCAAGATGAAGAAAACCAGCTGGTCACCTACATTTTCAACACCATTGCAAAGCGCCTCAACACACTGATTTACAGCCAAGATGATGACTCTCGATTGAAAACTTGTTGCTTAACATTTTCAATCCGATAATTATGAGGAATGTGGATGTGAGATGTTAAATTCAGAATCTACTGAGCAGGATGCTCAAATCTTCTTGGTGGTCGTGGGGAAGAAAAACAAACAGCAGCTTCATAGGATATATTATGCCTAGAAATTATGGACCATGTTCAAATTCCCACATGAGATGCCAAATTTCTGACTACAATCCAGGTTGTCCTTGCAGTATTCAGTCTTAGAAGGTGGTAATAACTACTAATGAACGATGAAAATAATGATGATAATTATTGGGCTGATCAACTAGTAGAGAAGCTAGTTAGTCATGGAGTTTTTGCTATGATATATACCAATGAACTTGTTCAGAATGTTATGTTTCTGTTGATTCCACATGGAGCAATTTTTGCTATAGGAGTAACTCAGAACAAATGAAAGATGCAACACCATGTGGATTGAAAGTGGCCATTTTCTAAATTCATGTTTTGTACCCAAGAAACATATATGTGTGTGTGTGTAGACAGCATACCGGGGAGGAAAACAGCATGTTGACGCTTTTGTGCCCAAGAAAATCTGCATACACCAAGATATTGAGATGAAACTTATAACTAGCAAAAGCTAATGTCATCATCAGAGAGTATGTAGTAAAAGAAATTCAATTATGGAAACACAGATATCAATATACTGCATGCATGTCTTATCTGGCAATTACATTTTTACTTCTAATAAACTGGTCTAAATCAAGGATATGCAATATAGTTCCAGACAGCATGATGAATTTCTTAAAAGAAGAATGGAAACCATCCAGTGGGTATTTGCTACTAAATATACTATCCTTTGGTTAATTGTCTATAATTTAACAAATTCGTGAACAGTTATAACATCCAAGAATGGTGTTTATATCAACAGAAATATAAGTAGGGCCTATTCAGTCATTCTTTCACTTCTTAGCAATCTTCCTATATAAATTGGATTTGACACATGTATTCAAGAAAAATTTCTTATCTCTATGGAAAACAAGGAAAATCTGGCGAAGTAGATGAAAAGTGGATTGCAACAGTATCTCAATATCTAGGAAAAATATCCTATGTTCCTAGCATTCATTATGTCAATTGCATTTAGTGTATTTTACTTTAAGCAATAAACTACTTGCAAACCTTATCAGAATATCAACTTTAGATGAAAGTTATGAAGGAAATAGTACAACAAAAGAAATTATACCGCATGTTATTTACAAGGATTCTTAATATCTACAAAATGCTCCCAGGAAAAAAAACAAGATCTAGAAAAGAACGGTAGTCTAAGAGAAGTGTCTGTAACAGGCAATTTACATTTAAAACCGTGTTCTGATCTATAAATGGGTTTCTCCAACACCAATAAGTCAAATAAAATTCAAAGAAATTTAGAGTACACATACATTGTACCACCTCCAGCTGGACCAATTGCTTTGAACAGAGACATCGCGGTCATAGAAATACCATTAGCAGCTCCTCTTTGGTGTTGCTCCTATCATTCATTTAAGGTTGAATTCACAGTAAACATACTTTGTGGTTTATCACTATCTCAAGAAATATAACAGAAGAAATCACATAATGCAAATTAAGGAAAGAAGAATACCACAGCTCTATTTTGTAGAATGAATAAGCCTGTTATGATGGATACCTGCTTATATAAAAACATCAGCCAGCTCAACAACACAATGGAGAAAAGAAGTCTTCAAGCATCGGTGTTCTTGGAACATAATATCTCCATTAGCCAAAAAGAAACATCAAGATGTTCAAAAACATATAATCTATTTAGAAGCCAAAAACTATTTTCGCAATTTCGCTCTATACAGCACAATACCTATGATGTCTGCGTGTGCTTGTTTATTGGAAAGTAAAGTACAATTTTGGTATTATCCATAGATTCCTTTTGCTATGTATAGTTCCACTGCATGCAGCATGCAAACACATGCCATAAGGAGACGCTAGTCTTCTTCCTCTCACTTACATCTAACTTTCTATAAAACCACTCCTGATTCTCAGAGCCTATGACTTTAATGCATTAAACGACGAGCACAAAACTTGATAAGTCTGAACATTTGTCTTAGATGGCTTGTTACACAAAGACATAACTATATGACTAATATCAAAGGTTCAAAACCTATTTTCATGAGTACAATACCAGAAGTTCTAACTGTTGTATTTTTATTGTCCTTTATCTTCAGCGCATTAATATCTGACGAAGGAAAATTTCAGGTGGGAAAGAAAAAAGAAGAAAATAAAAATTTGATATAAGGTGATGATGCAATGTATGCTGATTTGATTTAGTACAGTAATTTGTGGATCTCTTAGGTAAAGGTCTCTAGCACAAGCAATACAAACTCAAAATTTATTTCAATCAAAGGCCTAACTCTATAACTCACAATATGCCAGTAACCAGTCCTAGAAGCAGCTTATAATAAACACGGTTTCTTATTTTGGAACAATCAAAATTTATGTTAGCATCTTAATATCACCCTACTAAATGCTCAATATTGCTTGGTGGTTTTAAATTAAAATGGGATCTTCAGGATGTGTATGCACTTACAGATATGACATTCTTCAACACAGAAGCACAACTTATCAAGAAGGCAAGGCTGAAACCGGATAGCAAGGCTATGAATGGGTAACTTGCTAACAAAGGTATGGATAAAACCTGCATTGTGGATTTATGAACCCAAAAACACAAGGAAAAACCACAATTATACAATATGTTGCAAACAATATGTGAAGTGCAGATCTAGTGTGGAGATCTGAAAACTTACTCCTCCGAGACGAATTATCATTGTGGCGCCAATAATTCTCTCCAAGTATGGATATAGAAATAGTTGAAAGAGGAGAAGGCCCAAACCTGGAAGTTCATGCATGCGGTAAACAATAATTCAACAATCATTTTGAGTGATAGATATTTCAGCATAAAGTAAGTGTTTAGCAATTAAGTTGCAGAGGCAAAAACTAAATCGTGTTAATTATTGCAATACGTTTGTCGAAAAATGGATATCACACAAATATTGTTAGCATTATGTAAATCTGAATTTGAATTGGACTACCATTAGAATATAGTTCACGAACCAGTTTCCAAATTTATTTTGTGGGAAGCAACATAAGAGTTTGAGTTTCAACCACCTCCCAAATAGAGAGAAGTTCAATTGTGAGTTTGATTGTATGCCCAACAAATAGTTTTGTAATTGCTCAATGTCTATACAGCATTCTATATCAGTGACTGTAATACAAAATAGGAAGAAACACAAATGTGCGAAAACTCTTACATGCAAAGACTACCATATCATGGCAATTAACAGGACATCTATACTGACGAAGAAAACAATTCAAAAATGTTGAAAGCCCTGGACATGGGGATTGTTTTGATACTCGAAGAAGAAAGGAAAACTGAAAATTGTATAAGTATCAGTAGAAAGGTAATTATCCCTGCTCACTAATCACATAGTTCTTATTGATGAGGTATTGGGACATCATTCGCTTAGAGGACAAATGTGACAGAACTATGCGGCTCAATTAGAAAAGTCTAGATTTGTTTACACTTAATCAAAAATCAATATGACAAGCAAATTAGTATGTAAAAATAAGTGATAATATATAATGCATACCTGAGAGTGAAAGAAGTTCGCCAACATCGTTAGTTGTGTAGCTCAAACCCCCAAGACTTCGAGGGCTGACAGCCCATAAAGAGAATATCTATAAGAGACATTTCTTAGTTATACGCACAAATAAAAAATTTAAAGCCAGGAAAGAGTTCAAAAGAAACAGAAAATAAAAAATAAAACCAAGTTATGCAAGTCAACAGCAGTTTCTTTGCTAATAAAGCTACAATTTTTTCGGGTGGCATCCACAAAGTGTATAGCCAGTATATATGAAGCGTATTACACCTACTGTGGACTTTAGCAAGCACTTTATTTATGATCTAAAGATATGCTAGTCACCTCTATGCAATATTTCGAAAGAATTTTTGACAGATATACTAATTCAAAAGGACAATTAAAACTTCAGGCTCCTGTACTTGCTGATATAACCTATATTGATTTAGTACCAACCATGTAGTCCTCAGCCTATACCAACACAATGTCATTGCAGTGTGAGTCCAACCAAACTTTGGCATCCTCTATTGGGATGTAGAGCCACAATCTCCTTCACTTAACACTCGACTAAATTAAGTTGTAGCTATAGTGTCCTTGAATCACATGCCATCATTGGTTGACTCTGTTACAATTTCTATTATAGCAGTCAAGCCAACAAGGGCCAAGCAAAGTAGTCAAGATCCTCGACTCTTATTCATGAAGAAGAAGAAGGACATTGGGGAAATAGATGCCAAGACTATGATGGGACAGCCAGATAATGTGATGGGAAAGATTATCATTGTACCTTAAGAGATTGGAAAGAGACCACATGGTTTATACTTTTTATCTCTCTTTGAGATTTGGTTACTTATTAAGATCGTAGTTATACCTGTACCATCCAGGAGTAATCGAGTCACTTAATTGCTGATATAATTATGTTTAGTACATGTAACGTTAGACAAAGCAAAGGGGGGTTTGTTTTTCTTTTTGTTTGGGGGTCCTGCCCTTCCCAAAGCAATAAACAACCAAAAGAAAGCTCTGTTGGGGTTATGGTATTTTTCTAAGAGTAGTTAACCCAAATTTCCCCCCAGAAAAAATTTCTTCTAGCCCTCAAAAACAGAAAAAAAGAGGAGATTGTCCCTCCCCTCTTGCCGGCCCAAAAGAAGTAGTCTAGCTTCATTTCTGAACTTAGCAATGCAGATGCAACAATTTTACAACCAACAAAATCTAGGGCACTATTTATCTAATCTGGTGTTCTCGTTAATTGATGCTTTTAGGTACTGCTTCTGCCTGTCAAACATGTATTCTGGATGTTCCACTTTTTGACATTACAAACAAAAAGTATGGGCAAAGAATATTAAACTTTGCAGCATCCATACACGTGCAGCAAACTTAGTACATCTAACAAAAAGTTCAAAATCAGACATTTCACTTATGCAAGAATAGAGATCACCCAGAACATATCCCTGGACAACTAATATGCAAGAATAGTGATCAACGAAAACCTAGCAATGGACAAACAATATACCACAAATATTGATAAATCAGCAAAAATATAAATAGCTATGAGAGGTACCTCTGTGTAAGCCATATCATGAAGTGAGAAAACGCAATAAAGAATGATAGATGACATGAGAGGCCAATTCTTTATGAGGCTTTCCTTAGCAATTGGACCTTTTTCTTCATTTTGTTCCATTTTCCCATTTAAATTAGACCCACGGGATGCATCTTCTAGACCATCTTCAGAGTCATCAGGTAATGTATTTACACTATGCATGTGCAATGTTTCCTGCAAAAATGCAAATATCTTTGAAAACATATCTGCTAACTAGATTAGTAGTGTATGAAAGTGACTCTCAAGCAAGATTTATCTGTACATGAGATGAAAGTTCATATCCAAAAGCGCACTTTTACATTCTTCCACCTCCACAGTTTACTTGGAATTTTTCACCAAGCTAAGAGTTTGGAAAATGTTTGGAGTCAGATATCCAGATTATCAGCATATCTATACATGCGAAAAAGATGAATGAAATGATTCCTTACACATGCTACGGTTTTAGAATAACACAAGAAAGTAAAAATAATTGCAGAAATTTTTAAGGATCTGACCGAAGGTTAGATTGGAATGTCAAGAAAAGTTAAATGATAGAATTGGTTTGCTTAGAAAATCATCCAACAACTACAATTATACCCAAAGAGCTGGAGGAGGTCAGATGTAGTTTGGACATAAGAATTACAAACTGATGTAATATTACAAAACCCGCAATGGGGGTGGGGGGATATAAAATTTAGTTTATGGAGTTTAAGGTTCAAATTCAAAAGTCGAAAGCCATCAAGAAGCCTTCCTTGAACTGTTTTTACACTGCACACTTCATTTTTGCTAAAGAACCACTTTAGCTCATCAAAAAAATCCAATATAAGTACGTTAAAGAATCCAAAGAGTAAAAGGAAAACAAAGTACTAATTCTCATATCCCTCACATCCTTTTACAGTACACCATAAAGACTTTCAATTTATAAAAAAAATTGAGTTCATCTTAGTGAGTTAGAGGAGTTGCATCCATAAGCAAAGTCTATCTGTGATGATAAGAGGTTGTGAAAACAAAAGAACTAGACTCAGATCTCAACTAATAACTAAGCATTGAAAACAAACAAATTAAAATACTAAAAGGACTGTACATAAGTAACTATGATTATACCGGAAGCCAGCATGAAGCCACTGTTACTGCTAATGCAAAAAGTGATATACAAAGGCAGGGCAAGAAGTATGGGAATCTGCATCATAAACCCATGTTTTAGAATGCAAGAAAACATCAACATATAGTAGAAACAACTGAAATAAGACATTCATACTGCATAGTACAGAAAATGCCACCAAAGAAACACTTACCTCCCAAATAAAGACTCTTTGGAAAATATAGTTGGATATTTATCTGCTGGCTAGATGAAAAAATTGTGCAACAAAAACAACGGAGAAATTAGTTCGAAGTACAACAGACCATTGCTCTATCTGCTGCTACTTTAAATTCTAGGCCAAACTTATCTGTTTTTTCTCATTTATAATTTCGCATCAAAGCCATCCTCCAGTAAACACTAGCATTATCTATTAGTTGTCAAAATGAGACGTCTCTTTTAAAAGTATTCCACCATAAGACTACATTCTGCTTCCTTTAACTGTTTTTTTTTTTTTTTTTTTAGTGTTTTTTAACAACTATTTTCTGTGTTCCTTCTGTTATATGGACTATTTCTCAAAAGCTTATGCAAAACTTGTAAGAAGGGAGATATGGTTGGCATACGGTATGTCCCTACTGACAACATTTGGGAGTGTATCTATGTTAAGTAAACATGACAGAAGGTTGTGTTTCCGGTTCCATAGAATTGTATATATGATCCTATTTCCCTAATTTCTGATGAATAAATGTTCAAAATGTCCCAGTACAACAAAAAAATTTTACATTTGTAAGATAAATTTAACTATAAGAGACCAAGAAATAGACATACCTGTGCGAGAAATCCTCCCAAGGCAGGGCCAATAATCAATCCTATGCCCCATGCCGTACTAATCTGAAAATCAATCATAACTCTTGGTTATGATTGTATGACACTTTAAAGAATTCAGAAACCTTTGCAAATGTCAGTGAGACTCACCGTTGATAATCCTAGAGCTTGGTATTCATCACGGAAAATTTCAGCTGCATATGCCTGGTAATGAAGGAAGGTAATTCATTTACATGCACAAAAACATGCAACACTTTATAGATATAGGGAAACTAGATCAAGTGATAAAGAAGCAGTCCAAAAACCCAAGAACTAAATTGTTTGAATTCCAAGAAAATATATGGCAAACCTTCTACTGTTTCCTTGCTCAGTAACTCATGTATTGTACCTTTATTGGTCCAAGTAAACCATTCAAACTTCCAAGAAGAAACCTTGTAGTAATTGCCATCCAAAAATTTACACTAAGGCCAAAGAGAGCGTTGAATATAACCCTATGTTACAAAAAACAAAGTGTAAGAGGGACTGGATAAAGCATTAGGGAAAGCATTCAATAGCATTGCAAATATGAGTACTAACACTGCAACAGTCCCAAAAACTATAACAGGTTTTCGACCATAGCGATCAGCTATAATTCCCCAGAAAACTGATGTCAATGCTCTACCAAGCATAAATGAAGACCCTTCAAGACATAGAAAAGCTTGTTAGGAATACTTCTTGATCCACCAGCATGTGGAGATTGCAAAAAAGTGTACCGCCAGTGAAGAATAAGTAGTGAAATGTATCTCACCAATATAACCCGCGTAGTAGCCAATATCTTCGTCTCTCTTTGCAATATGGAAATCTCTAACCTAGAAATAAGATCAATTAACACGTGAGACTTGTACCATTATATCTTTAAATAATAGCATTATGTTTGAAGTTCAATAGGTTGTCAAGGTTGCTGATTAAGGGTTTGATTTCTCAAGTTTCAGAAGAGAATAAATTATCTGATTTTTCAATAGTGTGAGGCATTCTCAGATTCTCGGGGGAGGGGGGGGGAAGCAAGGCATTCTCAGATGCAGTTTGGAAGATATTCAGGTAGAAATACAATGACAAATAAATGAAAGAAAATAGTTTAAATCCTTTTTTGGAAGGTAATTGGCTAAGGGAAGATAAATTGATGATATTGCATGAGGAGAGTACTTGTTTGTGAGAGGGACTTCAAACCAAGTCTCATGAAGCCTTTACAATTAAGGCTCTGAATGTAACCATACTGGGAAACTTCAATTGGAATGTACATATGAGAAGTGTAGTAATAGGTGAAGATATCTTCTTCAATTCCTCAGTACATCTAGCACTTACCAATGCCCTCAGGAGTTGCAGGACTTTCAATAGCTAGTACTATTACAGTACTTACATAATTTCTACGGGGGAATTACTCATGTCTATTGATACAACTGCAGATGATAATGAACGAACAACATATCTTAAAACGCAAATCAAAATTCATGCCAGGACACTCTGTAAGAGATCTTCATTCCTCTTTGAGTTCACAGTAGTGAAATAGAACCACATGAGACAGGAAAACAACCATTTGTGGAGACTACCATGAGTCTGTATTGTATAAATATATCAACAGGTCCTTCATGTATATATATCTGTATTCACATTTTTACTCGCAATGTTTTGTAAGGAAATAATAATATACAGTTGAGAAATCTACAGACTCACCATGAAATAAAGAAACGGAAATAGAGATGATATTGGCAGTGCTGAGAAAAACACAAGAGATGTATTAGGGCTCAACATATTGGAGAGAAAAATCAATTATAGGACAGTGGAACAGTTGACAACAATCGGTCAAAGACATAAAATCAACGGGCCTAATTATAACTTCGCCTGAGAATGTTGTTTTGTTCCTGTTTCCATATTATTTTTTCAGTGGAAAAAAATCACCCTGCATCCCCAAACTATCAAAGCAATGTCTCAACTATTACCTCTGACACATTGAACCCTAAAGCTACCAATTTTATCAATTTGCACTCCTAAAAAAAATCCAACCTTCAAAATCGTGCCGCGTGTTATAAATGAGCCACGTGACACACTTTTGACTATCGGATTTTATTTCAGAGCTTAAATTAATTGATTTTGAAAGTTTTAGGCTCAATGAGTCAAAAGTGGGTAGTTAGGACCTCTGTTTAAGATTGCTTTGGTGTTTAGAGATACAAAGTGACTTTTCCCTTGAATATTTTTGGCAGATATTAGGTCTTTTGTTCGCAAATCACGTATAGCAACTATTTCACTAAATAAAAATCTCTGTTTCTCCCAACCAAATTAATAACACTGATCGCTGTGTTTTCCGGCTACAGCCATTTTCAAACTTAAAGTGAATTTAAGATCAATCTTGTTAGCTTCTTACCTATCTGACCATAATGCTCAAACGACGGATGCATGCACCTCGTGTACCTAGTGCGACTCAATGAAGTTCAAGGAAACAGGGACGAAAGGGAATGCTAATGCAATCTAACTTTTTCACTTAAAAGGTACGTGCTTTTTGGATAAATTGCTGTGAAAAGAAAATTGCTCCTAAAGCAAACACCAGGCAAAGCACATACACATAAAGAGAATTGTGTGAGAAACAGAGTAGTTACCAGTGCCAAGCACAATAATCCACATAGAAAAGAATTCTCGGAAAGGAAAACCTCGTTGCGACTCTTTATATTGATCTACTTTGCAGCCAGGACAATCCTCATAGTAATTCTTCTTCAACAGTCTCTCTCTACACCCTTCTTCCATTCTCGATAGAGCCAAACGATATCTTCGAACAAAATGCTTGCACAACTTCAAACTTAATTCCAGGACTAACCCAAAATACTCCTCCCTCAACCAAAACACCAGTCTGCAAAAAATAAACCATCTTTCAAGAATTTGTTCCAGAGAATAATACATAAAAGAAAATTCCCTTTGCCATATGTTAAAGTTAATGCGCATAGAAGCCAGCTCAGAGGAACATACTATGCTGGTAGGAAAGCTGGTGATGCCACTTTGCTAGAACAGAACCAGGAATCCTACACAGCTTGGGTTCAGTGATGGGAAGCAATTGCCCTCCTCTTGGGAGTTATGACTTATGAGGACCAAACTTGGCTGCTCCAATTGGCATCATTGCATGCGTCAGCGGAATCACATTATGATGTTCATGACAAAATTAATAGTCACATTTTTTTAAAAAGTAGCTCGACAAGGACCCAGATTTGAGTGGCGAGGAACAAGACAATCTCTTAAATACACAGTCCAGTAACCCCCCAAAAGAAAGAGAAGAGCAAGTAAAATTGGTAACCACAGAATGAGCTTTCATCTGAATTATTCAACAGCTTCGAGACAAAATCCAAAGAGATAAAATACAATTTTTCTGCCACCTTGCATGCTCAACTATTAATTTCGACAAAAATAGCTAATTTGATTTAATGACATGACTATTATTATAATTTATATAGAATAAAGTTGTTATTTTACTAAATATAAATTTTGTCTAAATTAATTGTTGAAAATATAAATTAGTAATAATTGATAGACGAAATGTCTTGACCTCAATGATTCGGAAGCCAAAAAATTGTATTATTCCAGAAAATAAAAACTTGTTAAACACAAATTCTACGTCAAGGACTCATAAGTTACAGATTCAATTTCTGGTCAAATATTATAACTCACTTAAACAGAAACAGTAAACATGTAAATGGATCCTAATTATTCTGTCACGAAGAATTTCTCTTCCTCACTTAAAAATAAAATTTTAAGTCAAGAATAAATTTAGGGTGTGTTTGAGTGTTAAAATTTTGAAAAGATTAAAATTTTAAAATATTAAATTTAATGAAAAAGTAAAAATTGAGATAATTTTTAATATTTATTATAATAAAAAATAATGATGTAGTAGGAAAGAAAATTATATTATAATTTTTTGTTACGTTAAAATTTTAAAAAGTATTCAAACACAATCACGATGTCTAAGGAGAAAGTAGTCGATTGTTTTTTTTTTTTTTTTTCTACGTAAGAAAGTAGTCAATTGTCAATTGACAGACGTTGGACATGATGTCATTTTGGTCGGGGACATTATGCAACAGTGAAGGTTCACGTAACTTATCACTTAAAAAATTTTAAAAAAAAATTCACGTAACCACGTTCATTTATGCACAAAACAACAAAGAACCAGACGGAAGTGGGCGGGACTTGGTCCTGGATTCCTCTCCTCTTCAGCTATGTGTCCCATCTCCATTGAAATGGGTATACGACAGATCTTGTTGAAAACACAGCCACCAATTAGTAGGAATATGCTACTTTTTTTTCTTTTTTATTCTTTTTATTTTTTCTTTTTTATTGAAGTACGTGGAAAAGCGTTTCGTTTGTTTCGAGCGTACCATGTGGTTGATTAGAGAGAAAAGTGTGCTCTGTATACTTATGGTCCAAAAAGCTTCTGCCTCTTCTTTAACATTCCTTATGTGAACTTCTTTTTTTGGTAATGTATTGTAAAAGATTTGTCTTTGCAATACTTTAACTATTGACGCACAGGACGCCAATAGTTATGTGAAAGAGACGAATAGACGACTGACAAGGCAAAGGACGCCTTTTTTTTCACGTGATAGACCAATTTTACAGTGATTCCCCACCACACGGGTCCGTTGCCAGCTATTATGAACATTTTGGCACTTGTTACAAGATATTTTTAGAAAAAATTTAAAAAAAATTTTATGCAACCATAAATTTTTTATCTATTAATTTTTAACTTTTTTTGAATTTTCTCGTCAAATAAGAGGTCCACAATAATTTTCTTTCTCTTTTTATTTTTATTTTTCTAAATTTTTTTAAAAAAAATTATAAAACTTGCCTAATAATAATTCTAAATAGCTTGAAAATAAACATTAATTTTTTTTCTTTTGAAATCAAATTACAGGTATGGCTACTGCGTGTGTACATCATTACTTATTTTACAATATTGATATTTTTATGTACGGAAGAACTTTACCTTTTAAATTTGATTAATGGAGTCAGAGTAAATGATTGCACATAAGAATCGGACAATAATTGATTGGAAAAAAGGTAAAGTTGATTAAAAATAGAAGGGAAAAAAAAAATTGGGGATCCTTTGAATCTTGTTGAAGTTCTTTCTCTTCAACGTCAAAATCAGATTGGTTTTTTAAAAGGTGGGAAAAGACGTGCAAAATTGGAGCTCTTCTTGAAGCTGCTACGAGGGCAGCTTTTCATACTACGTAAGAGGTATTAATTGCTTATAATAATAGTATCGATCCACTGGCTTACACGTTACGTTACAACTTACAAAGACCTTGCACGTAAAAATAAGTGTAAATTATATTTTTCACATCCTAATAAAATTCACAAAAAAAAAAAATCAAAAATCTCAAAAAATTCTCCGCTAATACTTTTTTACATAAACTTTAACAATTTTCAAAACCCAATACATTTTCAAAAAAAAAAATAAACTTTCATTACATTTCACTAACTTCTAATATTTTTTATTAAAAAAATATCAAATTATCTATTTTTACACAATTTTTTTCAATTCTAATAAAAATTAAATATCTTTAAATTTATCACTTACTCTTACATAAAAATTTATAAAATTTTAATTTATATAAATATTCATAATTTTATAAAAAGTCTAAAATCATAAAAAAATTTATAAAACGAACATCTCAAGCTATGTCTCAAAATTTTAACCTAATAAAATAACTATAAAATAATCTCTCTCCCATTCATTCAGATAATTTTTCTTCTTACTTTTTATTTTTTTTTATCTAACTCACGTAAACCAAAATCTTTGGTTAGTTCCTAAACACCACTCCAGGGTATAAATGACAAAATGCAATTTCTTTCTGAAAATAAATACCGAGGATGAAGCATTGATGGTTTGAGATCATCCATTTCCCCAACCTTCTTCACATTTCTTGATGGGGACGGAATTTTTTTATTTTTTTATTTTTGTACTTTGGCTTTCTATTCCTTGCGCCCCAAGACTCGATGCAGTTACAGAGAAATGAGATATGGAGGAAAACAAAAACAACCACAAAAGAACACGAAAAAAAACAAAGGATGAGAATTTGAAATTTGCTCACGTTCTTCCCTTTCTATGCTCTCTTACTATTCTGGGGAAACAACAAATTAAAATGGCAGACTTTGTTGAATAAAGCTGGAAGAAGATATGCTTACTTACGAGCGTGGGCTGTCGAGCAGGTTCTAGGAAAGAACCCAGAGATCACAAAATCTGCAGCAAAAGGTGGACCGAGTCTCCACATCCTCCACTCAAAGGCGGACTACAGAAGGCGGCTGGCCAGAGGCAGGTTGAAAGTGTAGAGGATTGGTATGGCTGGAAATTTTATATATTAGATAATATTAAATACTGGAAATTTTAAAGTCCAAACTAGCAGGCAGCTATCTGCTGGCCTGTAATGATAAGAGCATCAACTTTAAATAAGCAGAGAAGAGTGATGTGGTAACTGTTGAGCGCAAACGAATTGCTTAAAATATGACTCCAACAGCTGGGAAGCTGCCATTTGGAGACTTTGTAATAAAAGATCACTCCAATCGATGGGAACAAGTGTGGTGGGGAAAAGGAAAGATTTGCAATCACGACGACTGTAGAAACATTTTGATGCAAAAACTCCTAACTTTTTCCTCAAAAGTACAACTTGTCCGCCGTCTATTGCACGCATCTTTGACAAAGACGCAGTCGGGGAAACGACAGAGAGGAGAGTACTCACGACCCCCCGGCCGAAAGATTACACTCTGCACGTTCAGGGCGTTCGTTCGCCAAAATTTTTAAAGAATATTTTTTAATTTTTTAATTTTTATTTATTTAAAATTTATAAAAAAAATAAAATATATAAATGTAAAAATTAAAATTTTAAAATATATTTATTTTGTTAAAAATTTTCATATTCTCAAATTTTTTTAAAATAAACACCACCTAGAATTACACCATAAACTATTAATTAATTTATATTTTACACTTCATATCACAATTAAATCATTTAGACTGTCACTAGTCTTATTTTTTTTTGGTGCCAGAAAAAAGTGTTTGATCTTATACATGTTTTGGCGCTTCAAGTTTCTCGAGTGTTTACCAGTGAGAAGGATACGGGCAAAAACGAGGGAGACATCCCTGGGCCGTGAGTATGTATCAGTGAAGACACCTTTATTACGTCGATAGATTTGACGAAACAGTCGTACATATAGCCTAGAACTACCAAGTTGGAGCACAGAGTGATATTCCAGTCTCCGGCCTGTAACGCCACTTGAAGACTGCTAGTTTTAGAGGTTTTAACACTTGTAAGATATGGGAAATGAATGTTCATTTAGAATAATATTTAAAACACCTATTAGGGCCATCTTAGTACCCATTGGGAAACTGAATATAGAAAAGAATAAAAAAGAAAAAATGGATCAGCATTGTAAATAAAAGCCAACGCCCGTGCTCCTATACTATTTCTGTACCTATATTGTCTATAGGATCATCAACTAATCATTTGAGCTGCTTCATCATTTCAGAAGGGATCTTAAGACCAACCACTTGCCCAACGACTGAGAGCCATGAAACCAGATATAGTTCAATTGCCACTGCATTTTTAGCCACGGAAACATTACTCTGAAAAAGCAGCTTCATCCACTCGCCGGTCCCGCATGGATGTAATTTGTACCATGGCCTGTACAAGTATGGATGCTCCTAAAATCGACAAATCAATGTTGTCAAAGTTTTGTCACAGCTTTCGGTTAATACCAAAAAGGTCTAGATAAAAGATTCTAGCAATGCTTCATCAAGATCTACTCTGCATACAAAAAGCATTAAACACAAACCCATGCAAGCTAAACACAAGGTTCTTCACAAAGTGCCTGACAGTCTATACATCTCATGGACTATCTTTACTAGAAGATATATTACAACAGTTTGATTTCACTTCTGATTACCACATATTGTTGAATGCTGAATATGATTTCAACTGGAAGACTAGTGATAACTCCTGAGAGTAGCTGAGAACTGGAGATTCTATTTAATAGGACCTCTGTAATCCTAAGTACAACAGAAGCACCATGAACCCGATTAAAATCAGCACAGGGTTGATGCTAGCTGAAACAATCAGCATTGAAGCCAAGGTCAACATTTATATTCCACCCGTCTACACAAAAAAGCCACTAGATTTTGTCCCAGTAATGACCCCCTGGATTTTGAAGATACTATACGTAACCGACAGAATATTCCCAAAGTGTATAAGAATAAATCTAATTCAGGACTCGGGAGCGTATCCCGAGAGCTATTTGAAAGTAACAGCGGATTCCTTATACAACCTCAAAGAGGCGTAATTTACTGTGCACAGTGATGGTATGTTTAGGCGTATGTTATCTAGCCGAAGCCCAACAGGAATCATAGTACCAGATTTAATTTGATCCTTCAGTTCTTCTTCTCGTCCTATCTCTCTCAGTTTGTGTCTTATAGCTGAAATATTAACGGGAGGTTGATCAGTAACTTTACTCACACTAGTTTTTCGGTGGTTGGTTCAAAATGCTGGATTTCCTACTTTCTGTTCATGACTTGGTACTGATACTCGGCAAGAACATTCATGGCCCTTTAGTTCTTCTGCGAGTGTATTAGCATTCTTTGAATATCATCTACTCTCATAGACAACCAATAGTCGGCAAATACATGAATGTATATTTTTCCATCATGGAATTATGCACGCTTCTCCTCTTTCGTGGAACCTTACTTAAATAGCTTTTCCTAGTAGTATTGGTAAATTCTTGGACAAAAATTTATTAATATTGTGAATGCCAGTGTCAACAACGATTAATATGTTCTCCCTTGCTGCTCGTAGAGGTTCCACCTAGCTAATTGAACACACTCCCTTGACAACTGCTATCCTTGATACAATGTTGTCAAATTCGAATTGAACTACAATCACTGCTCTGATTCAACTTCAGGACTCTCCCTTTACTGTTCTATGGTTATGGCCAATTAGTTTCACATCTTCGCTTCCTTCTCTTACTGCCGTATTCGTATGGTGAGTAAAACCCAGTTTTGTCAGCCCCGTGGTCCCTTCTTACTTCATGTTTTTGCTCACCCTTTTCTGCACTAATACATTTATGTAATTCTCTATTTGTCAATTTTTTGGAATATTCTGTCCCAGTGTTCACACTAGTCGCTTCATCACATTGTTCAGGACATATACCTGCGTACAAAGGACAATGATTACCATAGTTATCCTACCTCTTGATCGTCTATTATTGTTATTGACCACGTAGACGCTTTCCATACACTCACCAGGTAGCTTTTTTTCTCCCTTCTGATTTGAAGAATGCTTTCTTCTCACTTTCTCGCTTCGCGCTCTGATGCCGATATGGGAGATCCAAATATCGCTCCATTCTTGTTGCTACTCGTGCCCTGAAGTGTATAAATTTCTGTCTACCTATATGTTTACTTTTTGCCTTTCTTCTTATTTTCGACTCTCGTGATTTCGATTTTATGTAGTTAGTCCCCTTTTTCTCCATGACACTAGTATCGACAAGTGACCTTTTGACAATGATCCTCTTAACCCCTCTCCCCTGATTCCACTATACTTGCTAATTATATTATTTAATTGTATTGTGAATGTCTACTATACTAGGACCAGTCCATATCATTTATCTTGATGCAGTGACATCTCGAAAAATTGGTTTAACTTTTCCTTGAAGTTTGCGAGTCCGTCTGTCTGTACGTGTGCGTTAAATTTGATTATCGTGCTTAATATTTCAAATTTTTAATTTCCGATTGCGCTCTATAGTTCAGAGAAATCAGGATCACTTGTGTATATTATCATGACCTCACAGCGTGATGAATCTGCCAGCAGAGGTATCTGGCCTTGTGTTTATATAACTTATGAGTTGACACTCACGTGTGCAATGGAGTCCTGATAGTTACACCTATTCTATCCTTCCTTCCAAGTAGGTAACACGAAACTGTATCTCAAAGGTGTAAGTGAATTCAATTGTTGATCTCTTGGCCGAGAAGTTGTCCCCAGATGTGATGTATAATGTTCGCAGCTAATACACACTTCCCTTTGTAGCAAGAATTGGAATTGTCTCCATTTATGGTAATTGCTTATACCAGTATAGATTAAGATGTTGCCGTGGTGTTCACTGACTATGTCTCAATAGCCTGTGAGAGGGATAAGTAGATGATCCCTTCTATTTAACAAAATAAAGAGTATGACACTCCATATAAAGTCGTATTAATTCTAAAAGAGTTATTCAAGCAGTAAGAGTAGACCATATTGTGTTTATATCCCTCGAGATGTTGTAATGGTTTAAGGAATTTAAACATCCTTTGTGGTGTTGTATTTTTGTGTCATGTACCTTGCTCAACGTGTTTATTTCTGATATATTAATAGGTTCTCTATCCTATTTATTGGTTGGCTGGACTGCTGCTGTTACTGTGGTTGAGTTCTTAGCGATGTGACCAGATTCTATTACATTGGCAGGGTTAATCACGAGGTCATTACGCGCGGCTATGTGCTTTGCTACATGATGTAATTGGGGTATTTTATCTTTGAGTGTTTGCGTGATAGTTCAGATAGCTATTCTCCCAAGTGTGAGATAGAAGCTTGCGTTGCGCTGTGTTTTATGTCGAATGAGGCCGCCCATGACAGTCGAGCATTGTGTTGTCGGCCAACAATACCCCTTGTAGGCATGCAAAACATATTGAAAATTAAGGTTTTTCACCCGCCAGGAAATAAACAATAAGATTTGGGCGACTTAGCCGTTTTCTAACCAATATGTCGATTGTGAAATGACTATTATAATAGTAGATGTTTGCTTATTTGTTGATTGAACATAAATATTCCAAGTTGCAGAATTATCTTGGTTAGAGGTTAATACTCCCACTTCTTAAACATAATACTGCTTCTTTTTTGTTTTTGTTCATAATATATGTTTCTCTCAATTTTTCAATATACGCACTCAATTGTATATAATGCAGTGTTTGTGGTTATGTAAGCTAGAGTGGTCGTAGAGTTCGTTTTTTTGCGGAGTTTTTTCACTCAAGTCCCAGGCCAGGCTTTTATGTGAGATACCGAATTTCATATTGACGCAGAAAACAAATATTCTATCGATCTTTGTGTTGCTCAATTTAAGCAATCCAACTAGTCTCAAACATATATAGATTTAAGCAAAGTGACCATGTCATAGCTAATCATTTGGACGTACTTCGGTAAGCTGATATGGACTTAGCATAATTTGGTTTGAAGTTTACAAGATCATTAATCTGCTATGTAATTTCCCAAATTATTCCTTCTCTATTCCTCTTGCCTCATATCACACTGGAGCTTTAGTGTCCTACTAGTAGTGTGTAGTTTTTTTATATCTTTTAACTTTATCGGGTTGCCACGACCATCGTGCTGTCATTTGGATGCAGCAGTATTTTAGCGGTGTGTGCCCATATTACCATGGCTATGACTACTGGAATAAGATCCTGTTTGCTGTTTTTCGTAATTGCTTTGTTGCCCGTTGTGTGTATCCCCGTGGTGTATTTATTGTATTAATTGTTAGGAGTGTTCCTGTTTGGGGTGAGGCCAGACTCCACATGCGGAACCTATCTTTCGGATTTAATATAGTCTCACACCAGCTGTTCTTGTTTTTCCTTTCTGCTCTGACCGTGATTATTATCACATTAGCAAGTGTCTAGATTGGTAGAGAGATACTCTTGGATAATATCCCTATAACATTTCAATGCCAACACTAGTCCATTGTGCCTTTTTCCGATTGTTCACCCTCCCAGTCCCACTCCTTGACTTTCCATTTGGGGCAATGTTTGCTCAGGCTTTCTATGTCCCATTCCTAGTGCCCTAGGATATATATTCGATCTGGAACTCTCTCTACCTATCCCGACGAACATAGATTTTAGTTACTAACACTAGAGCCATAAGATGTAGCTGGATGTTATTCCTTCTGTCCTATGCTTATTGTTTGACTTTGCTAGCCCAGGCTTCCTAAGCTGAGACTTGGACACAGTTATTCTTTTGTCCTCAACTGGCTTCTAATTTTTGTGTAATCCAATGAACTACATAGCAGCCTACGTAATGAATTCAATCTCCCCAGTGTATCATACGTAATTCCCTGGTTACGTTTTCTTGCCGTCTATGCTAGCTTTATAATCAGAAGCCAATATTTGTAGTTTTCGTCTTGCGCATGTCTGATAATTTGGGGGGCTTGTGGTTTTCAGTGTGAGGGTCTTATGTCTGATTGCTATTGTTGGTCATTCCTAGAAATTAACTTACGTGGCCAAATGGTGAGTTATTATTCAGTGTTAGCGTAGTCTCGCTATTTCAATGTAGTCTGTTGTTTGGTTGGTTTCTGTATAATTTATTAATCGTAGTCATTTTATGTATGTAATATGTGTTTCAAGATATGTAGTTTGACCAGTCCGGGTACGATCATTACTGTGCTCTGGAGACATCGTTGTTAGTTATAGACTCATCACTGCGACGCTGCTGTGAACCCTAATATTCTGAAGACCCAGCTGCATATAATGATAAGACTTGACCTTTTGTACTCTTTCGCCACACTGCATAAACACAGTGACTTCAAGTTTGTATATGAGTGGCAATGATATTCCAATTTGCAGACCTGAGTAGCTAATATGTTGATGATCATAGTTAATTTGTGTTCGTATGATTTATTGTAACAAAATATATGCCGGGAACAAAAGATTTGTCTTGGTCTAACACTGTGTTGGGTGGTTTATATATCTATAACGATATAAGCATGCAGGTCCTCTTCATATCTTGTGTGTGGTGTATAATCTTGGTATTGTCCATTTAATGTCTATGTCCGTGTCTAGTCTTGGAATGAAAGATCTTATATCTATACTAACTAGTATTGGTGATACGTTCCAATACCATAGAGTGTGCATACTCGAGTCTAATTCACTTATACTTCTTTGTATTAGTGCGAATTAGACTATGATCTCAGTCTATAAGTGGCAATCATTTAGACTCTGATGAAATTATGGAGGTTGCCTACTCCTTTTTTTAGTTGACCATACCCACTAGTCACTTTTATCTCTGGACGGTGCTCCGTGGTCTACATGTCTCAAGCATATCTTATGTCTCTTCGATTCAACTTTTGACGATCAAAGATTTATAAATGTGAAGACTATATACTTCCCCTAAGACGATTATCATCGAATGACTAAGCCTGTGCAATAGGCGTCTCCTCAGTTCTCAGCTTACTTATGCTGTCTATTGTTAAAGTATGAAATCAAGACTATACAGATGACCATGTTCATTCGCATCCCTATGTGCAGATGATTTCCAGGCGTTCCTCTTGTGCTTGAATGATGACTGTTGTTGTTCAATCCTGCCAGCGAATTTAAGCAGGAGAATACATACCGAATTCAGTCTCTAAACTATACATAGATTTAGATTATTTGTGGTCTAGGAGTTTGAGTTAATCCTTTCGTTACATCACGGAGTTGCTTATGATCTTTATGGTGGCTTGTCGCCCGAAGTTTGTGGTGGGTGGGGAGATCGAAGGTTGGGGTAAGTTAGCTGTGTTGTGAGATATTTGGTCCGGCTTGGTCCGTGCTTGGTGGATATGTGCTGTCATTTAACCGGTCGAGGTTATGATACGATGATAGCGATTAGGGTAGGACGAATTTTTGGTTGGGTTTTGAATTTTATCTTTAATTTTTTCGTTATGGAGTTGGATTTTGTGTTATAAGTGATCTACGATTTCAGATTTTGTTTGATTAACATCAATCTTGATGATTTTAATGTATCTGTGCCTAAGAAATAGGGTTGAATTAGTAACATTCTGTTATGTCTATACATACGTATTTGTATGAAAGGCTTTGACTAATTACGTTACTAATTTTGGCTTTATAGTGAGTTATACAACGCAGTCGATGGTTTTTGTTTTTTTCTTATGGCTGTGTTTTAGACGGTGTTTGGTGGGGATTTGATGTTGTGCTCTACTTAGGGCAGATTCTCCATATTATGACCTTAGGTGAGGTATTATGGGGAGATTATAATATATTGATTGGGTGAATTTTTTCTATTGTTATAATTTTAGCTTTTCTTGCGCTACGTTCTTCCTAAAGTATACAATGCATGCGGTTGTTGTAAATTTCTCTTTGACACTATTAATTCATGCCGATTGTAGGTTGACTGGTTTTCTAGTTGAGATGCTCGTACGTTCCTCAATACAATCTAATCTCCATCTCCATCTGACCACATAGCTGTTGTTTGTTGTTTAGGACGTAATTAATTACTCACCAAGGCAAGAAGATAAGCGCTTGAGGGTCGTGTCAGAGAAGTCATTATATATGTGAATTATAGAAATACAGGAGCCAATCTTTCGTAAAATGTGAGAATTTACATCGCCAGAGATAATGCCTAACCGACTTGAATTAACAATATCAGCAAGTTTTTCTTTATGTGCGATTATTAGCACCAAATACTCTGGTTTGCGATTTATCCATAATGTATCCCTAGAGTGTCTCCACATAAGCCATAGTATTCGTGCACACGGCCTTGTAAATCCGAGAGTACGTATGTGCCATAGATCATTCTATCCGAATTTTCTCCTATATGAAAGCGTTCGTGTTGTGTTTTAGTGAATATCTCTGTTAAGTGTAAGGACCGTCTCGGTCTATTTTTTTTGTGTATTTCCCCGCCTGTGATGAAAGAGAGATTCCCTTAAGCCACAGCTTGTCTTAGTTGATTAGACTCTTTATATAGGGTATCTATCTGTCGTTCGTGTATTTTTTTATGTCTTAACTACTTGCGTGGCTTAGAATCACGCCAATTTATGACGGTTTTTGCTTGTGCTATCTAAGATTATATGACGGAGATATGCATTTTTATCGATTTTATACGATCTGTCGAGGGTACGACAATGTTGAATAACACAAAGAGAATGTCCGATGGTCGACAGTCGTGGTCACCTCCCATTATCCTCCTTAGTGTGATTCCATCTGAAACCACAATAAAGATACCCAGATGTAGTCGACATGAAATTATTCACTTCCCCTTTGTTTGGGTCCCAAAATTGGCTCTCAATTTC